>OW388289.1:96216794-96773611 GCA_936450465.1 Gibbula magus | reverse complement strand
ATTCCATCTTACATAGTAAATAGTTCACATGTAATATAAAATGTAATAACTGATATTGAAACCACTGAAGATTACTGGGGTAACACATTGGAATGGAATAGTGTTGTATAGATGCTGATCTCTATTAGTAATGTTTACTAGTAATAATTCTTCCCACATCCAAAAGTAATCATTGGAGTACTGGAGTAACGGAGTACATTTAATTAGGTTTTTGTAGTAGTACAAATGACTTAAAGGAGAGATGAAATGACATATGGTCAAAAATCGGATTCATTAAAATGGGATGTCAATTTGACAATTGCTCGATTTTAAATTTCTGAAATCGGTCCATAAATTACTTAAATACGGCTTTTTTAAAAACAGCCTAATTTCTCTCCGGCGACCAGAATGAAAGTCTGCGGGGTGTGGCCCCTGAAGGGACGACTTCTGTGACGTATCAGGAGGAATCTGATTTTCGGCGATAGACATAATTCAACGTAATTTGGCAACATTTTGATTGTTAATTTCACAAAGAAATCTTCAGTAAACCAACTTAAATTTCCCATATATCGAATGTTTAGATGTCCAACTAGGTAAGTCCGCAGATGACAATTACACAATTATTACATAAACATGTCTTTTTGGCGATGTAATACACCTCATAAATTCATTTAGCGGCAGTGATAATCATCATTAATTAAGTAATTAATGAGACGCGGCGGTGTACCTGTCTAACCGACCCCGTCTGTCGCTAATGACAGTCACGCCTCAGTGAGCATTTACAAAATGAACCGTCCAACTGATTGCGCTAGTGTTAAAATGGTTACCTCCCAAAACTTCTACATGCCATAACTTCTACATGCCAAAACTTCTACAAAAAGTCAAAAATTATGTCATTACCTATGTTATAATGGAACAGCTCAGAAAGTGATTTTAATGTAATTTGCCAAAACTTCTACAGCTGATTGAGGAAGTCATTGGGGTAGAGGATTACCGGAGTAGAGGGGAGGATTAGAGGATTAGAGGATTAAAACAGGTCCAGCTTATTCACTTACTAAAGAAGATGACAGAGTTTGTTTGTGTATACAGTTACAACATGATCTTTCATGAAACTTCAATGAAAACTGTAGTTGATATTTCAAATTGAGTCTACTCACTTTATAAGAGATTAAAATTAAAACTATAGTATATAACCCATGTCAGTCAGCAGTATGAATATGCAAAATGGCTGGCATAAGAAAGGTAGAGTTTGTTACGTCGCAGAAAGGAACACAGCAAGTCTTGCTAGATGGCTATGTGTACAACAAGAATGTTGTCCGGCAAACATGCATACACTGGAAGTGTGTAAAGTCTACATGCAAAAGAAGGTTATCAACGTCGGGAGACTTCGTTAAGAATGTCACGGACCACATCCATGCCCCAGAAGACAGCACGAAGATCCGTTTCGTCAGCAACTTAAGAAAGAGAGCCCGAGAAGAGACTGTCGGGATGTCCACACTGTACAACGACGAGGTTGCACAACACGAAGAAGTTCGATTACTGCCATCCTTCCCCTCCATGAGCAGCGCCCTGTACAGACATAGGAAAAAGAACATCCCAGCACTGCCGCAGACGAGATCTGAAGTTGAACTCACAGGCTCCTGGACCGAGACAACTGATGGGAGACCTTTCCTTCTCCTGAGAGATGGGGATGACGACAAGATGCTAGTCTTCGCAACCAGTGAGCAGCTCCAGGCCCTTCAGTCAGCCGAAACTCTGTACATGGATGGAACATTCACCTCTTGCCCTGAACTTTGGAACCAAGTATACATCATTCATGCCAGGTCTGGATCTTCAACTTACCCTTTAGTGTTCGCCCTTCTCCCTGATCGCCTGTCCACGACTTACAGCAGACTGTTCCGACTTTTGAAGACTGAAGTGCAGCAAAGACTGAATCGCCCCCTAGCACCCATCAGAATTCAAACTGACTTTGAGATCGGCGCCATCCGTGCAGTAGAAAGAGAGTTTCCTTGTGTAGAAGTGAAAGGATGTTTTTTCCACTATTGCCAGGCCATTTGGCGCAAGACCCAGGACCTCGGACTGGCCGTTCAGTACAAAGAAGACCCTGCTGTCCAGACCTCGATCAGAAGAGCTGCCGGCCTTGCCCTTCTACCCGTCGACGTCGTCCAGGACACTTGGGTTGATGCCATGGAGTCAGCCCCAGAGGTGCCGGGAGCGACAGCATTCAATGACTACATTGTCTCCACGTGGGTCGACGACGATGCTAGATTCCCCATCAACCTCTGGAATCATCACTTGACAGTCGGACCACGCACAAACAATAACTTGGAGGGGTTTCACCACAGACTGAATCTGACCGTGCCCCATCGACACCCGAACATTTTCAAGTTCGTCGAAGTTATCAAGAAAATAGAAGTTGCAGACAAGGCCAAGATATCACAACTTGAACTTGGAGCCGCTCCACCCGCAAGAAAACGAGTCTACAGGGAGACAGAAAATCGCCTGACGAGACTGAAGGACAAGCTGCTCACCAGGCAGAAAACACCAATGGAATTCCTTGATGCTGTCGGCCACCTCCTGAAACTTTCATAAGTCAAGATGCTTTCTATTTACAGAAACAAAAGTTGACAAACAATTACATAGTGCTGAACTTATGTGAAAACAATGTTGTTGTTTTATATATTTATATCTGATATTTACATGTGAGAATAAACAGTTATACAGCCTACAACCTGTTCATGTCTCTTATTTCCTTTGTAGAAGTTTTGGCACATTAATCGGACTAGTCCATTCTTACTTGAGGTAATGACCATGTGCAGTGGACCCTGAACTGTGTTGTTTTAGTCTGTAGAAGTTATGGCATGTAGAAGTTTTGGGAGGTCACCGTTAAAATGGGTGAATTAAGATCGTTATAATTATCAATTGCAAGTGTATATTGTCTCGATTTTATGCTCAATTGATTCCGATGTACAATATACGCAGAGGTAATCATGTGTCATTATTGAGAAAAATGCATTTCATCAGATCTTTAAGTAAATGAAACATATTGGATGGGATTATTGGGTTTTGCATTTTAATTATCTTATCGATATTGCACAATTAACAGTAATGTCTAGTGGCTTTAGTAATGCCAAAATAGACGATAGTTTACTTTAATGTTGTAATGGCTTATACAATTTTCATATGATAAAAATGCGCCATTTTCATCAAGTTAATCTTTACAAGTATACTACCTTTCAAACCAATGTTGGTAGAAAACACAATTGCCATCAATAAGAAAATGTTCATTAAGCCAAAGTAGTTCTGCAGCAATATTGTGAGATGATGATTTATATATATTCACGGATTTGGCATATTTGGAGAATATTTGATTATATATGGAGAAAGAGGGTCTCCTTGTCTGCAACCTCTTGAAATATCGAAAAACGATGTTCCATGCCCATTAACAAGAACGCTCGATTGTATATTGCAATAAAAGGTGTTTATCCAGGTTATATTTGAATCACCGAAACCGAAAAATTGCAATGCTTTATTCATAAATTTCCAATCAATGGAGTCAAAAGCTATTGTGTCCGCATCAGCACCTGTGACAGAGCTAAAGTCCTTCCTTGGGATGGTACACTCCGCAAACTACGACTGGGTCATCTCCAGCACAGTTACTTCTAGAAATACGTCCGCGTTCCCATCTTGACTTGCTTCACCCTGACATTTGTGTTAAAATTCAGCATAAACAAGAGATGCTGGCAAACTACCACAATAGACATGCGAAGTCACGAGATTTCAACGTCGGTGATCTAGTCTACATAAAGAATTTTCTTGGTAAGCCCAAATGGTTACCAGGGGAGATACTCCAGTGTAGAGGTCCTGTCTTCTTCAAGGTCAGCTTGGAAAACAACAAAATTGCTAAGAGACATGTAGATCACCTCATCAAGCGCTATGTGGATTCTGTCTTGATGAAACCAGAAACTCCAGAGGTTTCGGAAGGAAATAAAATGCTTACGTCTATCACGTTCTCACCAGAACTCCCAGGACAGATTCCTGTACCAGTATTGTCCGCAGACAATCCATCTTCAAGTGCCAAATTACCCACATGTGACACTCTTCCAACACTGTCCACATCGGTTGAGTTTGAAGATCAACTCGTGATCGTAGAGCTCCAGATAGACCCGATCTGTAAATAACTGTATATCATTGTTGTGTGTTATCTTTCAGGATATTGAACTTTTAAGTGCATGCTCATTTCTTTATTTCAGCAACCAAGTGAATGAACATTAAGTTGTGAAGTTCTGTGTAAATGAACACTTCAGTGAACTCTATTGGAAGTTTTCCAGTGAACTTTTAATTTGATCACTATTTTCCTATTCAGTGATTGTTGAAGTTAGTATTGTTGTTCATTAATTGCTTAAACAAGTTGTTAACTAAATGTGGAGGAATGTAGCGTATTGGTAATGAAGAACCAGTTACCTCGATTATACTTTCCATGTGTATACAATACCGAGTGCTCGCCTGTAAGACCGGAAGTGTGCTTCTGTTGTGAGCTAGCAGACCGCATGGCTGCCGATTGTACTTAGCCACATGTAAAAACAATTCATAAGAATGAATACACGTTATTCCCCGGAACAACAAGTGTTTGTTATGCGCCAAAGTCATCACAAACAGGTTCGTTATTTAAAGGGAAAGTTCTATCACTGATCTATCGGCAGCATCCGCCATCTTGGTTTCTTGGCAGTTCGTGAAATGAAAACATGCTATATTTAACCCAATTTTATATCTTTTTAATAATAAAACATTTCACTTATAGAATATTCACAAAGTAACTCGATTTATCGTAAAACTAATAAACAATATCCTGTTAGGCCGTAGTGAAGTTTTCCCCGCTCGCAGCGCCGATGAATGGCTTCAGTTCCCATTGTTTTTATTTTTCAACAAATTTGCACTTTTGTTTATCAAGTTGTGAAGTATAAAGTAATCAAAATGTTACCTCCATATCTTTCAATTTGACTGCGTTTTAATCATGTATTAATGATATATATGTGTAAACAGGAATATCCCCTCGAATTTCGTTTCCACAAAAAATACCCCGATAGAACCCTCCTTTTAAATCAATAAGGACATCGTAAAGTGTTATTTACATGCGAACTAGTTAGAAAATCATCACAATGTAGTCCAACAATTGTTGATATGTATTTCTTTTAATTTGTAAAATGATATAGATATACGTCGCATAAGTCTCGTTTTTCGCTGAGTAGGATTAGTATGAATTCTTGGCTTGTTTGCCGATTCAATTCTTCTTTCAAATCTTTGTTATCTCTTGACTTACGTTGTTCAAAGCGAGGTCTCGTTGCTTGAATAAGAGTCTGACATAACGGAAATAGTCAGTGATGGACATACACGCAGTAACGCTATAGAAGTGATACTTCAAAATGACACAAAGAAACGACAGTGGCGGTAGATTTACGCTGAAAGATCCACTCGGCATTATCGGAGCCTAAACAATCTAAACTCATGTGTACAATAACCAAAGTTAATTAACGACTGGACAGAATATGCCGACATTGTTTCTAAAAGCTTTGATCACTTTTAGGCTGTTTTGACAAGTGAAATCAGTGAAACGTGAATACGTGACACCTATACGAGTGTATAATGTAAACAACAAAATAAACCAGATACCACGACTCCTGAGTAAGACGTCACACCTCTGCTAGCAGCTGATTGGCTGATGCAACGTTTGGCGGCTGTGTTAATGAAGTTTTTTTTTAAAAACGTTTTTTTTCTACTGTTTTGGGTCGTTATTCTTTACTGTTGTCAGAATCATTTCCGCGAAACCTACCCCCCCTGAGGTGAGAATATCTTTAAAAAGTTTCAAACATGACATTACGAGCTAAAACCTTGATGTAATTTTAACTTTTTAACTGTCTGCATGACTGAAAAATACTGTAGCGAGAGAACACGTGTAATTTAATCTCAACGTTTTGAGTATTAGATAGGGACTTTAATTACCCTCAGACATTCACAGGGACAGCTCCACATAAAGACTGGCCGACACGGAACGAACGCGGGTGCACGACGTGCAGACTCATGGAACTTGAGGACGAATTCCATTTCGTACTCTGCGTACGTCTGGCCTAAATATGCAGAACTGCGCAACACATATTTAAAAAGTCTCTACACCTTTATACTATAAATTTATACTTCTTAAGAAAACTGCCAATGTGACAGAAATGAAAAGGTTAGGCAAATGTTGCTTCCAAGCATTTAAAACCCGTAACTGATCACCTTTCATAACAATGTTTTGTTGTAATGGCCAGATGCCAAAATGTATGTCTGTCTTATAAAGGAAGTCACCCAATTTCAACCCACGCTGCACATCACCAAAACCACATATAAAAAATACATTCATAACCAAAAAAGTATTGAATCCCCTACATATATAACGAAAATTTGATGCCGTGACAATGTTACGATTTTGGAATAAATCTTAAATGTTTTTTAATCAAACACTTATCTGTGATTTAGAGATGTCAATACAGCCATAGAGACCGGATTTCGTCAGAAGGTAACTTTCAAATGTATCTTCTTTTTTTTATCTCTCTCTCTCTCTCTCTCTCTCTCTCTCTCTCTCTCTCTCTCTCTCTCTCTCTCTCTCTCTCTCTCTCTCTCTCTCTCTCTCTCTCTCTCTCTCTCTCTCTCTCTCTCTCTCTCTCTCTCTCTCTCTCTCTCTCTCTCTCTCTCTCTCTTTGGTCACCACAACCCATTAAGTTAGTTTTATTTTGAGACAGTACAATGAAGGGTGGTGTCAGCTACTGTGAGCCTGGCCTCTTGACTCGCAACACACCTTGACCTCCACGCTCTGTTGATTATCGGTCCAACCATCCCAGGTAGCGCTGACACTGTTAGCTTGCCCACTTAGATACACAAATGTACATTTATAGACAAAACTATATTGAGGGAAACATATTTTTTGTCGAAACAGGACATCGCTAGGTACTGGCTAAGCAGTCACCGTCATGCTTTCACGGATAAAAGAGATTGATAGGCATAACGTTAAAGGCCTTTAAAAGGAAATAGTCTCACGTGAGGTAAATGTATACACAGTTGTTTTAACCTTGCTTAATAGTCATGAACAACTGTGCATGATTCCTGTAAAGTATTTTAGGCCTCCGGTCCATATATATTTCAGTTACACGCATTATAAATCAACAATTCAATAAAAAAAAAATTTGATACAAAGGTGATAAATTTTAACATATCATATCGGTGACGCAAAAAAACATAACCAAGAGAAAACAGAAGATGCCATGTTACTTTACTTGAATTAATCTCTTTGTAAATGAAAAAACATCTTATAAGCCTTTTTAGGTAGTCTATATCCATGCATTCATGTTATTTTCAACCATAATGTCCAACATTTAAGATAAGCATGAATGTATAAGGGGTATCACACATTCTCCATATATCATACATGTTGGGGTCGACTTGCCGACACAAATGAACTTAATGAAGAGATATCCTGTTCAAATCATTCAAAACGTTGGAGTCCCCAATTCTCTGATTCATAAAGTACAATTGGTTGTATTTGACAATCAAAAAGTTAAAATTATATCTTGGACTTCACACCACGTACGCCGATCTTCTTAACATGCCCACATTGAGCTAAGCCACTGCTGGGATAAAAGATGCTACGCTCGAATAAACAATGTTCTATTCTCTTGTGACTGGGATATCAGATGTCAGAAATTCTACAAGGGTCTCTCACGAAACACGATTCTCCATCTCCCTGATTTAAAGGCTATGTAGCACGTTTTGCTTACTGAAATAAAGTGTCCTCACAAAAAGGCAAATAAGTGTTCCCAAATAAATCTCCCAAATCAATAAAAAGAACTCTTAAATCGAATGTACTGGTTTCGGTTAAGACATGCGAGTGCATTTCCCATCGAGCGGCCATTTTAATGTGTTCTCATTAAAATGATCGTTCGAAGGTAGTTCGAGTGATCTGGCTGATGTAGCGATATCTAAACACTCAAAGTAGAGTTATAGTATGTATTATGTATTATATTATGACACATTTGAGAAAAATAAGCAAAAAAACATGCTACAGTGCCTGTAAGTTTTTACAGGTAGTATACAAAAGGAGAAAATGTCAAGTTAGAATCAAAGTCTTTATTCAGTACCGCAGGCCTCGTGGCCCAGGGTACAACAGTGTTGAATACACGTTTTGTGTGTGGATTTCCTCCCTATAATTATCTTTTCATATTCAATTTTCATACATCAATTTCTACAACACATGTGAAATACGCAACGCCAAAACGTGAAACTCATTCAAATACAGCGAGACCTTTTTAATACAATCTTGATATTTGTTGAAAACATAAGTTGCTGTAGTTTTTCCGTTGTATGGATATTGCTGAAAATATTTGAAATGAATTTGTTTCTGCTAATATATAGTATATAAGATGGACAAATCAAAAGGAAATAGAAGTTATGTTCGACAGCCATAGTGTCACACTTCTCACATATTAATACGGATAGATTAGTTTCTTCCCTGTATTTTTTCATATAACAGTGTTTCTGAATTTTCAAGTTATGAGAGAGTATTCTAAACTTTGTCAGAACAAGTTTTAAATATGTATCTATTGCACTTGATAATAGATAAAATCCTGCAGTTAACAATGACTTAACAGATCTATAGTGACAGACAAATGTTGAACTATTGATTATTCTGGCAGAAAATGTGGTACATATGAAAAGATAAATGCATTAAAATCGCAAAAGGTATTCACCATCTATATTTCTAAGATGTAAACTCATCTTACCTGTTTGACAATGTTATCCAATATGAACCTTTCAACCTGCAATTAAATTAATTAAATATATTAAATGAAATAAATTTAAGAGCATACACTGTCAGCACTAAACACTGCCAATCAAACAGTTGATATACGTTATAACAAGTTTGTATTACATAAGGGGTTATGTTGTCTAGCAACGCTGAAATGCTCCGTTGCACAACAATTACGATAAGTTAATCAGCTTCTCAGATTACCGGACAGCCGACTTCCCTATTCAATCTCATTGAGGCGGGATCCTCTATGAGCACACACAAAGCTTAAATAGTACATGAATGCCAACTTACAGTAAGTTAAGTTGGTGGATAAATTAGGTTTATTGTTCCTCATGGTGTACATCATTCATTAGCATAAACTGTTTAAGAGGCATTCTAGAAGTTGGTGTGATGAAGAAGACAAATATTTTATGGATGATATGTTATGCTTGATAACGGTATAATGATCTATACCGAAACGTCGCTATTCTCAATAAAGAAGTTGATCATCAATAAAATATTTGTCTTCTACATTCATTAGCATGCTTATAAATTACACTGCACGTTTTAATGCATTGTTTTTTACATTTTAAAAAATTGACATTTATAATAAAATAAATTCAGACTTTGAAATTTAAGCGATATTCTCTCTGTTGATTGGATTAAACAAGGTCATGTGACTGGTATACATTCTCATAAACACAAGATTGACAGCTGAAAAGGATAACCTTCATTCTCTGACGTTTACAAAAAATAACCTGCGATACTACTGGCAGTAAGGGGTGACATGGGGTGGACAAGTACTTTTTCCAAACAGAGACTAGAAATACTGAGATTCTGGGTAAGGCTGCACCGTATGACATATAATAGATTGCCTTTCATTATTAGTAGTTGGTCACGGCGTCTTGCCAAATCATGGGATAATATTGTGTCATCTTTGTTACAATCGTTGAATCTCCCAGTGATAAATTTGCTACATATATCTAATTGTGAATTGACTGCATCAGCTCAGCATATACAGTTGTTAGATCACCAGGAGTGGCTACGTGAACTGTGGAATGATCAGGGAAATCCCAATGGAAATAAGCTTCGTACATATAGACAGTTTAAGAACACTGTTATCCCAGAACCATATGTTACTTCTATATTGCCTAGATGGCACCGTAGTGTTCTAGGAAAGCTACGTCGTGGTACACTTCCATTGGAACTAGAACGTGGTAGATTTTCCCGCCCTGTTACACCTCTTATTGATAGGATGTGTCGCCACTGTAATCATCAGGCTGTCGAAGATGAAGTTCACTTCTTAGTAAATTGTCCATATTACTCAGATCTTCGGTATGACCTTTTCCAAAATGTTAGTATTTCGTACCCGAGTTTCACCAACTTATCGGATATTGAACAAACTACATTCCTTTTACAACTAGAACATATTGTAAATCCATTGGCCGCTTTAGTAAGCCGTATGTATCGGCGAAAGATATTAAGTCAACCACAATAATTATATTTAAATCCTGCCATATTTGAGATATTAACTCAAATCTTAATCTTTCATTTTGTACTTGTATATCATTGTCTTGTGTGTCTCATTGGCCATATGGTCTGATGTTTGTATACTATTTTATGTTTTTAAATTGTCACTGTACCCGATTATATACAACACATATGACACATTAATAAAATATTTTGTCTGTCTCTGTCTGTCAGTTAATCAGCTTCTCAGATTACCGGACAGCCGACTTCCCTATTCAATCTCATTGAGGCGGGATCCTCTATGAGCACACACAAAGCTTAAATAGTACATGAATGCCAACTTACAGTAAGTTAAGTTGGTGGATAAATTAGGTTTATTGTTCCTCATGGTGTACATCATTCATTAGCATAAACTGTTTGAGAGGCATTCTAGAAGTTGGTGTGATGAAGAAGACAAATATTTTATGGATGATATGTTATGCTTGATAACGGTATAAGGATCTATACCGAAACGTCGCTATTCTCAATAAAGAAGTTGATCATCCATAAACTATTTGTCTTCTACATTCATTAGCATGCTTATAAATTACACTGCACGTTTTAATGCATTGTTTTTTACATTTTAAAAAATTGACATTTATAATAAAATAAATTCAGACTTTGAAATTTAAGCGATATTCTCTCTGTTTATTGGATTAAACAAGGTCATGTGACCGGTATACATTCTCATAAACACAAGATTGACAGCTGAAAAGGATAACCTTCATTCTCTGACGTTTACAAAAAATAACCTGCGATACTACTTTATCACTGTATCATTGCGCAATTATTACAATGCTATCACATGCTCTTTTCTTGATTAATCTTTTTAAAAACCTTACAACGTGAATTCTAATTGTAGTTTGATTGAAAGTTTGATTAAAAGAATGTTAGAACCAAATATTAAATACTTCAATCATATCTCCTGTGAACTACGTTTTGCGCGTGGTGACACATAATTGATGCGGTATTAATGTGGGCGGAGCTTAGCGCATGATCTAAGACATTACTTAACATTTGTTTTATCATACACTACATTTTTTGAAGATATTTTTTATATTCAAAAGTTTATTTACTGATTAAAAATCGCTTAAATTTCAAAGTTTGAATTTATAAGAAATAGATTTCATAATGTGTTTGTTCACTGGTGTATAAACGGTTTGAAAGTCGACAAGCTCCGGCGTTTATACCAGTTTAACTTGCACCTTTCAAACCGTTTATAAGCCAGTGAACAAACACAATATGAAATCTATTTCTTAAATAGTATGTGGTATATATTCACTTAAAGAGGCATCCGTTTAGTTTCCTAATGTTTTATTTGCCTTTAATACGTGCCAAAATACCATATGTGCAAATTTAAGTTCAAATAAGATCACTCAACTTGCATAATATGTTCATCCCCAATTGCAAAATATATCATAATTGCTAGTTTTCAATGAAAATATAGAAACATCATTATACATGTGAATACATAGAAAGAAAACCCCACATTGTCATGAACAGTAATAATAAATAAAATAGTTCTGATTGTTGTAAACTTAGATTAGAAACCACTTCTTTAACCTTTATATCGCCACTATACTGAACCGATAACCATTAAAATGGTAATTTTAGGCAACAGTCAGTACTTCTCGAGAAAATAGCACTGTTTATAACGTGTTGTATAGTTGACCCCTGACAACACAATGGATGTACCTTTAATAGTTAAAACTATTAAATAGTTAATTATTGAAGATGCATTCTTTGTTGGCAGTTTGAGCTGATATGGACTGGAAACCAGTAATCTTACAATTATACAAGCATTACATCAGAACTCACCTTTTCGTAACAAGTTGGCCTGTAACATTCCTACATCCATACCCATGTACGCGAAAACGGTGGTTTCTCACCCCGACCTGTTCCTACTGTCTCGCAATGGAAAATACAAAGGTTTAAGCCATACCCTGTCATGCACTGATAACTCCCTACCCGTCACTTCACCTGGTCCATCTACTTATACTTGCATACCCTTTTAGCTTTTATTTTGACATTAGACATGTGTTTTTGCTATCATGTTGCCCAGCGGTCATGACATTCCTTAAAAATTCCTATTTTTTTCAGTTTTGCTAAAATTTCTTTTAAAAAGTCAAATTCAAGGATAATCCACACAAAAGTTATTTTCATGTTATTTCCTAATTTTGATACACCTTTCTAGGTAAATCCAGCACATTTTAAATGTGCGTGTGTGTTCTTGATGTGCATGTATATATGTGACTTTATTATCAATGTTATTTTACATTTATGTATTTTAGTTTGTTTCTCTGGGGTCTTGACTGCAGCGAATGACTCTGTAAAATTGGAACACGTCAACACTCAAAAACGAAAAATAAGTGGTATACTTTCCAGTGTAAGGATTTAAAGATAAGCGATAAGGATGTTACAAAGCTCGTAAAGACTATCAAATGTGTCTTAAAAAAAACAGAGAAACAATATACAGAAAACCTATTGACTTAACTTAAATCTTTGTCTGCCACGGATTCCCGCGAATATTGGAGGCTGATACGAGAGCTGAGAGAAGGACAAGAGGCCGCTGTGTGGGCTGATCACTTTCCCATTCCTAACAGCTCTGATTTTCATAGTTAGTTGTCTAGCTCACTTAGAGAATTCTACTCGTCAACTAACTTAGAAAACAAATCTTTTAAAGGGGCAATAGCACGTTTTTTTCGCTGAAATAATGTATTTGAATAATAGTGTCACCAATAGTAAAACACTCTTTTCTCTTCGGAAAATCAAGTTAAAAAATGAGTGTACATGGTTTGGTAAAGCCATGGGAATCGTTTTTGTCATTAAAAATAATAAAATGTGTGCACAATAAAATGGCCGCCATGCCATTTTTGCCTTATACGTAACACCGTTATAACCACTACGGATAATTGGTTTGTGAATTAAGATGTTTTACCCTCTAAAGTAAATATAAATGACATAAACTATCATTATAAATGGAAAATTTAAAAAAATAAAATTTGCCAAAAAACGTGCTACTGCCCCTTTAATGGTAATTGTCACTGCCCAAGAAGTGATGAAAACTGTACAGAAAATGTTTTCTATCTGTCTCCAGAGAATTCTGCCAGACACGTTGATGCAGCAAGTTTCTTTGATACATCACTCTGATCGACATGCCTGGTTATATTTTATTCAACTGCGAACAGATTGTCAACCACTACCTGAACTCTTATTAAGGCGTAATCTTTAAACAATTAATCTAAGTATGAATTTCAGTTATCCAGAACTATTGCTAACTTCATTAAAGGTTACATGTCGTACCCATGGTCACGTTCGTTATTCGTTGAAAAGGGGTTTCAATTTGACATCTACTCGATTTTAAATTTCTAAAATCGGCCCGTAAATTATTTATATATGGATTTTTTTTTAAAGTGCCTAATTATGCCCCGGCGACAAGAATGAAAGCAGACACTGAAGCGTATTCTGCTGTGACGTACGTGGAGGCATCTCATTATGGCCGCTAATCATAATTTAACGCGTTTTCCCAACTTTTAAACTGCTCATATAAGACAGGAATCTTCATAAAAACAATCATAATTTTCGATAAACGGATTACTTAAGTATTCAACTAACGATTTCATATTGTTACAACGGCCGGGCCCTGCTAATTGGAGTGCATTTTCACTAATGTATAGTATGTTTGTAGCAATTAAGCGCGGGACTGCTGTCATGACACATACACTTAGGCCGTATCACGGATCCCTGCTCACCATTCACCTGTGTTACGTGTTATGTTACCAGTAGCATCTTATTGTCGATAGACTATTGAATCATATTATATTATCTGCATAAACATATATTCAATATTTATATATTAATAAATAGGCTGATAGCCTTTACGTGTCGCTTCAACACACAAGAAGTAGCAAAGGACCTTATCACAAGTACACTTGAAGATGACATAAAACCCATGACTAACTGAAAAAAAAACTACAGAAGAACTACACAGGAAAACGGACGACTTAGAGCAGTACAGCCGGCGAACTTCATTAAAGATAAGTGGAGTGCAGGAGACAGAGAGCGAAGACATTCAGAAGGTGACACTGTACGTACTGAAGAAAGTAAACAAAGACATCTCCATAACAGACATAGACAGGTGCCACCGGGTGGGAAGACCAGGACAAGGAAGCTTAAGCAGTAGACAGATCATTGTCAAGTTTGTCAGTCACATGGACACCTACAGACGGAAACTACGAAACAAAATGGAAGGTGTGTTCATCAATGAAGATTTGACACAAACCCGTAGCAAACTATTCGAGGTGGCACGAGATCTCACGAAGTCGAGATGGATCGAGAACACCTGGACCAAGGATGGACGCATTTTTGTGTTAGAACAGCCTGAAGGAGCAGTGCGCCAGATTCATTGTTAGAACAGCCTGAAGGAGCATTGCATTGTAAGGAGGACTTACACAAGTATGTGCATGCGTGATATGTGTTACTGTGTGTTTGGATTTCGAACAATATGTAAGTACCATCAAACAACCTATTAATCATAACGTGATGCTCCAGTTTGATCAACGTTTGCTACATTTATTGTATATATTAATTATTGTTAACCGCCTCTTGTATATATCATTTTATATCCATACAAGCCTCCTTATTTCTTCTATGTTGTTCCTTTGAAATGTTGTTATTATCTCCCTATTACTTTCATTTCAAACTGTAATTTCCTCAGCTCTATCTTTGTCAATCTATTACTATTGAAAGTTATCTCACTAGATCTGCACTTCCATTCAAACATAATTTGAAATGAAATTGTAATGTTTTACAGGGAACAAAACCGATAATCATGTCACACACGGCTTTCTCAGTTTTCACTTTATGAGATAAAGGGTAATGATATAGCTCAACATCGTGTGACAATCGGGATATTTCATTGTAAAACAACAAATTATAAGCGCTTCAGCAAATCATTTCAATCACTAAATGTATGTTACAAGTCTCTATTATGGTTTATTGTATGTGGGTTATGAGCATTCCTCTGTGCATTACAAAGTCAGTTTCGTAATACAAACATCACCATTATGCTTTTATTGTTACTCCAGCTTGCTGGTGATATTGAGTCAAATCCAGGTCCCCAATCACATGGCTTTCATGACAATAATCTTACGACATTTCATTTAAATACTAGAAGTGTAAGAAACAAACTTTACCACCTTAGCGATTATCTTTCAGATAATCACATTATTGGTTTCACAGAAACACGCCTAGACGAAAACACTGATACTGATACACTAAAGTGGACAGGTTACCATGACCCTATTCGTAAAGATGGAAACTCATTTGGTGGAGGTGTTATGATTTATATCAAGAAGAATTAAGCATATAAAAGAATGCCAAACTTAGAAAATATATATGACGAAACAATATGGATAACAATATACCTGCCTAGTAAGCCAGTAATTGTTTGCTTAGCATACAGACCTGAATATAATTCCTCAGGTTTTGGGAAAGATTAGACATAAGTATTGAAAATGCTGTGGATATTACAAGTCGAATAATGGTAATTGGTAATTTAGTAGAGGTAATCACGTTAAAGTTATAATGTTAACCAAGAATTTACATAATATTATAAATGAGCCTACTAGGGTAACACAACGCTCAAGCACTTTGCTGGACCCAATCATAATTAGCGAAGATGTTAATACAGTAGTAGATTGTGGAGTTGTTGAGTTTGGCAGATCAATAGGTGGTCACAAAGGCACTTAATTATGCGACATTAACTACTCCAATAAATACACAAATGGCATACACTAGAGATGTATTATGTTATAAGCAAGGTGATTATACTTCTCTAAATGCACTTATCAATGAGACAAACTGGAATGAATTGTTCATAAATTGCCAAGATGGAAATCAAGCTTGTGAAATATTTTACCAGAAATTTAATGTATTTTTAAAATCTTGCGTCCCTACGAGGAAAGTAACTATAAGACCAAATGATAAGCCGTGGTTTGACTCAACTTTAAGAATGCAGAAAAAGAGACCGTTTACGTAGAAAAACCAAAAGAACAAAAGTATCTGCAGATATTACAAAATTAAAAAAACAACGCGAAAAGGTCAACAATATGAAGTATTATGCAAAAGAAATGTTTTATGCTAATGTTGACAATTTTCTTCTTGACTCGTATCTTGAGAATAAGTGTTCATATTGGAAACTTCTACGGTACTTAGTGAAACAATCCGGCTCGGGTACCTGCATTCCTCCTCTTAAAGCTAGCAATGATCATGACAGTCCATCTTATTGTGAAAAAGCAGAAAGACTGAATGAATATTTTCAATCAATTTCAACATTAGATGATAACAGTGCAATGTTACCATGTTTCAATAAACGAACAGGCGCAATTTTTGACACATTAACTATTTCCAAATTAGAAATTGAAGATATCATTAGATGTCTACACGTGAAGAAAGCGTCTGGTCCTGATAAAATAAGTCATCAACTATTGAAACATGTTGTGTATTCAATAAGTAACGTTTTATGTTTATTGTTCAATATGTCTTACAAAACGGTGTGCATCCAGCTGAGTGGAAGGTAGCCAATGTTATGCCGCTTTTCAAAAAAGGTGATTCAACTGTAGCTTCTAACTATTGACCCATATCTTTGATAAGTTATGTCGGTAAAGAGTTTGAAAGAGTTGTTTTAAGCGTCAGTTTAATTACTTTCATACTAATAAACTACTGTATAAATATCAGGCTGGTTTTCAGCCAGGACATTCCACTGTACACCAATTAATTGAAATATATCATAAGGTATGTGAAGCGTTAGATAGCAAAGAAAAATTATGCATGGTATTCTGTGATGTTTCAAAAGCATTTGATCGTCTTTGGCACAGAGGTTTATTGTTAAAACTTGAAAGTTATGGAATAAGTGGGCAGATGTTGGGATGGTTAGGTAGTTACATAACTGATAGAAGTCAAAGCGTATTTGTCAATGGATCATTTCCCATGCTGGTGTCCCGCAGGGGTCAGTGCTTGGCCCATTTTTATTCATAGTATACATCAATGACATAGCAGATGAATTAGATTGTTTAACGCGCTTGTTTGCTGACGACTCGTCTCGTGGTTACTCTTCACCGGATAATAAATTTATTGAAATGAACCTAAATGCAAATTTAAACAAGCTAAAAATCTGGGGTAAAAAGTCGTTAACAAAGTACAATCCTGATAACACTGAAGCTCTACTATTCTCGATGAAACGTCTTTATTTTGATGAAGTTTAAGTTAAACTTGTTGATAATCATAAGCATATTGGAGTCATTCTTGCCAATAATGGAAAATGGGCAGAACATATTCAAGTTATGATACAAAAAGTTTCAAAAATGGTCAACTCAATGCGACTTTTAAAATACGTATTGCGCAGGGATACTCTCAGTAAGAACTACATTATGTTCATTCGCCCACATCTTGAATACGCATGCGAAGTTTGGGACGGGTGTACTCTTGAACAGATTAGTAAACTAGAACAGATTCAATTACAAGCAGCATGAATAGTTACTGGATTACCTAAATATACTTCACATATATATATATATTATGAAACAGGTTGGGAAACGTTACAAGAACGTAGAAGAAGACGAAAATTGTGTTTAATGTATAAAATTCAAAATGAAATGGCCCCTTTATATCTGACCGAACTGCTATCCAATAATGCTGGTTCAAAATCAAATTATAAAAAAAAATCTACGGAATTCAAACAATTTATTAACCCCTATCTCAAGACTCAAACATTCAACAGAATCTTTTTTTCCATCTACAATAAGCTTATTGAACAACTTACCAACCTCTGTTCGTAATTCAAATATCTCAGTATTTAAATCATGTATACGTGATAACAGTGTACATGCACCAACATATTCGTGCTGTAAGAGAAATTTGAATATTATCCACACGTTGCGTTATTCTGTTAGTTGTTTAAACTTTGATTTATGTAAAGTTGCAATTAAAGGTGATCCTGAATGTGTATGCGGATCTCCTGTTGAGAATTCTCATCACTACTTGTTTGAATGTCCATTGTATAAACGACAAAGAGTAAATTTCATATCATCTTTAAAGCGCATTTGTAGATTAGCAGGTATTCAACTTAACCATAAGCTTTTGTTAGAAGGAAGTGCAGATCTATCACAATGTCAAAACACAAATGTATTTAAGTTAGTACAATCGTTCATTGGTGAGACAAAAATATTTGTATAACATAATATTAGTTTTCTGTATTATGTCTGTATTCTTCTTTCACTGCTGTCAATTATGTTTCTCTGTCAAAAAACTGTAAATTCACTATGTACATATCAAGGAGAAGGTAATCTAAGTTGGAGAACTTGTTCCTAATCCTTTTCTTATTGAATAAAATATGTTTAAACCAAACAGGAAATTACCCAGAAACGTGTTTCTTGGGGACAAGTAAAGTTAGTCATCATTGGTTTATCGGACATCCAATTGATTGGTAACAGTAAAATCATTACCATGTACAAACTGTACTATTCCAGCTTTGATTTTTAAAAACTTCAAACATTTTTGTTCTTTCTTAATGCATGCTTTTACCGAGAAACTGAAAAGTTAATGAAAAGAAATGTGTACAAATCACAAAAAGACAAACTTCAAATGTGCTCATGTTTACTATTTTCGTTTCACTTATTCATTAGATGCTATTGAACTGAATATTTACGTTTTTAATATTGTGCAGTTAAATATGAAAAAATGTCACGACAATTTAATCATGTTCAATCGAGACAATAAATTGTGTTATGACATGTAATGAAAACGGTTGGACCACGTGATCTGAACAGCTGGCAATTTACTTCCAGGTTGTGTTATCGTTAATCGGCGGAACACGTACATACTTACAATTGATATAAATGTTGGGATATGATGAAGGAATATTGATGTGCGGTTTTCTCATCACGCTTCATCAATGTTGGCAATGGCAGTCAAATATTCATCCTCGGTTACCCATGGTTTTATATATGCTCCGTTACTCTCCACTATATCACTGAAATATTATATTGCAGATGTTTTTTTTGTCTACGAGCTAGTCAACACAGAACGTTTTGATTGCAAGTACAGCAGTTACAAATATTCTCCAACTGATTAAACAACAATTAAATGCAAAAACTAGTTTTTCAGCGAGAAATGTGAGTTTTAAAAACTGATGTGAGATGGTCTATACCAACTGTTTCTGTCACGTTTGAAATATTTGAAATATGTTTGATATCGTCATTGCCACGTTCATAAATTTTCTTATTTTATCTTATGCTTTTGCTTTCGTTTAGAAACAGGTAGTCTTACTTGTACAGTTATACATTTCAAAGACAAACTATTGTTGGCAGTTGTGAATCAAGCCAAGCTTTGTGTGAAACATATTTTCTAACTGATATTTAAAGTTATTACTTTATATTTAGGTTAAGAATGCTACTAATGTGGGTTTTAACAAAACGTCAATGCTTACAAAATATCATTATTTGAATTTCGACATACTTTAAATTTTTCACAAGATATTGTTAAGAGAACTGTTTTCAAGGAAAGATAATTTATAAGATTTTAACCAAATTTATTTTAATTATGACTAATCTGATAAACTAGCATGATATTGTTTTGGTTTTATGATTTTTAACTTGAAAATATGAAACTGAACACAAAATGGTAGACATGTGTCATTACATACCTGGTTCTTAGTGCAGTGTCAACACAATCAGTTATTATTCACACAAAACACTCTCACATTTTATGAAAATACCAAATTATTCATTTCCCCTGGTAGTGAGGCCATGGACTGCCTCTGGTATAAAAGAAAAGAATATAAAAAGTATTTGATGTATTTTCATTTGTACGGAATGTTAGGACCCACAGTGTCTCTTAAGGACCCACAGCTTTTCAAACATGTGGGTCCTTATGGTCTTCAGCTGATCAGTCTTTCAAACACTGCATGTAATACATACATGCTGGAACTTTTTGAACGTGTGGAAATATACATGCTAAGCGGTTTCCTTCTTGAAATACTCATGTAAATATTGTCAAAGTAAGCCTTACTGATCTTAATTTACAGTAGCATATCCCATAAGTAGCCTACTTCCACCGATCCACAACTGACCTAAAATCAGCGGTTTAAAAGCAACAGAAGTTCCCGAAACTTCCAACAATACTTCTACATATGCACAAATATCCATTCCATTAGTTACTTACATTATCAAAAGTTGTATTTAAGTTTGAAACGAATTATGGGCAAAAAATGTCTCACTAACAACCAGTCATAGTGGTTTTCTTATTAAGGCAGCGCAGCCATTATAGCTGTGTATGACGTCACATGGCCAGGCAAACGCTACTGCCGTGATTGGGGTGTTTTATGCCTGAGGTATTTTGCAGCCGAATACTTACCCACTTTGAACTCTTATATCTATCTATTAAGCAGACGGCGCTTTGAAACAATTGTTGGTGTTTTATTAACCTGAAAGTATTGTCTGTTTGAATAACGGATAACATTAAAAACGAAGGGATTATAATTTCTTTAATTATTTTATCGCCACTATGTGATTGTAATTGCTATTTATGGACCATTTTGTACTAAACAAAAAATATTGACTCCTAAAAATACATTTGTATGATTCTGTAGACAGATCATCTATAATACATTAGAAAAACTTGCCATTTAGATAGTGAAGAAATATAATATGGTTATATTTGGGATAACACTGCCTTCAATAGTACAAATTATTGTACTTTTTCGGGCCGAGTCCCATGCGGGATTCGAACCCACGCCCTCAGAGTAAGGCAACTGTCGCCAGCATTGACTGTACCAACAGCTTACCACACGACCAATTCGCCTCGACAAAAATTGAGGCCCAATAATCGATAGTTAAGCTAATTCTACATTCAATACCCCTCTGATAGACGTTAATTGGCACAGCTCCCTAGGCTGAATGCATTAGAAATACTTGCCATTTAGATAGTGAAGAAATATAACATGGTTATATTTGGGATAACACTACCTTCAATTGTACAAATTCAATAAGTACAAGACAGTTGCCTTACTCTGAGGGCGTGGGTTCGAATCCCGCATGGGACTCGGCCCGAAAAAGTACAAGAATTTGTACTATTGAAGGTATCTACCATGAACCATGTTATCTATAAAACAATTAACGTCATTTTTTGTTTTGTGTTACGATATCAAAGTTGTTTTTATTACACCCCCGACCTAAAAAGGTCGGGGGTATATAGTAATACCAACGATTCCGTCCGTCCGTCCTTCCGTCCTTCCATCCGAAGACATTTATTGTCCGATCGATAACAGAAAAACTATTCATCTCATCCTTTTTACATTTGGCACATGTTTTACCACTAGAATAAGTGCAGTGCGAAATTTAAATCGAATTGGTGAATGTTTAAATTTTTTGGCGAATATTTGTATTTTTTAAACTTAGTCATATTCTGAGTGTTTTCATCTTCACAACGTCACAGGCGTGACGAAAAGATTTCCATATATTCTCCTTCCGCCCTTGACCTCAACCCTTGCATTTTCAGTGCTAAGATTTTAACGTACTGCAGGCTAATCGGATAAGCCAATCAGAAGACAGTTGTATTGCCTCTGCGACTGTGTCGATCGTCGCATATTTTGAATTGGTTCTGAATGTAAACGGCGATTTCATTGGCTGTATGTAAGCAGATGGTAAGGGACGTAACTCGTGATCACAAAAGATGTCGCTGATTCGTTCCACCACTTCTGGCTAGGTTGAAGGCAAGGTAAAAAAATGGAGAGATCTCGATACCATTTTCACCTTGCCGTGGGAAGATGGAGTGTTTTTTGTCCGATCGATTACAGAAAAACTATTCATTTCATCCTTTTCAAATTTGGCACATGTTTTCCTTACCACTAGAAGAGGTGCAGTGCAAAATGTAACACGATTTGGTGAATTTCTAAATTTTTGGCGATTTTTTGTATGTTTAGCTCATCAGGCCTGAAAGGCGTACGTCCATCCGTCCATCCGTCCATCCGTCAATCCGTCCGTAAACTTTTCGCTTTTTCGACTTCTTCTCCAGAACCAATGACTCCTGAGAGCTGAAAAGTTGTGTGCAGACTCCTTGGCCAATGGGGATTCAAAATTGTAGATTGTGTGACCCAATGACCCCAAATGGGGTCACAGGGGTCACATCCTTAAAAGCCTATTTTCATCTTCTTCTCCAGTTCCAAAAGGTCTAGAGAGCTGAAAAGTTGTGTGCAGACTCCTTGGCCAATGGGGATTCAAAATTGTAGATTTTGTGACCCCATTACCCCATATGGGGTCACAGGGGTGATCAAGTATAAGCTAATTCTAATATTCCCTTTACATACACACGGTTGCAGATATCTTTACCGGTACCTACCGCGATCAGACTGCAATCTGAATGCAGTTGACCGCGATCAGACTGCTGTCAGAGTGCGGTTGACCGCGATCAGAATGCATTCTGCTCCCGGTTGACGGCGATCCGATTGCATTCTGATCGCGTTCGACCGTGATCAAATCCTTACCGAATCAGGGTCAATCTCGACCAAAATTCAGAACAACGAGTCATGAAAGAAGCGGAATTTGTTCTAAAAAGCGCATCAGTTGATCTTAAGAGGACATGTACATTTGTGCAAATATTTATTTAATTCACCCGCAAATACATAAGCAATGTTATGGATAATCTACATCTGAATGGAAAAGTGATATGTGTTGAAACAAAGTATCAAATGTTAATTGTACAACCTAGTAGTTACGTGCACAAACGTATCACCGTTTCACTTGTTATTGCCAGACGTGATTATCAGTAATAACTACAAATAAACTTTTTTTACTTAAATCGAATTGAATCAGACTTTGTTATGCGATGCGTGACTTTAAGAAACATAATAGTATTTATTTGCGTAACATCATCAATATTAAAGCAATGAGGTATGCTTACGTGTTTTCAATCACGGAAAACGAGGTTGAATTCCCATTCATAATTGGTTGTGATTATCATTCAAATGTATCTAAACTGTTTGGTGAATAATTTCTGTTATAGCAGTTAATGAAATGAAACTGCTTGCGGGATGTTTATAAGTGCACACACTATGAAACAACACGTAATTCAATATGTTCATGTCGATTCGTCTTCTTCTGAAACTCGGTTGTGTTTTTAACTTGTCATCTGAGCATACTAATTAAATGTCATGTCAATTGTTGATTTCCAAAGACTGGCCATTTAATTTCGAGATGAAGAGTATCAAGGAGGGGGAGCAGGACAAAAGCCACCCGGACATAACCCACCAGAACATAAGCCACCCGTACATAACCCACCCGGACAAATTCCACCAAAACAAAAGCAACCCGAACTTAACCCACCCGGACATAACCCACCCGGACAAATGCTACCAGGACAAAAGCCACCCGGACATAACCCACCCGGACAAATGCCACCAGGACAAAAGCCACGTAGGACAATTGCCACCTAGGATATAAACCACCCAGTTATTTTATAATATTTTGATGAAAAAAAATGACTTTGGTGAGAGAAATAAGTTGATTTTGATAAAAACACGACTTTGAATAAATACATGACTTTGATGAAAAACATGACTTTGATGAAAAACATGACTTTGATGAAAAACATGACTATGATGAAAAACATTACTTACAGGAGGGGGCGAGGGGCGTTTGTACAATGATATAACAATCTAAATAACGACTGTATGTGATAAGTATTCGTGCCAGCTGTCCGTTTATTCGTCTAGATGCCTACATAAAACTGTACCGGATCCAGTTGTTGGATAAGTGTATATCCCGTAATTTAGACCGACGAGATCACAGGCACATCGATATACAGGTGTGTCAAAGGACAGGCCCAGGTGTACATGTGTATGTCTCAGTGAATAGTTAGCTCTGTCGGTGAATCAGAATTCATTTGGGATTACTCGGAAGTTAAGTGAACATTTCAGTGAAAACTAGAGATCTGATTGAATGAAAAAAAGCTATACATTTCGTAAGATGTCATTATTAAAATTTGACTGTAACAATTTCCTTATTTACTGTTATATGAATGCTGTTATGGAACACGTGACACGATCTGTGTTGCTATGGTACATAACGGGTACATTATTCTGAAACATCGTCATTATCAAACATATGAACAATTAGATATCACTGTCTTGCTTATTTGTATTTCATATCTCCAATGTTTACTCTATTGATAATAATGTACAGTGGACAGTTTGTATTTTAATGAAAGAAAATAAGATATAATATAGTCACAAGTGACGATAAAGGGATTCAGCGAATAAATGATTAATATCCTATTAAAAACAATATATATGCAGTCATGCCTGAAAGTTGCATGAAGATATGTAAAGGCGTTAAGCTACAGCAGCCTCTACCTGTCCAGCATGTCAAACGAAAGTAGGATTTACCCCCTTTGTTTACAGAACAAAATTAAAGTAACAATTGATCAAGACCATAGCATATTGGTTATGTTTATAATCAAACTAATTATGATTTCCCCATTTAGAGTTATCCTTTTCCATTCTCACGAGGTATTAAACACGTGCTATGAATTGGCATTGTTGAACTATGACAGAACAAAGACACACTAGAGTCGTGACTATTGTCAATTAAGAAGGAAGATAGAAACTGTTCAAATTAAAATACCCGTAGCTCATTGCACCATTATACTAATTTCAATTTTCCTAATTAGGGAAAAGTTTTGTCTGTCTGATGAGGTATTCTACAAGTTCTGGTTATTAAGTTATGAATTTACAAAAACTCAACAAAAACGCGATTTTTGATATCTTTAGCAATTGTAAGGTTAATTGTGGCCAGAAATGACTGTAGGCGAGCGGTTTTATTATTGATTCATATACAGACTTTAGTCCAATCCTACTCTAGTGAAAAAATCACCACATTCGACGGGTAGGTTTTTGAGTTATGTCCCCTTGAAGTTTGCATTTTTCTGAAAAATCACCAGATTTCTAATACAAACTGTGCAAAAAGTATAGCGAATTCGCGAATTTTGTGACGTCATTTTTGTGTGCAATGCCTGAGCTACATTATGTGAAAATATGAGCTTTCTAATGCTGGTGTTTTCGGAGGAGAAGATTGTCAAAGATGTATGTGGTCGGGAAATGTTGAAAAGAGTCTAAAATCAAAATGGCGGCGAAACCACGTGACCAACGAAATCTTCATGATTAACTTTTCTGCTCGCATTGTTAATATTCATCTTTTTAAACAAGTTTATAAGTCTATAAGTGCATTTTGAAAAAAAATTCCCATGTTAAAAATCGAAGTTTAGATTCGAACTGGACCTTTAATGGCTAGGCCGATTAGGCCCAAAAGCTTATTCTTGCGATTCCAGGTCAAGGGCTATGCACAAGTTGGTTGCATTTGCTTCAGTTGTTTTTGCTAAAAGTTTGGTCAAAGTATTTTGAAATAATAATAAAACACGCCAATCTCAAAAAGGATTCATCACTTTATTGCTGAATCCTTAATTAGGTTGATAATAATCTCTTTCAACATCATCTATGACTTTCTTAAAGATAATAAAACCTCTCTCTTTTCTTCGATGTTAATTCGTTTATTCATGTAGAGAATACTTTCAAGTAAACAAAACACAAAAGATTTTTTCGAAGTGTCACCTACTTACTAAGATAGCGCAGTTTAAAGTGAGTAATTTTCGCCTGATTCTTGAAACAGTTTTCCGCGGAGTTGCTTGAATGAAATCCTGATGAATGAAAAGACGATTTGTCGATTTTCGTCGATGATTCGTTTAAAACATAATATCAACTTTGTGCGTCTGTAGGGGGTAATTTCGGAGGTTTTGAAGCATTTTTCGACATTCAGTCGCTGGTTTTAGATGTGTTCTTTTCCCAAACGAGAGGAGCGTTAGGTTATTTTATAGGCTACAATATGTTTTGAAATGAATTACTGACAATTAAAAAATAAAATCATACAATTTTCAACATTGTTACAGGTTTAAAGTATTTAGAGAATATCGGGCTATCGTTTAAATTTATTTTATTCAGTGTAATACAATTGTAGAGAAATGTGACGGGTGAAAATGTCTAAAGATTTTAAGGCCTACAATGATATATCTATGATAAGGAAGCATGATTAATGTCAAATCGAAATGAAAAGGTCCTTTTCTTTTTCGGTACACATTTTCTGTCACATTCTGGTCTATCAATATTATGTTATTTGAGTAAAATCGATGAAATGTTAATGTAGAATGCTGAATTTAAAAATTTTTTTAATTCTATATTGTTGAGAAGTTAGTCACGAAATCAACACTCACTACCGGTAATTACGCCAGATATCTGTCACTGGACGGTTCCATTATATAAGAGATGGCGCGTCAAGATATTGCCAACGTCCTGTCACATGACGTAACCGGTGAAACTGATATGGCCGTTAGTTAATTCAAGATACACATATAAAGGCCCCTTTACACAGACATAAAGACCGTTGTGCGTCCTCTGTGCGACCAAAAAACATAACAGATCGCCGTTGGACGCTCAAGGGAGGCAGAATGGTTGTTAAGGTCGCGAGGAGGTGGCACAAGGGATGTTGAGACATCGTGATTGATCGCCAAGGACGCGGAGGACGCCAACAAATTTTGAACATGCTCAAAACTTCCGCAGAGGGGTCGCCGTCGATTCTGGTCGCTCAATGGTTGCTCCCAGGAGGCAGACAGGTCGTACAATGGCCGTTCTAAGGTCGCAAAGGACGCTCAATGATCGCCATGTAAGACATTCGCTAACGTTGGGCGATGCCTCTGCCTCCCTTGTGCCTTCCTACTGCGTCCTCTGTGCAATCAGAGCCGTTTATATCACGACCGTTCTGCCTTCATGCAGCGATCACGACAACCTTCGTGCGACCATGACGAGTTCTGTGCCTTCATTTCTGCATTCACTCAGCCTTCTGTGAGCGTCCTCGTAAATTCTCAAAAACATAGATTATTGATTCTCACATGTTTCCTTGTTTCTGTTGGCAAATCATTGATAAGACTATGGCACCAAAAAGGAGCAAGACAACAGAAAAGTCAAGCAAATAAAGATGTATAAACTCACTTGTAAAGAAACGCCATCACATATTTAACAATAAGAACGGAATACTGCTGTCGGATAAAGTCGATTTTAAATGTCACTGATAATAACAAGTTTTGTAAAGAAGTACGCACAATTTCTACATTCGGGTTTGATACTTTTATCATGATCTTTATTCAAACACATACGGGTGTTGGAATAGCCTTTTTTTGTCCAGAATGTTTGGTAATTTTCTTTACAAAATTACTTAATACCGAAAATTAATTAATAAAAGAAGATGGCGACCTATTGTATCTCTTTAACTTTAATTCTAAATCCTAACATTGAAGCATCGTCACGGTAGGACATCGTAAAACAAGCCAAAAAGTCCCTTTTTACTCTCTTTTTACTTTTTTATCTCCCCGTTAAGAAGATTTTTAAAAAGACTACTTTTTATAAGGCATGATTTTCGGAAGTATGAACAGATAATGTTTCATAAACTTAACTTTAATCCAGTTGACTTCTGGAGGATGATGAAGCCCTGTTTCATTCGTTTGTTTACCCGTGGATTTAATAATTTCATGTATTTTTGTATATTTACTTCTTTTGTTTTTATTAAAAAAAATTATCATATTCTTCTGCAAAAAAACCCAATTTTATTTGTATTTATTGCAGCTGCAAAAGCTAAATGGTTGGTTGTTTTTTACTGTTGGAATGGGACTGAAACAATTGAGACTACTCCAGCTTATTATAAACCCTAGTCTATCCAGGTTGCCGAATGTTCCCAGGGATCACTGAAGCATTGTTCAGGTATCGCATAGGAGGCAGAGGTGTTGCTGCATGGTCGGCCAACTGTCGCCATAGTCGTCAATGGTGGCACAGCGAAGGCACAGAGGAAGCACAGAGGTGGCTGACGGGTTGTACAGGGATCGCCCTTGATGCTGAAATGTTGTTAGGGTTGCACAGTGAACGCCCAGCGAAGGCAGTGTGTAGGCTCGGTAAACGTGCAGGTCGTTCAAAGATCGTCATGGAATTTACCGTTAATTGCATTTTAGGTCGTACAAAGGACGCACGAAGATCGCAGGAGCATTTACACAGAAACGGGATTTCGTGAAATCAGCCGACCATTGAGCGTCCTGTCCATTTTTTTGCTCGCTCAATGGTCGTACGAAGGACGCGGCTCTGTGTAAAGGGGCCTTAAGCGATATTCAGTCTGGACAAAGTGAGCCAATGAAAGTTAGAAACATTGTATTTCGACCAAAACAATTTAAGAATATGATGTTCTGCTGTTTCGTCGGTGATAGCAGCCGGTCATTTGCTATTATGTATGATGCACACCGATGTACATGGATTAGAATGCACATGGTGACAACAGGTGCGTTATTTAAATCAATAAGGACATCGTAAAGTGTTATTTACATGCGAAGTAGTAAGAAAATCATCACAATGTAGTTCAACAATTGTTGATATGTATTTCTTTTTTTGTAAAATGATAAAGATATACGTCGCATAAGCCTCGTTTTTCGTTGAGGAGGATTAGCATTCTTGGCTTGTCTTCCGATCTATTTTGTATAATTATGGAAACACATTGTTTAATGAATTGTTTTAATGAATCAAAATACCTCGAGAAAGTATAATACATATGTGCTGTTATTTCATTTCAACTGTTTAATAATAGAATAGATAAACGTGAGACATAGAAACGATATATGTATCCCGATCATCTGGTACATTTGCTTGTTCTTCATACAAATCTTTGTTATCGCTTGACTTACACTTAACCGCAAAAGCAACATCACCATACAAAATACAAAATAATTCAATCCATGAGTGATATACACGACCGAAACAGAGATGCGTAATGTCTTTAGAAGCCAACAAAACAAACTTTTAAATTTCAAAACAATTTTGTTTCATATTTCTGAGAAACAAAGAGATGGGAGAGTCCCTTTTTAGCTTGTTTCACGACATCCTGCAGTAAAGACGCGTCAATAAATTTAAGCCCAAGCAGGTTATATTTGTCGACAACATCTTATATTAATTAAATTTTACATTTTAGGATTTTCTAAGTTAAATCGCAAACATTCTGGCCAAAATACATTTTGAAAAAGTGATTTTAACACCCCAAGTGTACTTGAACAGACATAAAAATAAAACTTTTATATTCTGACGTATGAAATTGGGGGTATCAATTAACAAATCGTGTTCCTATAAATAGAATTCAAAATCGACTTTCTCCGCCATTTTTTACACCATTGAAAGTGTGGTGACGTTTATTTTGCGGTTGAATGACGTTGTTCAAAGCAAGATCTCATTACTAGAATCAGAGTCTGACATAAATAAAATAATTTTCTTCTTCTTCTTCTTCTTTGTAACGGAAATGGTCAGTGTTGGACATACACGCAGTTACGCTATAGAACTGACACTTAAAAATGACACAAAGACAAGACAATGGCGGTAGATTAACGCTGCAAGATCCACTCGGCGTTATCGGAGACTAAACAATCTAAACACATGTGTACAACAACCAAAGTTAATTAACGAGTGAACAGAATATGCCCACATTGTTTCTAATAGCTTTGATCACTTTGAGGCTGTTTCGACACGTGAAATCAGTGAAAAGTATGTGTCGGCTATACGAGTGTATAATATAAACAATAACATAAGCCAGATGCTCGTTAGGGCATGACTCCTGAGTAACACGTCACACCTCTGCTAGCAGCTGATTGGCTAATGAAACGTTTGGCGGCTGTGTTAATGAAGTATTTTTTAAAAACGTTTTTTTCTACTATTTTTGGGTTGATTTTTAATCCAATACTTTTGTGTCGTTATTTTTTACTGTTGTCAGAACCATTTCCGCGAAACGTTAGGTTAGGGTTGCTTTTATTGTAGGCATTTTCAGCGGTATGAGCGTATTTAACATGTATTTGCACTGATAAATTTGTGTGCAGTTAAAATCAAATAAGAATAGTTTAAATATAGCCGCCAGCGACAATAAAATGATTCAGCCCGTCATTTTGTATCTGTAGTCCTTGGAAGCAATATTTACATTTTTGTTCTCATCATCATTGCGCATCTTTCAAAAAAAGCTCCAATTCCTAGATACATTTTGACAAAATTGCCCATGTTAAAGATCGAAATTTAGATTCGAACTGGACCTTTAATGCCTGCACCGATTGGACCCAAAATCAATGTATGTGGCAATCGGGGACAGTTGTATGTCGCGGGGACACTCCCCGGTTAACAGAACCTTGTCAAATGCTTTTTTCCGCCCTTTTAAACCTAGGAAATGTATGTTTGGCCCGGGAAATACTTTGTTCCGTTTGCCTGTAAAACTTCATAAACGCTTACACACAGCATAAGGGAATATCATTTGTTGGTATTTCGCGCCGATACACACATGTCCCTGGTTACACGGAAAATGCAAGGTTATAGGCCAGGACCATTAGTCAAAAGATATGGACAACCCGGAAAAAAATAGTAGAAAGCTGATTTTTTCTGAAGACCTTAAAAATATCTTACTAATATCAATGGCACAAAGTTCTGCAAATTCTAGCTGGTGGCTTTTTCAAAATGGCCGCCATTTCCAAGATGGCCGCCGGCGTTTCGGTAAATTGTTTAATTATTTTTATTTTTAAGTTTATCATGTCATGTCATATATCAAATGAAAGCCCTCTTCAAATGGAATCCAGAAATGCATAGTTCAATAGGTTAATTAGTGTATCCATTATTTGGTTTTGAAAATTGCACACTTAACAGGAGTTGCTTCAGTGGTTCAAGAGGAACACCCTTGAAGATTTGTCCAACTCCTTAGTGCTCACAACACCCTGGGTACGTCGAACTGATGTGCTTGCTTACTCGCAAAAGCTTGACTCAAGGACGAGTCACTTTGTGGAGGGGTGTATGTGGCACTTAGGTGAGATGAAAGTGTTCCTACTGGCTTCCTACGGGGCTATACTGGTCCCGGGTTCAATTCCCACTGGAGGTGATCTCAAGTTGACAATCATGTAAATAAAGATCATTACCGGCCCGACACCATCCAATCTGACCTGTTTTGCACTACATTTGGCCGAAAAACATGCATTTGCCATTTGATCTACTTCTGTATTTCAGAGCAGTTGAAATTGTGAAATCTTCAAAGCTGAACAAGATTATTATTCACCTTGGAGCTATTCATTTACTGATGTCATATATGGGATCGATTGGATATGTGGTTGGAGGCAGTGGGTTGGAAGATTTATGGGCAACTTTCTTTGCTCAAAACAGTGTAATTCATCTGATAAGTGGTCATGCATATGCCTGAGCCCAACGTGCCCATTTCTTTCTTCATGTCATCATGCCTACTCTGTTAGATGGATGTCACTCTGCTCAGAAATGTCCTCAAATTCCTGCTGAATGGAGAACGTTCTACTGATGCAGTCATAGAATGTGTTCAAAATCTGCTGCCAATGCGAGTAGGACAGGCAAACTCTGGACTGCATATGTTAAGCAAGTATCAATTCTACTTTAAATCCGAGCTGAACGCACAAGAAATGCAGGTCATCTTGCTCTTGCAAAGTCTGCTCGCCTCTATGTTGACCAGATGGTATTCTGACCAATCCTACAAGTACAGACACATTCTTGAGTGGGAATTTAGTGATCAAACAAATTTAGAAGAATCTAATGAGATTGTTTAAAGTATCTGGAGATATGACACCAAGGATAGCGCTTTTTATCCCATCTGTATGTAATACCGTGGGATATAGTCGTCGCCCTGTCCGTCTGTCCGCCCGTAATCATTTCGTTTCCGGAGCAGAACTCGAAAACGGGTCATGATATCTTGTTGAAACTGTCCATGTGTATTACCCACCAACTGAAGTGGTGCCTTTTGATTTTGAGATTTCTGAATATTTTTATTATTTTTCGTTTCAAAAGAAACGTGTTGGATTTGGACTTTGTTCAGAGATAGGTTCGTTTCCGGAGCATAGTTCCAAAACTATTCATCATATCTTCCTGAAACGTTGCATGTGTATTACCCACTAATTGAAGTGGTGCCTTTTGATATTTTCAAATTTCTGAATTTTTTTTTTCGTTTCAATAGAAACACGTTGGATTTGGACTTTGTTCAGGCATAGGTCTGTTTCTGTTGTAGAACTCCAAAACCTCACCATGTGTATAACCCCCTAACTGAAGTAATTTATATACAATTATCTGTCAAAGATGTGTTATCTAAATTATGTGGGACCGGTGGGATATGCCATCTTCTGATGAATCTTGTCTATAAATGAGTCCATTCCATCCCACGCTGCATTCCAATATGTGATGCTCTGAAAAAGTTCAAATATGTACACACACACACACACTTGCGCTTGAGTAGCATGTCTAGAGGTGCGAGAAACTATGAAACACATATTCTTCAACCGACTGATCCAGCAATTTCAGTTGGAAGCAAAGCACCATTAGCTATAACTGATCAAATATGTGTAAACGTAGCCAAATCACAGTGAGTGAGGTTGAATTGGAAGTAAATTCAACCATGCTATTCATGAGAGTCCCATGTGTGATTCAAGTCAAGTTCAGAAATGAAATCATATCTCCTCCACGAGTTTGCAAAGCAACCACCCTCGTATTAAAAAACTTCTCTGATATAGGAAAACACAAACGGTATAATGGCAAATCTTCTCATATCACTGTGATTTCTGACGACGAACTCCCGGGAGATGCACTCTTTGTCCATGATGGTGGTCACCTTCTCCATTGTCTTTCCTGACCTGTTGATGTTACATATGGTCAGATCTGTGTCCGTTATATATTACACATAATCATTATGTGGTTCAGAACCCATAGTAGTGTTTGATGGATATGAAAATATCCCATGTGCAAACAGTTTTTTTTAGAGCAAGAATATTCTGGGTGTTCTGGGTGTGACACCATCTCAACTCTCTATAATCAAGGAAAGAAGGGAGCTCTAGCCCTCCTGTTGGACAATGCTCAAAACTAGGATTCTTTGGATATGTTCGAGCAGAATTGAAGTTCCCAGGAAGACATACCTTGTGTTTGAGAAACATTCCTCTTGCAACTCTATGTCTCTGGACATCCATCGATGCAAAAAGTATTTCAAATCAGTCCATAGAGCTAGATTACCATCCACTTTCAAATTGGAATCAACTCCCTCCAACATCTTCAGAGCATACCTTACATAGACAGACATGTAGCAAAAGCATTGAAGTTGTAAAAGTTATGAAGATTATTTCTTGTGGATGCAAGACACGCATTGTGGTAACTAATGAACTTCTTTTAAAGCTGGGTTAGAGTGTTCAAGCCTGTGTACTGCTTGTCATGGAAACTGCACCAGTCTTTGATTTAAGTGACTTACTGTGAATACATGATATATGTATTTGACAAGGATTATAGTCATTATTACACTACATTTCCTTTCTACAATAATGAGTTGCACATTTCTGAAAAGGATTATAGCCTTTCTTTTGATACACTACATGCCATGATTAGCACAAATGTATTATACAAGTCGATGATCCAGCAAATCCCCGTCCAAAACGGCCGCCATTTGGAAAATGCCAACAGCTCGAATATGTTAGTAAACTTTTTAACTGAAACCTCCAAATGCACGAATGTATTTCTTAATGTTTTAATCATCAATACACGTAATATGTTTTTAATGTATCCTCATTAATCATGATAAGCATTGTTTGGGTTTGAAAATTATGTTTTAAAATAGTAAACCGAAAAAAGGTATTGAAGACATTTCAAAACCCAATAATGGATAAACTAATCACCCCATGTGGAAACACTATTTAGTTTTGGAATGCACTTGAAGTAAGCTTTCATTTGATATATGACATGACATGATGAACTTAAAAATAAAAATAATTCATTAATTTACCAAAACGCCGGCGGCCATCTTGGAAATGGCGGCCATTTTGAAAAAGCCACCAGCTAGAATTTGCAGAACTTTGTGCCATTGATATAAGGACAACATTTTTAAGGTATTCAGAGAAAATCAGCTTTCTACTATTTTTTTCCACCTCATGTCTAATGGTCCTGGCCTATTAGCAGTGTGGAGCCAGCAACATGAGGGAAGGCCGACTTCTGCAGCGGCAAGGAATATTTAAGTGGTTAATGTTTTCAAAGTGCAGTAATACATAATTAAGGATTCAGCAAATTTTGCAAATTTTGCAGAGTCCTTATTGTTATTGGCGTGTTTATTTTTATTTTTCCACAGATATTGTATAATAAATTCAGCAAATGCTGCTGTTTCAAATTCAACCAAACTTTGCAATCCGGTAGCCCTTACCACGAAGATGCGACCACAAGCTTTTGGGCATATTCGACCAAGGTGTAAGAGGTCAAGTTCGAATCTAAATTTCGATTTTTAACATGGGAAACAAATTCAAAATGCAGCTAGAGACTTGCAATTTTGTTTTAAAAGATGCATAATGTGAATGCAAGCAAAAGAGTAAATCATGACGAAACAGTAGGTCACGCCATATTGATTATAACGTTTACAACGTTGCCGACCCAATGCATATTTGAAGCATATTTTCTCTGAAGATACTCGCATTGAAGACTTGAAAATTGAATGTTTTTCATAATGTAGCTAAAGCATTGAAGAGGGAAATATGCATATTTCAACAGCGAACTCCCAATACTTTTTACACAGTGAACACTCAAAGTTTTTTTTAAAAGTGCAAAATTCAAAGGGACATAACCAAAAAACCTACCCGTCGAATTTCATGATTTTTACGGGAGAGTAAGACAAGACGATGGTCGTTATAAAGAAAAAATATAATCGCTCGCGAACAGTCCTTCTTTGTCACAATTTGACAAAAGCTGAAAATACGCCGAACTTTCGCTATTTTGAGGGTATGTGTCTTTGAAAATCTTCTTCTCACTAAAGGCAATACGTACAGGCATGTGTGATAGCTCATTTTAAAGCTAAATGAATGGTTTACACAGTGACGAGCCATGATGGTCCTTTTCGTTTTTTGGCTCTATGTTCAAAGGCACATAACTCTGTCACGAATACAATTAGGTTCAAACTATTTATTGCAATCTGTTCCCCACTACCTGCCCAATAATTCCACTACAGATCATTATCATATAAAAGTTGATAGTTACGGCACAACAGTCAGTTATGGTCACAAATCGAAAAAAATAGAAAATATACTGAAAATTCGCGATTGTGAGAGTGTGCTTCTTTGGAAATATTCTTCTCACTAACGGCAATAATTACATAAATGTTTGATAGCTCATGTTAAAGCTGAATAAATGGGTAAGACAGTGACGAGCCAGAATTTTTAATTTCGTTCTAGAACTTGAATTATCAGCCCTTGAATATGGTATTTTTTTGGCGCTATGTTCAAAGGACATAACTCTGTCAAAAACAAATCAATGGCAATGCTATTTATTGCAATTTGTTCCCCGATATTTGCTCAACAATTTAAGTTCAGATCATTATCATGTAAAAATTGATAGTTACGTCACAAATTGCGCTTTTCTCCAGGAGTCTGAAAAGATGCCGTTTTCAACAATGAATTTGGGTCTCAATAATCCTACAGACATGCTAGAGACATGCAACTTTCTTTAAAAGATGCATAATAACAATAGACGGATAGCTTCATTCATTAATTTATTAAGCGCTGAATCCTTTTATCGTCACTTGTGACTATATTTTTTCTATCATATCATTCAATATTCAATAAACTTTATTCGTATTGAATCAAGCTGCCATCGTTGTTTGAAGTTATGTTAACTTACTTAAATGAAGATTAAAATGAATTTACAAAAGCATCGGGGGAATACCTTTATTCCTGCATTGTACTTTAATTGTATATCTGATATTTTGAACGTGACATATTAATGCATTAAATAATGAACACATTATCTCTCCCATATTGTGAACCGTGTTTATGTTCATAGGATACATTATATTGTTTTCCTCTGCTACTTAATAAATAGTGTTACTAATTAAGTAAGTTATGAAGCATGACTGTTGATACTCGCACCGATTATTTGAATCAGAATTATTACAGTATATGTACTTATTGATGTTGCTTAATCGTGTAAACATATTAAAAAGCCATACTTATATCACATAATATATCTTATGTATAGATATGTATACCAATCATTAACTATTTACATCTATATTATATCGGTTGATTTATTTAAGAAAGGTTTAGGAAGGCAACTTTAAGGGACACTCCGTATGTTATTATAGTAACATAGGTCAAAAGTTACCAAGGGTGCTACTTCATCGAGAAGTAATGACTGTTGTCGAAAATTACCCTTTAAGTGCCAATCTGTTCAGTGTAATTACATGATTAAGATGCTTATTCGTGCTTATGATCGAAAAGTGAACAATGTTCCGCGGCTGGCGAGCGTCAATTGTTCATACGTAATTTTGAAAATGTATATGAAGCAGACAGAGGGACATATATATTGGTTGGTACTGTTAAATGGATCATTTAACTGGTATACTTGTAATTAGGGCACATCAACGCACATGAATTCGGCTTCTCATCGTGTATTAAGCCGCTACTCGAGTTTTATTGAAAGCAAGTTATTGTCAAATATGTGGCGTTAGGAGATACATACGCAAGTTGAGTGAGATGGTTTGGACGTAAATCAGGGCAATTACTATTTTTTTAAGTATCACATCTAAATAATATTTCATGAAAAACACGTAGTGTCCCTTTAATGCAGAAAAATATAAGCATATACACGCGGTACAAATGCGCACATAAATGTTTCCATAGTCTGCAAGAAGGATTATCTGCACGTAGCAGTTGGGATGCCGTTCCCTGCCTGTGGTTGCTGCGCCGACATTGCACTATTAAAAAAGTTGAAGTATCCTGCACGATTGAAAGCCTATAATGTTATAAAGTAAACATGTATATTTCTTACTCTTATAATAAATTTATTTGAGATACTGTTAGCACTGAGTTATCATACATCAGAGGAAAGAAAGCGACCTTGCGCCCAGGATATTTCCTATGCCTGAGTTACAACAAGGTATTTGTGACTACGTTCTACTCCGTCCAAAAGATATTGTAAAAATGTGACAGGAACGGGTAACGTTTGTGCATAAATGTCCATACCACAATCCAAGTTCGTTTACAGACAATTTACAGACAGTTCTCTGATAGTTCTCTTTATCCCGTCCTCTGACAGTTGGTACCCCGTTTAGATGGGATAATATTGCCCGTTCATAACGTTTTCTAATCAGTTCAATCCCGTTATCAGTAAGTTTAGACCTATCTCGATCTTCATACGCACAACATCTTTCTACCCCTTTTGTCTCCCGATCAACTCGTTTTCGGAAGGTTATTCTCCTTTTCTCATTTCGTTCTTAGTACGTTGTTCTTGTTCTTGCCCGACGTATGTAAATATCCAGCACGGTATTGCCGTTCTTATTCCCGTTCTCAGTTTCAATGTGAAAAAGTTTAAAACTTCAATGGAATAGTGTGGACAAACTTGATTTGCCATAAATAATCCATTTCGTTTTCCCAAAACGTTCCTGTTATCGTCTTCCCCTAGGAGAGGAAATCCTAAGGTGGATAACGCGTCCCCAAACCGTTTCATCATGAATGAAATGTGTTTAAACCAAACAATCCTTCTTCTTGTTGCTCGGCTATCATCCAAAAGTAGAAGAAAACCAACATTCAACATGTTTACAGATGCAAGTTGTTTATGTTTTACTTGTTTAATATTGTATCCCCAATGATGAACGTATCAAAACGCATTTATTCATTTATTCATTTATTTATTTATTTGTCCCTTCACATGCCAAAGGAGTAAACACTGTGTGATAATTCTCCAACGTACTAAAAACGAATAGAATGTAACGAGGACCTATTGTGAACGTTTAGAGCTGTGTAGGAACGTAGTACCAACTTCTTAATAACAATTACTTTTGCTTTGAACCTAGTAAAGAATGTACTTATTCGTAGTAAAACTTGTCCCCGAATAACTACACCTTACTAGCTACGTTTAACTACGTTTGTTTACATTCTAGTACGTCGCACTACGTTTCATTACGTTATACTGCAGTAAACTACACTAGTATCATTAAAGCGCCAGTCACACTTACGTTAATTTACGTAGTTTAAAGGTACATCCATTGTGTTGTTGGGGGTCAAATATGCCAAACGTTATAAATGGTCTTACTTTATCGAGAAGTACCAACTGTTACCGAAAACAACCATTTCGATGATACTGGGCTTAGTATATTGACGATATGAGAGTAAAAGTATCGATTTCTGATCGAAAACCGGACAATGCACCGCGTGTGGCGCGCGCCAATGAGTCAAACGTAATTTTGGAATCTTATTTAAACCAGACAAAATAACACATTTGGGTTGAAAATGTTTAATAGGTTATATAACTACTGTGCATGTAAATAGGACGTGCACTTTCAATTTCTGCACATGCATAATGATGTTACTCGATTTTAATTGGAAACTGATAATTATGATATATTTGGCGATTGGTGATGAATATGCAAGCTGAATGAACTTGTTTATATTGTACCGAAATAAAGATTGAATATTGTAAACAACACATATGGTGTGTTGGAACGTATTAAAGCCAAATAAAATTTTATGAAACACAATGGATGCACCTTTAACCTAGTTCATTGAACGTAGCCACAAAACCTCTAACTTGATGGAACTTTGTGCATTTTTCGCAACTACGTTAACGTTTCATTAAAACATGATTCATTACGTGTACCTAGTTCGACGTGGTTTATCGTAGTTCAGCGTACTTATACTTACTTAAGAGTAATTAGACGTTTAGGAACGAACTTTTACGTCAATGCGTCAGTAACAAACCTACCAAAACGTAATTTAAATGTGTTGATAACGAAGACAGTCGTACTAACACCTAGTCTTCTGTTCTGAAATGTTCTTCAACTTAAATTATACTAATGTAGTTTACTGTAGTATAAAGTAGTCCAACGTAGAACGACATACTAGAATGTATTTAAACGTAGTAAAACGGACTTAATAGCTAGTAATGTGTAGTTATTCGGGGACACGTTGTAATACGTTTAAGTACATTCTTAACTTGGTTTAACTGCAATGGACTAAGTTCAAATTTTCACTACGTCCAAGTCTATTCAACTACGTTTCTTACGTTGACGTTTTAACGTAGTTTTAAAAAAAGCTAAACTTTGAACATGTTCAAAAGGTAAATCACAAACTTTCTCACGTCTGTGTCTACGTTTTGAATACGGATAACCAAGGTTAACTACGGATTATTCGGCTTAAGTACAGTTAACTACTTTAAGCTACGTTCTGCACCACTACGTAAACTAACATAGGTGTGACTGGGGCTTTATGTCGAAGAACTTTTCAGTACGGAAGACTAGTTGTTTGTAAGGCTGTCTACGTTATCAAAACTTTTAAACTACGTTTTGGTACCTTTTTTATTGACGCATTAACGTTAGAGTAATTTCTTTTACGTCTAACTACACTTAAGTAAGTATAAATACGCTGAACTACGATAAACCACGCCTGACTACATGTAGGATTGTCATTTTGTGACTAACAGCAGAATCAGTGTACAATTAACATTTCTTCAAACCTTTTAAAAGCAAAATAACAGAAAAAATACATGTCTTTGAGGTTTTAATTGCTTGGAGTCCAGGAATAAAAACTTAAACATTGATTTTCAAGTATATCATTATATGTTCATTACTTGTTAATTTGCACGGGTGTATCCAAGAATCACAATCATGTATATTGAATGTTAAATGGTTGTTAAATGGTGAAAAGTATAATGAAATAGATAACAGAAGAGGCTATCCTGTACCTCTTTAGAAGTCGAGCGAGTGCATGAGCAAATCATGTGCAAAGTTGCTTCTTATGGACACATTTTCACAAATGTAAACTATGCACAAGTTTCACATTCTGAGCAATTTTGCATAGTGCCTAGTGAAGTTTTACTACCTTGGGACAATTTACACCTTTGAAAAAATTAGAAATTCATTAAAAGTAATCATCAGATTGACAATTGGCACAGTGTAATTAAACGATAATTAGTACTGAATAATGTTTCCTCTTGTAATATTCTTGTAATTACGCATCCTCGATTATGATTGCTTAGAGAACAGTGTTAAAGCAAATGTCCCCTGTTCCGTTTTGAAAACGATACACATTGTCCCCGTTTGCAAATGAAAAACTAAACACACATAGCTTGTTTAAGAATAGATTTTCATGTTTAGGAGGACAGTTTCAAAGCAAACGTTCTGAAACACAATTACGCATATTTCCTGTTTTCCTATGCCAAAGTGAAAACACTTATTTACACTGTGTCCGTTTCCATAGAGACAATCCTAATACAAAATGATTGTTCCCAGTTCCATTGTGATAATGACACACATTGTCCCCGTTTGCTTATGAAAATTTACACATACGCATTTGTCGTAGGAAAATGGATTCTCACGCTGAGTATGGCCGTCTGATTGCATTCAATTCTGATAAGTGTTCACATTTGAAGTCTGGAGTTGAATAGCTAGGCCTCGATGTGTATGTTAACTATGATATCTGAAGTGACAACAGTAGTGTGTTCTTGAAGTTTCAACTCTGTATGAAGTTTTCAGTTTGAAAGTTTGAATCATCAGGTTACAGTTTTGCACACTTTTGATACACATAATATTATGATAAATCATATTAAAAATTTTGACGTTTGCTTAGCGAACTGTGTTAAAAGAAATGTCCCCGGTTCCATGTTGAAAATGACACACATTGTCCCCATTTGCATGTATGAAACTAAACATGCACACATATCATAGGATAATAGATTCTCTTTTTTTGGATGAAAATTTGACAGCAAAAGATACACATCAACGCATATTGCTACAAATTTAGGCCAAAGTGAAAACACTTATTTACACCCAGTTTGTTTCCATAGAGACAATATCAATACAATTAGTGTCCCCGCTTCCATTGTGTAAATGATGCACACTGTCCCCGTTTGCTTGTGAAAACTTACACATACGCACTGATCGTAGTAAAACAGATTCTCAGTTTGAGTTTGACCGTCAGATTGCAATAACCTCTTAAATACACACATGTATCCTTGTTTTGTATACAAAAGTGACCCCAAATATCCCCGTTTCCATAGAGAAATACCTGATAGACACATGTCCCTGGTTCCATGGTGTAAATGATACACACTGTCCCGTTTGCATGCATGTCCCCTGTTCCTACATGAAAGTTCATACTCGTTCAAATGTATTCTGTAGAGCCAGTCAATGTTTAGAACTAACATACATGACAAGGGAAGTAAGCCATGCAATTGGTACAGCTGTAGAGCAGCTAGAAAACATGTTCCCGGTTACATGTGTGTTTTAGTGTCCCCGTTTGCCACCTTTAACATCAATGTGTGTGTGTGTGTATTTAGATATGTAGTTTGGCAAAGTTGCTTTCATCAGTTAGTGGTTGCGCTTTAAAAAATGTTGTGTGTGAAGAATGTGTGAAAGCCGTCCATCACAAATGTGTATTATGGCAGCATAACAAAATTGATTTTATTTGGAATTGGATTAACACAAAGTTTTAAATCCTCTTCATTACATAGCAACTTTATAAAAATTCTGTCATGAAAAAGAGTGTATTTCAATAACACTTGAGGTGATTATTTCGGCATGGACAAGCCTTACACTGGTGATACAAAACTAATTATGAGTTACCAGTATAATATGAAAAATGTTTCAAATTTTACATTAAATTTTACATACAAAATACGAATATGAATTGAAAGTATATAAACGTGATTCATTTTCTTGGGATATACTAAGATACGCATTGGTAAACACCGGAATTCGTATTAGGAATAATGTTCTCTTATCAGAACATCCATGGTAACCTGTCCACTGCTGGTAGTAGCTACACTACTGTGCAGAATTACACAGAAGTACACCGGATTTCGCGAAATGTTCGCGAAATATTTGCGAACACGATGTACTTAATTCTGCACAATAGTGTACATGTAGTAACCGAAACGTCATATCAGAAGCTTTAATTAATAATGTGTATGATTAATCTCATCATTTGGATGTGTATGAAACATCTTCCATATTTGAAGATGACGCTCGACAAATTAGTCCAATGAAAGCAAGTGACTGGTTCTATGTTTGACGTTTCAGTAACCTGTCTGGTGAATGTACGATGCTACACTAAGTTAACTTATTTGGAAGTTTAGTCATGGACGAATACATTTAGCATCGGTCTGTTACATAAAGTTATACTGTGCAGTATAGTATAACTATACGTTTTCAGTGTCTTTTATTTGTCAATATACACTACCGACTAAGCGCCATTGATGAATTTAGTGGCAAAAGATTCATTATTCATTATTTATAATAGGTGTATACTCAACTTATGAAATAAACATATAATTAAGAAAAATATGTTATGTTTTAGTCCAAAAGTATGATATAAATGATACGGATACATACTTGGTTAATCTCTATTTATTCTAGTTTGGTGAGTATATACTGATTTTAAATCAACAAACATTAATTAATAAATTTTGTCCAGAAACGTTTACATAAAGCAAGCCAAAGAATGAAAACATATCTTAAGGGGTTTTTTCTCTACCATCCTTAAGTGTTTTCATATTCCAAGATTGTATAGCGAATCTTAAGATGCATGCATGCATGATTTTTTCTATTCAATATTGAATACTTTATTACGGACGCCATAAACCTGATATGAGCTAAAGTGTTTAGCGTGTTTACATGAGACGCAACGTGTACAATTTCCAAACATAAGGGTATATGATACACATTACAGATTCAAGTGAAGAGTACAACAAGGTCTGTCGTCGCCTTATTAAAATTAAAAGAGACTTTCGGATGGGACATTTAAGTATTATCTTATCAAAATGATCAAAAGTCATAAAAAATAACATTAATTTGTGTTCATTTATTTAAAGGGACTTCTCTATCAAACGAATATACGTGTAGTGGACAGTACTGTAAAAATGTTTGTGTTGTTTGAAGTAAAAACTTAGAGCATGATAAAGCACTCCCATATTCAACATCATGATCCTTTTGATCGTTGCTTGTTCATTTATCGTTTTTTTATATAATATTGTTTCAATAATGATAATGTAATAATAATGATAATTGTAGCATATTCAAACAGCATAAATAAAAGGTAAGGTAATCATTAACTAATGATATACAGTTGAACATTACTCGAGCAACGGCCAATTTATTTTACAGAAAAAGCGTTCCAATATAAAAAAAAAAGAAAAAAAAGAAAAAGAAGACAACGTGTCAGGAAAATAATCAATAAATAAGCAATTGTTATGTCTGGGGTGATAAAATCAGTCGATTTATAATAATAATCGTAAAACAGCGCATTTGATTTTACAAACTAGGGTTTTGTTTAATTAATTTCCAAGTGTAGAGTATAAACGAAATCTAGGAATAAAGAGTGAAGAGTTACTGAATGATTTGCTTTCTGAGGATTCCATGTCCATAACATTAACATACGATTAATTTATGTTTCATGTGGTCTATATTAAAGATAAAATGCAATGTTGTGTATGTCAGATATAAACTAGTAGGCTTTTACGTAATTTATATTAACTTACCAATATGATTCTCTAAGTTAACGCATATTAGGTGTACTTACTTGCTATATATAGGAAGCGTTCCAAATAAAACACAGTTGCTTCGTCTGTGACTACATGACCTATGCCAAAAAAAATGTCCATGTAACATATGTTTTCTCTTTCTATAAACACCTTTGATTTCGCAATATATAGGAAATATTGAATAAATGCATCCGACTCAAATTAAGATACATTCCTTACTGCTTTGGTATACGAAATACAATAGGTGACAGCTGCAATGTATCGTTAAGATCCATTCATCCAATTGCCAACCAATAAACAGACTCATTATAATGCGACTTCTTTTATGGCTGCATACACTACATGTATATTCTCGGCATAGAAGAATCGACATCTCATCTTTTTAAAAAAAGAGTCACATCGTAATAACTATTCTTAAAGGTACATCCATTGTGTTGTTAGGGGTCAAATATGCCAAACGTTATAAATGGTCTTATTTAATCGAGAAGTACCAACTGTTACCGAAAACTACCATTTTGATGATACTCGACTAAGTAAATTGACGATTTGAAGGTAAAAGTATCGATTTCTGATCGAAAACCGGACAATGCACCGCGTGTGGCGCGCGCCAATGAGTCAAACGTAATTTTGGAATCTTATTTAAACCAGACAAAATAACACATTTGGGTTGAAAATGTTTAATAGGTCATATAACTTCTGTGCATGTAAATAGGACGTGTACTTCCGGTTTTTGCACATGCATAATGATGTTACTCGATTTTAATTGGAAACTAGTAATTATGATATGTTTAGCGATTGGGGATGAATATGCAAGCTGAGTGAATTTATTTGTATTGTAAACTACACATATGGTGTGTTGGAACGTTTTAAAGCCAAATAAAATTTTATGAAAGACAATGGATGTACCTTTAACAAAAGTATCCACATTCAGAGAAATAACATACACAACATAATTACTCAAGCAGCTTATCAATATGCCACTTTGGCAGAAGTCGAATGGCATACTTTCAAGTGTTTAATATACATGTATATAATTATTCATACGGTAACAACGACGATTCAAAATAAATAATTAGTCAAAAAGTGACACGTCGACAAGAATGTATAAAACGTGTCAATTCAAAATAAGTCCAACACGTAATGCGATAATAAACACAATGTCTGCGCTTTTTTTGAAAAAGTGTTTATGATGAGTTTTATAATGTTGATTTTAATTGATTTGATTTATCCAAACTGAAATAGGTTTGTTTATTGTTCACAATAGTTATTATCTGAAAAATGCCAGTACCGTCGGTCTGATGTCTATTTCACTGTAAGTGGGATTAAATGACTGTCGCCCTAATGGCACTTCCGTCATTATGTGTGTAAGGACATTAGGGCGACCGGAGTGTGTTTACTCTTTGTATGATAGTTTTATGACTATAACATTTGCTAAATGGTGTGTGTGAATCCCCTTAATCGGGGACATCCATATGAATACAGACCCATCAACCGGGGACACATACTTAACCAGGGATGTCCCCGGTTAAGACGAAGGCAAAAATCGAAATAAACGGTATTTTTGTAAGTCATATATGTTAATTGTAGCTCCAAACGGTAGTGAGCCCGGTTACCCATGTTATTTCCACCGAAGATACACACTGCTTAAAGGTGCATCCATTGTGTTTCATAAAATTTTATTTGGCTTTAATACGTTCCAACACACCATATGTGTTGTTTACAATATAAACAAGTTCATTCAGCTTGCATATTCATCACCAATCGCCAAATATATCATAATTATCAGTTTCCAATTAAAATCGAGTAACATCATTATGCATGTGCAGAAATTGAAAGTGCACGTCCTATTTACATGCACAGTAGTTATATAACCTATTAAACATTTTCAACCCAAATGTGTTATTTTGTCTGGTTTAAATAAGATTCCAAAATTACGTTTGACTCATTGGCGCGCGCCACACGCGGTGCATTGTCCGGTTTTCGATCAGAAATCGATACTTTTACTCTCATATCGTCAATATACTAAGCCCAGTATCATCGAAATGGTTGTTTTCGGTAACAGTTGGTACTTCTCGATAAAGTAAGACCATTTATAACGTTTGGCATATTTGACCCCCAACAACACAATGGATGTACCTTTAAGCTGAGCAACAAGCGACCATTTTCTCGCCTATACACACGTGTCCCCGGTTGCCGCGTAAAAAGTGAGGTACCAAGGAAGTTGGAGTAGGGACTTTGATGGAAGGTAAGTGACAGTGGCGGATCCAAGGGGGGGGTTCAGGGGGTCCGGACCCCCCCCTTTTCAAATCCATGTATAAGTTGGGATATACATTTACACCCCCCCCCCCCCCCCCCCCCCCCCCCCCCCCCCCCCCCCCCACTGAGTGGAGAAAAATTGTTTTGGGACCCCCCCTTTCAAAAATCCTGGATCCGCCCCTGAGTGATGTACATTTTCTATGCTGATGCTTCACCTTATTTAAACCCACGTGTATTTATGCCTTCAAGTATGTTTTAAGTACATATGTTTATGAAATGGATGAACTTGTGTTAACAACATTTGTTGATCATGTTTTGGACACATTCTCAGAGTGTTTTACTTGTTAAATGACGAAAACCACTTAATTGATGCGCCACTTACATATGAATTCATCATCGAAAATAACTGCGTAATGACAATGGCGTCTAAATACATGTCATAGGTGAAACAAAATGTTATATTTTATATCTATCAGATTTGTTACCGGTTAAAGGTACATCCATTGTGTTGTTGGGGGTCACATATTCCAAACGTTATAAATGATGTTACTTTATCGAGAATTACCGACTGTTACCGAAACTACCGTTTTGATGATAGTCGCCTTAGTATATTGACGATATGAAAGTGTTTTCGTGATATATACTATTAGGAAATATTCAATGCATCCGACTAAAATTAAGATCTATTCCTTACAGTCTGATTAAAATCGACCTTGTTCCGAGGAATAAAATTTGCAAAATAATATATCTACCGGGATACGAACATGTTCTGTAGATTCCTCGCAACAAGGCGTGGAACCTACGACTGATATGAGTTCGTATCCCGGTAGATGCACTATTTTGCAATTTTTATTCCACGGAAAACCGTCGATTTTAATCAGACTGCATTCCTTACTGCTTTGATATACGAAATACCGTAGGTGACAGCTGCAATGTATCGTTAAGACCCATGCATCCAATTGCCAACCAATAAGCAGACTCATTCAAAAGATATAATCATTATCATGCGACTTCTTTTATGGTTGCATACACTACATGTATATTCCCGGCTTAGAAGAATCGACATCTCAGGTATTTTTTTAGAAAAGAGTCACATCGTAATAACTACTCTTAACAAAAGTATCCACATTCAGAGAAATAACATACACAACATAATTACTCAAGCAGATGATCAATATGCCACTTTGGCAGAAATCGTATGGCATACTTTCAAGTGTTTAATATACATGAATCTTTTTCTTTTGTATAATCAGTATTCATATGGTAACAACAAAGATTCAAAATAAATGATTCGTCAAAAAGTGACACGTCGACAAGAATGTATAAAACGTGTCAATTCAAAATAAAACCAACACTAATGCGATAATATAATAAACATAATGTCAGCGATTTTTTAAAAAGTGTTTTATGATGAGTTTAATAATGTTAATATTAATTAATTTGATTTATCCAAACTGAAATAGGTTTGTTTATTGTTCACAATATTTATTATCTGAAAAATGCCAGTACTGTTCTGATGTCTATTTCACTGTAAGTGGGATTAAATGACTGTCGCCCTAATGGCACTTCTGTCATTATGTGTGTAAGGACATTAGGGCGACCGGAATGTGTTTACTCTTTGTATAATAGTTTTATGACTATAACATTTGCTAAATGGTAATTAAACCTTACAAAACCTATTTTAATGTTAAAATTAGGCATACTGTCATAATTTTCAAAATACACACCGAATCTTACAACTGTCGCCTTAATGGCGCTCTGTTACGACTGTTGCCCTAATGACTCGTGTAACTTACAACAACACGCTAGGATTTGTGTGTGTGTGTGTGTTTATGGGTGTGTGAATCCCCTTAACCGGGGACATCCATATGAATACACACCTATTAACCTGGGACGTCCCCCGTTAAGACGAAGGCAAAACTCGAAATAAACGGTATTTTTTAGGTCATATATGTTATTTTTAACTCCAAACGGTAGTGAGCCCGGTTACTCATGTTATTTCTACCAAAGATACACACTACTTGAGCTGAGCAACAAGCGACCATTTTCTCGCCTATACACACGTGTCCCCGGTTGCCGCGTAAAAAGTGAGGTACCAAGGAAGCTATTTATAGTGTCTTAAAGTGTTACGCAGGAGTAGGGACTTGGATGGAAGGTAAGTGATGTACATTTTCTATGTCACTAACTCACTAAATTTGTTTATATCATTTCAACAGAAACATTTGCATGCATATGCATCGACAGACTCCAATGTAGGCCAACTTGTCAATATATATTTTCATGAATGTTATCGCCGAGAGCGGCTGATGCTTCACCTTATATAAACCCATGTGTATTTCTGCCTTCGAGGCTGTTTTAAGTACATATGTTTATGAAATGGATGAACTAATGTTGACAACATTTGTTGATCATGTTTTGGACACATTCTCAAAGTGTTTTACTTGTTTAATGACGAAAACCACTTAATTGATACCCCACTTACATATGAATTCATCATCGAAAATAATTGCGTAATGGCAATGGCGTCAAAATACATGTCATAGGTGAAACAAAATGTTATATTTTGTATCTATCAGATTTGTTACCGATGGTTAAAGGTACATCCATTTTGTTGTTGGGGATCACATATTCCAAACGTTATAAATGATGTTACTTTATCGAGACGTACCGACTGTTACCTAAACTAGCATTTTGATGATAGTCGCCTTAGTATATTGACGATATGAAAGTAAAAGAAGTGATTTCTGATCGAAAACCGGACAATGCATCGCGATTGACGCGCGCAAATGAGTCGAACGTAATTTTGGACAAAATGATCAATTCGGGTTGATCATGTTTAATAGGTCATATAATTACTGTGCATGTAAATGGAACGCGCAGTTTCGGTTGCTGCACATGCATAAGGATGTTACTCGATTTTAATTGGAAACTAGTAATTTTGATATATTTGGCGATTGAGGATAAATATGCAAGCTGAGTGAATTTATTTGCACTGCAATCACCACATGTGGTGAGTCGGAACTTATTAAAGCCTAATAGAATTTTATGAAACACGATGGATGCACCTTTAATCGGAAGAGAAGCAGGCATACACATGAGGAGGAAAGGATCCCTCCAAACAAATGTACATGTAAGTTTATCATTGCTTGACAAATAAATGAATTTACTAACGTTATACTATCTCTAGATAATATTAATACTACATTAACAGTGGTACCAATGTGTGGATCATATTTTACAGTCGAAGAAAAGGAGAGGGGAATACAACACTCGGATAAAGAGCTCTCTTCAAGTAGACAGTCCCGTACTTTTTTCCTTGTCACGTCTTCTCATGCATGGTTTAAATTCGTTGCAAGTTGCTTTTATGTATCAATTATGATATATGTTGTTGTTAAATTAATCTTCGAAATGTGGAATTAAATTATTGCCTGTAGTGTACAACAAACACTTCTAAATGAAATATTGCTAAGATAACTCATATGCTCTTCAATGTCTTCTACATATTCCAGGACATTAAACAATGTCTACACTGGATGACAAAACTTGAAGCGCTACCACTTGAGGGGGTGCTGCTGAGAAAATTTCCCACAATTGTACTTACCTTAAAAATTGTAGCAAGTTTATTAATGCAATCAATCAATTCAGTTATATTTGTCATTCATAATGGCATACTTCAAACCTTCATCCAGGCACGAGCATTATGTTTACAGTATTGCAAGGAACCTTGATTTTAGTAAAACAAATATTATACTGAATTTTTTTTTAATCAAAACGTTGCTCCTTCCCCTTCGGATATCTCTCACGTTTACAAACATGTAGTTATTGTTTTATTTTCCTTTTTATTTAATTGTAAATGCTACTATATATTTCAGTGTACAACGTTTGCAGCCAGTGGTGAGATACGACAGAAGGCTAACGCCATATTAGCGAACATTAACATTAAATCATCGCCAGTGATAGTGAGACGTTTTAGATATATATTTACTAATATCTTGTAAAAACATTAACGCGAACACAGTTCTCCTCAGTGGCACAAATTGACCACAGTAATGAGAACATATGGGATTTCCACTTGAATTTATGATGTTATGATAACAATAGGATGTACTAGGCAAATGTTAAGAGAGTACTCTTAACGAAGCTGGACCTTGAATACGTATTCAAGGTCCAGCTTCGTTAAGAGTAACGAGCGCGTTGATTTCAAATTACTTGCATGTTAACTTCTGATTTCAGAGCAAAACAAATGCTGACAGAAAAGAAGGTAATATTACATGCACTTTAATGATAACTTTGTATTGTGACAGATAGTGTGATTAATAATATAAAACTGTTGATTTATAGAATGTCATTCTAAAATTACAATTTCATTGTGTATGTTATTAAATTTCGTTGATTTTCAGGCATCCGTGTGATCCTATTTTGCATTTCCAGTCTACTGGCACAGGTTTCAGAAAATTATGTTTTATAGGGGTAAGGAGGAAAATCTAGGGTCGGTAGTGAAATCGGAACCACATGCTTTTTTAGGCCTCACGTTACTGTTGACTTAAGGCGTTATGTTAGCAACTTGGCACCATGTTAGTTTCTACATCGTTGGTATTTATATGTGCCAAGTGTCGCCCTAGGTCTGTATTGGCTCAAAAATTACAATTTAAATGTGTACATGCACTCTTTTTAAATTTAATGATACAACGTGTATCCAATTCTGACTAGAGATACAGCTTGTATAATGATACACACTAAATGCTGACAAGAATTGCTTGTGGGAATTGATAAGCAAGAAAATAGAATTCTTAAGCTTGTAGCTGTAAAATATGTTTTTTAGACATCCAATATCTGTTCTACATGTTCTTTGTGTAGCGGATATACCTGTTTTTTGGCTAACTATATATTTTTTTTAAAAAGAAAAGATATTTCTTTATATAAATCATCACAATACAAGGTTGTGGCAGTACATATTTCGCGGTAATTAAAGTCATCTGAGATATCTTTGTTAATTAAAAGCCCTAGTCATGGCCCTAGTATGTACCTATTGTTGATCTTATTCCTGTCTGCAATTTGTTCTTGAAAAAGGCATTATATGTTATCCTTAAAATTGTTAAAAAATCAAAATGTTTACAGATTCAAGGATACATACAGACTTAAAGACATAAAGTCTGAAAAAAATAAACTAAGAAGATATTTTGAAAAGTCATTTATTGTGAAAGCAAATCTGTATGAACCCTAGAATCTGTTTTAAATAATTTAGACTGGTTTATCATATTTATCCTGTTCTGATATTTAGGTAAGATATGAACATACTCAATGTTTTTGTCATTTGATACCATACCAAGAAAACTTCCAGAAAAACAACAGTTCAAGAACATTGTTCATGTTTATAGGGACGCTTGTATGCCTCCAGTTTAACACAAGCAAAACATACCTAAATACTCTAGTGACTGTATTTCTTATGTGTTGGTCTAAATTTTACAAATATAACATTAAATTTAGTATTTTATTTCAGAAATTGAGTGTTCATATTTAAGGAAATTACTAATAAACTAGTGCTCAAAGAAAGTATACCCAAACAAATACGATAATATCTTTCCCCAAAATAAATTGCACAATTGTAAAAATAAAATAAATTGTAAAGAAAATCATAATGAATCCTTAGTAGTATGTCCAAGTTCAAAGAGCATGCATAAAAGGGTAAGGTAATCATTAATTAATAATAGTATGACGGAAATCGATGAGCAACAGCATGAATTATTACATGTGGATAATTAAAGATGATTTACTCAATAGATCTCATGAAAAACGTCTATAAACAGAAGCTTAAAATGAGAAAAGTTTGAGTTTCAATTAGATTAAAGTCAATGATGGTGAAATCATGATGTCATGAGGAAGTTGGTTCCAAAATCGATTTACTAAATGAGTTGGTGTCTCCTGATTTCTGTCCATTACATTAATAAACGTTCAATTTATTATACCTGTGATCTATATTCAAGATAAAAAGTCATGTTGTGTATATCAGAAAATTAAAACCATTTCAGTAATTCATATTAATTTATCGGTATCACTTTCTAACGTATAAGTTGCTCTCGTGTACTTACTTGCTGTATGAAGCGGTTCAAATAAATCACAAGTTTCCAAAGTTGGTTCGTCTGTGACTAAATGATTCATGCCAAAACTTTTTATACCATGTACCATGTTTTCTCTTTCTATATACACTTTTTCACTACGCTTTATAAGAAATATTCGATGCATTCACCTAAAAGACTCATTCCTTACTGATTTGGAGACAGCTGCACTTCAAAGTATTATTCAGACCCATGCAGCCAATTGTCAACCAATGTACAAATAAGCCTACAGATAAGAAATATATCATTATTATGCATTTCTTTTTATCGTTTTATTGGCTTGCACATTCTATATGTACATTCCCGGCATAGTAGACTCGATAGCCTTTTGATAAACGAACCAAATCGTTAAACTAGTCTAACAAACGTACCTTCATTCAGCGATATAACACACAAATAAATAATTACTCAAGCAGCTGTTCAATATATATTTGGCAGAAGTCGTATGTCATACTTTCAAGTGTTATGACATATGTTATTACTCATATGGTAACAAAGAAGATTCAAAATAAATAACTCGTAAAACAGGTGACACGTCGACCAGAAAGTATAAACAGTGTCAATACAATGTAAAACCAACCCGTACTGCGACGCAACAAACATAAGGTTTGGGTCGTATTTGACGATATCAACTAATGTTGGTTGAAGAATACGGATAATCATGTGAAAAAACAAAAGAGATGTATTTATTTTTAGATTTATTCACAACAAAATATTGTCGCAAAATATTACCGTAAATGAACCTGGTTTCTGGTTACTATCTCCCCTTAAGATACAGACGGATAGAGAGGCAGATATTACATATCTATGAAAGTATATCTATAAATAGAATGGACATTTTGAGTCATTTTGTCGTCGCCCTACAAACGATAGAAGGTTTTGTCTGTTTTTAAAGAAAGTTGTAAGTCCCTAGCATGTCTCTAGGATTATTGAGACCCAAATTTCCGTTTGAACATGAAGCCAAAAAACGAACAATTAAAAAAGGACCATATTCAAAGGTGGATAAATTCAGTTCTAGGACGAAATTGAAGTTTTGGTTCGTCACTTTGTTAACCATGTTAACCATAAACGTTTTAGCTGTACACATATGCAAGTTTTAATCCTTAGATGCAAGTAACGTCAGAAGATTGTCAAAGGTACATGGGGTCTGACAATTTTAACAAGTGTCTAAAAACAAAATGACGGTTAAACCATGTGACTTACGGATTCGGATTCGTCATTATTTACTTTTTTGTTCGCATGTTATTATTATAATATATATAGTCACAAGTGACTATAAAAGGATTCAGCGCATAAATAAATCGAATGTAATGAATGAAGCTGCCCTTCCTTTTTAATAACGATGAAATAGCAGAATTAAATCGCTTCGAGTAAGGAAAAACTGGTTTCTTATATGTGTTGCGACGCGCTAAGTTTGATGGAGACGGATAAATAGCTGTTAATAACGAACCCTTTTGATGCCGAGTTTTTATGCAACATGCGAGACATCGAGACGTTGTCAGACCTACATTCAGGGCAACATGAGTTCTCACTACGATGGTAGAGTTCATTTTGATGCTATGAATTGGGTTGATTTTAATCTGTCAGATTTAGGCCTTGCAGTACTTCCCTCGCTATGCAGTGCCAAGTTAGTGGGTCGCTGCACCTGAACTGCATAGTTGGTGCATGGTCCAAATTCCCTAGCACAGATATTTTAAGGAAATACTGCAAGACCTAAATACGGTGTATAGGCCTGAAAGAAACACAGCTAATTTTGGGGGCAGATTTGACACCATTATTGAAGGTGCTTTAGATATCTCGAATAAAATTACTGTTGTTGGGGATTTAAACGAAAATCTACTTTCTACATCAACTCTCAACTTAACAGACATCCTACTCAGAAATAACCTACGTATCATTATAACAGAACCTACTAGGGTTACCAAGACAACCAGCACTCTGCTTGACCCCATAGTCGTCAGTGATGAAGTTGACGTTGTAGAAAGTGGAGTAGTTGAGTTTGATAGAACTGTAAGTGACCATGAAGGCACCTTTGTCAGCATAGATGTGCATATGTCAACTAGGGTTGCAAATCCTAGAAAGGTTTTGTGTTACAAAGATGGTGATTATGATAAGCTTATGGACTTATTAACAATACGGATTGGTTATCTTTGTTTAGTGAATGTGTTGATGTTGAAGATGCTTGTCGAGTATTTTATGAAGGTTTTAACGATTATACCACTCAATGTATTCCCTCCAAAACTGTAATAATTAGACCTAATGACAAACCATGGTATGACTCAAATATTCGATGTGAAAGTAGGAAGCGGGATCGACTAAGGAAAAAGGCAAAAAGAACTAAAAATGACTTTATATTGCTAATAGAATAGTTGCATTATACCTAAAAAAATCATATAATTTTCAACACTGTAACTGGTTTACATTTTTTTTTAAAATATTCGGGCTATCTTTTAATCTATAGTCGTGACATTTACAATTACTTAGATTCAGTGTAATACCACTGACCTAACATAAACATTCATTAGATATAGCATTGCATGAGCTTTACTAAAAAAAACATCAGACTTTCTCATTTTCCTAATATAAGGAACATATATTTTCTTATTTTGCAATTGGACGAATGTGAAAACAAAAATTATTCAACGTACCCATGAGTCAATGAATGAGGCGTGTTAACACCGTTATAATCCTATTAAATGTGAAATAGATCTCTGTGAGGTTTTTTCATCATCTGACATGCGTGCCGTCGCCATATATAAGAATTGTTCCAAACCACATTCAGAATTACGGGTCCAGCAATGGTTACATCCGGTATTAAACAGTGTTGACATCCGCTGCCATTTGTGGTACGTTTTACGGGGCGTGTATATATTTAATTTTGTTGTATACTGACAAAGGTAAATGTGTTATTTAGGCAGTTATGTAAGGCTAATTCTAGTGGATACTGTCATTAGACGCCAAGCGACTCCTGTGTGTTACGTCATCAGGACTAGCACGCGACATTTGCTCTCGGCTAAAGTTTTACGAGGCGTAATTGAGCGGCGTTCTAAAACCTGTTATAAAAGGTGTTTATTGGTTGAATTGACATAATATCAAGTGGAATCCTCGTAATCTTGGAATATGCTTGAATAAATACCGAAAAGTGATGTGGTCGGGGTTTGTGGGTCTTTAACGAAACTGGACCTTGAATTCAAGGTCCAGCTTCGTTAAGAGTAATGGGCGCGTTGATTTCAAATTACTTGCATGTTAACTTCTGATTTCAGAGCAAAACAAATGCTAACAGAAAAGAAGGTAATACTACATGCACTTTAATGATAAATTTGTATTGTGACAGATAGTGTGATTAAAAATGTAGAACTGTTGATTTATAGAATGTCATTCTAAGATTACAATTGCATTGTGTATGTTATTTAATTTCGTTGCTTTTCAAGCACCCGTGTGATTTTGCATTTCCAGTCTACTGGCACAGGTTTCAGAAAATTATGTTTTATAGGGGTAAGGAGGAAACTCTAGGTCGGTAGTGAAATCGGAACCACATGCTTTTTTAGGCCTCACGTCACTGTTGACCATGTCAGTTTCTACATCGTTGGTATTTATTTGTGCCAAGTGTCGCCCTAGGTCTGTATTGGTTCAAAAATTACAATTTAAATGTGTACATGCACTCTTTTTAAATTTAATGATACACTTTGTATCCAATTTTGACGAGAGATACAGCTAGTATAATGATACACTCTAAATGCTGAAAAGAATGGCTTGTGGGAATTGATAAGCAAGAAAATACAAATTCTTAAACTTGTAGCTGTAAAATATGTTTTTTAGACATCCAATATAGTTTCTACATGTTCTTTGTGTGGGGGATATAATTGCTTTTTGGCTTACTATATATTTTTTAAAAAAAGAATAGATATTTCTTTATATTAATCATCACAATACAAGGTTGTGGCAATACATATTTCGCGGTAATTAAAGTCATCTGAGATATCTTTGTTAATTAAAAGCCCTAGTCATGACCCTTGTATGTACCTATTGTTGATCTTATTCCTGTCTGCAATTTGTTCTTGAAAAAGGCATTATATGTTATCTTTAAAATTGTTAAAAAATCAAAATGTTTACAGATTCAAGGATACATACAGACTTTAAGGCATAAAGTCTGAAAAAAATAAACCAAGAAGATAATTTGAAAAGTCATTAATTGTGAAAGCAAATCTGTATAAACCCTAGAATCTGTTTTAAATAATTTAGACTGGTTTATCATATTTATCTTGTTCTGATATTTAGGTAAGATATGAAAAATACTCAATTTTTTTTGTCATTTGATACCATACCAAGAAAACTTCCAGAAAAACAACAGTTCAAGAACATTTTTCATGTTTATAGGGACGCTTGTATGCCTCCAGTTTAACACAAGCAAAACATACCTAAATACTCTAGTGACTGTATTTCTTATGTGTTGGTCTAAATTTTACAAATATAACATTAAATTTAGTATTTTATTTCAGAAATTGAGTGTTCATATTTAAGGAAATTACTAATAAACTAGTGCTCAAAGAAAGTATACACCCAAACAAATACGATAATATCTTTCCCCAAAATAAATTGCACAATTGTAAAAATAAAAAAAAATTGTAAAGAAAATCATAATGAATCCTTAGTAGTATGTCCAAGTTCAAAGAGCATGCATAAAAGGGTAAGGTAATCATTAATTAATAATAGTATGAAGGAAATCGATGAGCGACAGCATGAATTATTACATGTGGATAATTAAAGATTATTTACTCAATAGATCTTATGAAAAACGTCTATAAACAGAAGCTTAAAATGAGAAAAGTTTGAGTTTTAATTAGAATAAAGTCAATGATGGTGAAATCATGATGTCATGAGGAAGTTGGTTCCAAAATCGATTTACTAAATGAGTTGGTGTCTCCTGATTTCTGTCCATTACATTAATAAACGTTCAATTTATGATACCTGTGATCTATATTCAAGATAAAATGTCATGTTGTGTATATCAGAAAACTAAAACCATTTCAGTAATTCATATTAATTTATCAGTATCACTTTCTAACGTATAAGTTGCTCTCGTGTACTTACTTGCTGTATGAAGCGGTTCAAATAAATCACAAGTTTCCAAAGTTGGTTCGTCTGTGATTAACTGATTCATGCCAAAACTTTTTATACCATGTACCATGTTTTCTCTTTCTATATACACTTTTCATTACGCTTTATAAGAAATATTCGATGCATTCACCTAAAAGACTCATTCCTTACTGATTTGGAGACAGCTGCACTTCAAAGTATTATTCAGACACATGCAGCCAATTGTCAACCAAGGTACAAATAAGCCTACAGATAAGAAATATATCATTATTATGCATTTCTTTTTATCGTTTTATTGGCTTGCACATTCTATATGTACATTCCCGGCATAGTAGACTCGATAGCCTTTTGATAAACGAACCAAATCGTTAAACTAGTCTAACAAACGTACCTTCATTCAGCGATATAACACACAAATAAATAATTACTCAAGCAGCTGTTCAATATGTGTTTGGCAGAAGTCGTATGTCATACTTTCAAGTGTTATGATATATATTATTACTCATATGGTCACAAAGAAGATTCAAAATAAATAACTCGTAAAAAAAGTGACACGTCGACCAGAAAGTATAAACAGTGTCAATACAATGTAAAACCAACCCGTACTGCGACGCAACAAACATAAGGTTTGGGTGGTATTTGACGATATCAACTAATGTTGGTTGAAGAATACGGATAATCATGTGACAAAACAAAAGAGATGTATTTATTTTTAGATTTATTCACAACAAAATATTGTCGCAAAATATTACCGTAAATGAACCTGGTTTCTGGTTACCATCTCCCCTTAAGATTTAGACAGGCAGATATTACATATCTATCAAAGTACATCTATAAATAGAATGGACATTTTGAGTCATTTTGTCGTCGTCCTACAAAGGATAGAAGGTTTTGGCTGCTTTTAAAGAAAGTTGTAAGTCTCTAGCATGTCTCTAGGATTATTGAGACCCAAATTTCCCTTTAAACATGAAGCCAAAAAACGAACAATTAAAAAAGGACCATATTCAAAGGTCGATAAATTTAGTTCTTGGACGAAATTGAAGATTTTGGTTCGTCACTTTGTTAACCATTCATTTAGCTTTAAATTGAGTTATCATACTTGTCTGTACATATTGCCGTTAGTGAAAAGAAGATGTTCAAACATGCACACCTCAAAATCGCTAAATTTTAGTACATTTTCAGTTTCTCTAATTTTGACCGGAAATGACTGTTCTCAAGCGATGTTATTATTGTTTTATAAAATCCCTATTATAGCCTTACTCTCCTGAAAAAAAATCGTTAAATACGGTTCCTAGTTTTTTTTTAATTATCTCCCTTGGAAGTTTGAGCTTCAAGTAGGCACTGTGGAAATAATATTGAGAAATCGGTACAAAATCGACTGTCAAGTTATTCACAAATGTTTTAGCTGCACACATATGTAAGATTTAGCCCTTAGATGCAAGTAACGTCAGAAGAGTGTCAAAGTTACATGGGGTCTGACAATTTTAAAAAGAGTCTAAAAACAAAATGATGGTTAAACCATGTGACTTACGGATTCGTCATTATTTACTTTTTTGTTCGCATGGTTAATGCGCATCTTTTTTTTAAAAAGTTTCAAGTCTTGATTTGCATTCTGAAAAAAAATTCCTATGTTAAAAAAAGGACACTTTGATTCGAACTGGACATCCAACGGTTTCGGTGAATGGGGCCAAAAGCTTTGCAGTTCTATTCCACATTATCAGCATGTAAAATTTGGATGCATTTACTTCAGCCGTTTTGTCTGAATCTTACTAACAAAATTCGTGAAATAATAATAAATATAGTCACAAATGACTATAAAAGGATTCATCGCATAAATAAATCGAATGTAAGGAATGAAGCTGCCCTTCTTTTGTAATTTCGGATCTTTTGAAAAAAGTAGCATGTCTCTAGGATTATTGAGACTCACATTTCAATGTTCAAAGCTTCTATGTGATTAATTGTCACATATGTAACTAGAATTTATAAAGTGCTGTTGTTTTTAATAAATTGGCATGAATTTTGACTTTTTGCAACGATGAAATAGCAGAATTAAATCGCTTTGAGTAAGGAAAAACTGGTTTCTTATATGTGTTGCGACGCGCTAAGTTTGATGGAGACGGATAAATAGCTGTTAATAACGAACCCTTTTGATGCCGAGTTTTTATGCAACATGCGAGACATCGAGACGTTGTCAGACCTACATTCAGGGCAACATGAGTTGCATATCTCACTACGATGTTAGAGTTTATTTTGATGCTATGAATTGGGTTGATTTTCATCTGTCAGATTGAGGCCTTGCAGTACTTCCCTCGCTATGCAGTGCCAAGTAAGTGGGTCGCTGCACCTGAACTGCATAGTTGGTGCATGGTCCAAATTCCCTAGCACAGAAATCTTAAAGGTTAAGGTTACACAAAAATGGAACTACTTTTGTATCAATAAAATGCCCATATTTATATTCTATATAGCATATTAAAAAGGTGGGAATTGTTATTTTTCCTGAAAAGTTAAATCTTATTTGTGAATTAAACAAATTAAAATTCCACGTTTCAAAACGTTCCATTGCCAACGAAAACGACCCATGACTTATCTCCCCCTGATTTATGACGTCATCGATGACCGTAGCAACAGAGACTCGTTAGCAACCAATCATCGTCGAATACAGGTTCGGGTACTTTTCCCTATCCAAATGCCGCTGCGCTATCAGATGTCTCAACAAGCATTGTTTATATTTTAGCTCCTCATCAACAAAATCGCCGGTTCAATAAAATAATGTAATGTAATTGCTTGATTAAAAGCAAAACAGACAATTCAGCCATGATGTTTCATTAACACTCCCCAATATCCTGAAATCGAGCCGAAGTTCGGTTACGCAATGCAATGCAAATGTAATCAGCCCAGCCCGGCTCGGCCGTGGCAAGTCTAGTTGATGGAAAGGGAGAGCACTCTCATGTCAACATGCCGGTGTCATCAACACATTGCGGGGATTTGCCAGCCGGGCTATCGCCCCGGTCGCCCTTTTCGCCCGCAACCCGGTTGGGAAGCGGCGACGCACTTGATTCAGGCGGGCGGGTGTTCAATATCGCCCGCCGGGTTAGCCCGGTTGACCCGGTTTCAAATGAGCGGGCTATCGCGGGCGATAATGGCGGCATACGGACCAAACATGATTTTGCAAATTTGAAAATATCGTTTATCTTTCCATCTAAACATTTACAATACAATTATTATAAGAGTACTGAAGGGAAAGACTAATGTAGCAAACATTTCTAGCAGAAGTAATAATAGTGTTCATTGTTGTCCAGATATCGTTGTCATTGTCGCAAACACTTTAGAAAAGTTCAATTATTAGTTGCAGGGCAACTAAGTTGGCTCTGATGGTTGCCATAACAATAACCCGAATCAACTTGAATTGGTTCGTCTGCTCGGATCACCCGGATAGCCCGGTCACGAGACCGGGCTATAGCGGGCTATGCCCGGGATAGTGCAAATCAAGTGCCCCCAATGTTATTGTCCGGTGAGTGTACAGTACATGTATATCTGTAATGTATAAAATTGGAATGTTAACACCTGGTCTATTCTTTAAACTTTTTGATGCCCAAATACAACCAATTCTGTTATACGGGTCAGAAATATGGGGTTTCCAACGTTTTCAATCTTTAGAAAAAGTCCATTTATTAGCATGCAAAAAGTTTTTGGGAGTTGGGTCTTCAACGCCAAACATCATGGTGTATGGGGAGTGTGGAAGATACCCCCTCTTTATCAATTCACAGATAAGATGTCTGAAATACTGGAAGTTAATGGTAAATGAAGGAAGAAAGATGTCAATTGAAAGAAACCAAAGACTTTGTCCATTATGCAAAGGAGCAGTTGAAAACGAAATTCATTTCCTTTTTATTTGTAAACCATATTATGAAATACGAAAGAAATACATATCTGAATATGACCTGTCAAAATCCCCGGAAGTGGCCTTTAAGTCATTAGTTTCATCATGCGATGAAAGAAATATTAGAAATTTGTCTTTGTATATAAAACATGCTGTTAAATTAAGAGATGAATTGTTAAAAGAATAATTATACATTGTCAATTATTGTACAAATCCTTATGTATAACTCTGTAAACTGTATATGGGCCGGAGGCCTCGAATACAATAAACTTCTTGTCTTGTCTTGTCTATTCCTCGTTTTCATGTGTATGCATGCAAAATAAAGCTAATTAATACACTACCAAAATGCTATACTGCACTTCCTATGTCCTAATACGATGAAGTAGACGCAAAGCTACGTACGTACGCTTGTTTGTGAGGCAAAATAAAATTGATAAAGTCAAACAAAATGATCATATGTCTTTCAATACTGCTTCAAACTGAAATTATTTTTCATTAGCCTAAAAGTTGAGGAAAATATGCAAAATCAAAATCAAATGAATTAATTAGGCACATATAGCTATTTGTGAATATTTATTATTAATAAACATGGATAAATAAAATCCATCTCTACTGTACTGCAGTAATATTTTTTATCGCTAACATTTTATTGAGCCTTAAACTACAAAAATATAATATCATGTTTGTGTTTGTCAAGTGAATTGAATCCAAGTAAATTTAAATGTTTATGATTAATTCAATTAAATTTTGGCCTATTTATTTGTTCATCATTTGCTTACTGTTGATGTCAATTATTTAAATGTATCAAAAGCTAATTTTGAATATAATTTTCAATATTGTTCAGTGTTACTAAAGCACTGGAAATAAACAGGAAACAAGCAGGATGAAGTGGACTTAAATGTTCCAATCTTCCTCCACATGGATGAGAATATGATGAATGCCACAATTATATTTAGAATGCAGATATGTTAATAAGCATGCATTCAGGTGAAATATTTGAGGTATAAAAGTAAATTTCATTTCCAATTGAGCATGTTTTACTTTTTAGTAAGAAAATACTGAAATAATTCCCCATAATTGTTCACTATAATTCTGAAATAATTCATACATATTTCCAGGATTGGCTTAGAATAATGTTGTCGGTTTCTCAATATTTTCCAAACTAAAACATTTATATTTGAATCCAATTTTTTTGTATATTAATCTTTAATTCATTTGTTCAAAATGCCATTATTTTTCTGTATTTCTTGTTATGTTTCAACTCAATCCAAACATGGCGATAAGTATGGGTATGTTTCCTTTGTTAGAATAATAACTGTTCATATTTTGGTATCATTCTAGTAATACTAGGCCTAGTTCAGACTGTCGACACAAATGACACAACCCACGAATTTAGGTGACTCGACTAGGCTAGACCGGCAACTCCATGTTTTCCGATGTTCCCGACTTACAGTGACATATTTCATCTGTAACTTTGATTGTCATACCTGCTACAACTGTAATGTATTGTTTCCCTCCTGTGTTGATCTTTTACTCTGTCGTCGATAGGCTGGATGTCTACAGTCCGCTCAATGGCCACTTGTTTACATCAGCGATGCGCCCGAGACGGGATTCCCTTGCGAACAGGGGTATTCCCCAATTGCGGGAAAATCCATGCCGTTATGTCATCGGTGACGTCATATTCAAGGGGAGATAAGTCATGGTCCGTTTTCCTCAAATAACGAACGTTTTATGACTGTCGGGTTTTGATTTGTTTTTGCTGTTCAAATATTTGTTCATGAAATATTTTAATGACTGGAATATATTGTAAATATGTTTTAGACCCTATCTCAACTGTTTTGATATGGTTTTGATAATTTACAAGAAAATTGGCACTTTTTAGTGTAACCTTAACCTTTAAGGAAATACTGCAAGACCTAAATACGGTGTATAGGCCTGAAAGAAACACAGCTAATTTTTGGGGCAGATTTGACACCAGTATTGAAGGTGCTTTAGATATCTCGAATAAAATTACTGTTGTTGGGGATTTAAACGAAAATCTACTTTCTACATCAAGTCTCAACTTAACAGACATCCTCTGAGACCCTCTGTCGACCAAACACCAGTGGTCCCTCTACTGAGGAGACAGCGATAACTTCTTCACATAATGCCGAGGAGACCCTCTGTCGACCAAACACCAGTGGTCCCTCTACTGAGGAGACTGCGAGCACTTCTTCACATAATGCCGAGGAGACCCTTTGTCGACCAAACACCAGTGGTCCCTCTACTGCAAGCACGTCTTCACATAATGTCGAGGAGACCCTCTGTCGACCAAATACCACCTCTACCTCTACTGCCGAGACTGCAAGCACTTCTTCACAAGATGCCGTAGAGACAGACTGTCAACCACATTTCTTCTTGAAGTGGAAATCTAAGAAATTGAAAGATCACAAATGAAAACATGAAGCTAGCGACAGTGACAGCTGTATTTCAGCTGCCGATTCTGGTAGTGAATATATTCCTGGCAGTTCAGACTCTGAATCAGATGCAGCTTCCAGGGTCTATCCATATAACAAACCAGTTGCAAAGAAAATGAGATCTGAAGTTGGTGACATATCTTCCAGAACCAGCTAAATTAAGGTCATAACAACGAAAAACAAAGATGGCAGGGTGTATGATAAAAAACATTACTTTCCTTTTTGTGAAAAACCTCAGTCTAAGTTGCCACGACATTTAGAATCTGCACATGGAGAGGAAGTGGAGGTAGCAAAATTACTGAATGAAAAAGATCCAACGCTAAGGATGCAGAGACTTAAAAAACTGAGAAATTTAGGTAATCACCTACATAATACCAACGTTGAAGGGTCTGGAGACATGGTCGTCTCTTATAGACCCGAGTTTATAACTTCTTGAAACAATTACGTACCTTGTGAGTACTGTTTGGGCTATTACATCGGCAAAGAGCTTTGGAAACACACCAGAAGATGCGACTTGGCCCTAGTGCGGGGAAAACACAGACGAGTCCTCCAAAATGCTCGATTGCTCCTGCCAACGCCCGAATCAACAAGTGGGTTTAACGAATTGAGAAATGACATTGTTGGTATGTCATGTAAAGGCGATTCTCTGATTACAAAATTAGGAGAGAAGCTCTTTATGAAACAAGGCCATGACAAGGAACAACTGGTCTACATCAGAAATTCAATGAAAGAACTTGGGAGACTACTGCTTCAGTTGAGAAAAACTATTGGACAACCTGAGGCTAATCTTGAACATTTCATTGATCCCAAATATTTTAGACAGGTGCTCACTTGTGCAAAAGAAGTCTCTGGGTTTGATCCTGATACACATCTTTTTGAGACACCGTCACTGGCACTCAAACTCGGCGCGACGCTTAAGAAATGCGCAAAAATTATAAAGCCTAATGGCATAATAACAAGCGACAGTGACTGCAAACAACGAGCAAACGATTTTGCCGAATTGTGTCAGATGGAATGGACCGACGAAATGTTTACGCATGCTCTGCGCACACTTTCCGAAGGTCAAAGGAATAAAGTGAAGCTTCTACCACTCACAAAGGATGTGATGTTGTTATCTCAATACATTCGCCAAGTCGGAGAGGATGCTTGCACGAAGTTGGGAGGTAGGTTTTCTGCAGAAGCTATGGAAACCCTTAACGAAGTTGCCCTTGTATCATTGATCCTGTTTAACAGACGACGACAGGGAGAAGTTTCTAAAATTAAGTTAGATGACTACATCGCCAAACACACAAGTCAGCATGATGTCATGGATTGACTGTCCCCTCTTGAAAAAAACCTCTGCAATGTTCTGAAGAGGGTTGAAATTATCGGCAAACGTGGGAGAATTTTTCAAGTTTTCATTACCTCGGAGACAAGTAAATGGATAGATGTTCTTCTCGAAAAGAGGAAAGACGCAGGTGTTCATGCAAAAAATAAATTCCTCTTTGCCAGGCGAAACTATGGATCGTTAGGCCACATCAGGGGATGTGATGTTTTGAGATCGTTCAGTGAACGATGCGGAGCCAAACGACCACAATGTCTCCGATCAACAAAACTTGGAGATGGAGATAGTTAAGTTTCATTGTTGATTACCATGCTGATATGTTTAATGATGTTTATGTGTTGATTCTGCACAGTACTGGAATGAGAAAAAATGTCCATTCCTTTATGATGACCTCTTATTTCTACTCAGTATTTCAAGTGTATCAAATATGTATATGATACTGTTAAATTGGTGTATACTTAACAATAAAGTCAGAACAGACGTTTCACAATAAACTTTCAATTTCAGATTTCATTGAGGAAATAGACTGTTTAAGAATTCCGAAGAGAAAATGTAAGTAACTTACAGATTATAAATTGTAAATATTGTATGAAGCCACCAGCTACCTGCCACTAGTGGCCCACTAGGGGGTGTGTTATCTGGGTTTCTGCTAATGCACTTATGACTATGTAGAACTTGATTGTTGCAATTTCAGGCAAGAAGAGACCATGGACTGATGGAAAAAGAAGAAGTCAAGAAGTATTTTCACAAAAATATCGTAATGCAAAAACTGCCGGGCAAAAGAGAGATCGAACGGTGTTTAAGTGCTGAGAAATCCTTGAAGAACAGATCATGGACGAACATTAAAGATCACATAAGAAATCAAATGATCCAGAAAAAGACCAGAAAGTTCTGAGTCTACTTCGTGTGTAACATGACATTGGACTGATGCATGAAATGCGCATGTAAAGGCGCCTTGTGTTATGGGAAAAAGTAATCCGCGTAGAATATCGTCAGTTCTATTCTATTGATAAAGATACCAAAAAACCATATATACCGTTCATATATTCGTCATTTGTATTATTTTGTGTGGTTGACATTGAACTAAACATGGAGTTTTTGGGAAATTGCTTTGTAAACATGTATGTATATAGAAATTCAAAAGTTTGAATTTACATGTATGTTGTATGAGATATATATAGATAGAAACTGAGTTGAAATAGCGATAGTAATCAATTTTAGTTCATAATACTGATCTTTTTATATTAATATTATTTCAAAGTTGTCTTTGTTTGACTTTTATATTTTCTTGCTGCAAACTAAGCAAAAACGAGTTACACCTGTATTGTTTTATTCAGTAGCCGATTCATCTTATTATTATCAACTACCATTATTATGACGTATAGTTCCAGACTAAATAGCATGTTTTAGAAAAGGCAATATGCATGTGACATTCTCTACAAGTTAGAGATTCGAATTTATATCACCAGATGTTATAAAGAATATATCATAGTACTATTTCCGCATTCATAAATAACCATAGAACATTCAGTATATACGTATACAAGTATATCCATCTGTAAAGAACGTTATCATTGCTTAGTGAATTCTTTTATTTTCCTTATATTGACCCTTTTGAAATATTCTTTTTTTAATACTGTGGATAGTCGTAGATCTATGTATGTCCTTGTAGTTTCATAATTATATCAAGTATGGGAATTAGAACAATTAGTTTTATGTTTCAGTAAAAGTTATATTCCTCATAAATCATTATTATATCATCATTATTATCATTATTTTTGTTGATTTTAGAACAGTGTAATCCGTCATTGTCATTGTCTTCCTTGTAAACTGTAACTTAACGTAAACAGTAGCGTTCATATGCCTTGTTTCACACGCGAAAACTATTTACTTGATCACCAAGTAGTACTCAATCAAACATAATGACCCGCAATGCAATTTGGAACGCGCGAGTTTTGTTCTTACTTGTGAAATACTGCATGATGTGGTTAGACACATATTTTCTCTTTCGTTTAACAGGTAATTACAATTAATACAATTAGCAAATGATTTTTGGCGGAGTGTTGCTTTATGACATTGAAGTTATGGAGGAGAGAGGGTAAATATTTACGAAGAGATTTAATAAGAGGTTTGTACGCATTTTTCAATAAATTTTAAAGTTTACAAATCACACTATTAGTCTTTTTTCCCTTGGTGTTGATGATGATGATAATGATATGATAGGGGTCTTGCACCCTCTACATGCAGCCCATACAGCATATGGAACTTCTCCCAGGAAACATAGTCAAAGACACAAAGAACATGGCAGGGACTGTGGAGACTCTCCAACACTGCAGCCTTCAGCAATGCTGAAGGGTTGTACTCCCAGTAGCAACTCGGGCACTATCTTGATCCTCGTCAACAGGTCAGGAGAAACCAAACCCAGACAACACTGGCGAGTCGAAAGAATTTTGTGTGTCCGCGGTTTGATACTGAAATCTACAGACTGTGTGTCCCCGTTTTAATAATGAAATGTTAAATATGTGTGTGTCCACGGTTTGATACTGAAATCTACAGACTGTGTGTCCCCGTTTTGATAATGAAATGTTAAATATGTGTGTGTCCGCGGTTTGATACTGAAATCTACAGACTGTGTGTCCCCGTTTTGATAATAAAATGTTAAATATGTGTGTGTCCACGGTTTGATACTGAAATCTACAGACTGTGTGTCCCCGTTTTGATAATAAAATGTTAAATATGTGTGTGTCCACGGTTTGATAGAACCGCACAGTACACAAATGTCCCCGGTTAGTAATCATGGTTAGATACAGTGTGTGTCCTCGGTTTGATTGTATAAATAATGTTTGATAAAAAAACTCTACAAATAAAAAAGTCCCCGTTTGGATAGGATACACCATGCGTCCCCGGTTGGCACCTTTATCATGAATGTGTGTGCGTGTGTGTGTGTGTGTGTGTGTGCGTGCGTGCGTGCGTGCGTGCGTGCGTGTATATGTAGCCTATGTGTTTACATAGGTGTGCATGTATGTATGGGTATGTATATGTATGCATGAATGCATGTATGTATCATTTTTGCATGTTACGCATGTACATTTTTATGTGTATCTGTGTCGGTATTAGTGTCTGTTAACGCATGCAAGTATGTGTGTGCGTGTCTATATTAGACCAAGTGTATGTATGTGTGTAAGTGTCCGTATTATTGTATGTAAGTATGTGTTACTGGTATTAGTGTATATTACGAGTGAGTGAGTTATTGTTTAACGCCGCTTCGGCAGTATTGCAGCCATTAGCGGCGAGATATTTAATTTATTTGCCTAATTTAAAAAAGAAAATTGCAATTGAAAAACAGAACACGGCACGAAGGCCGCAAAAACATCAGCATATTATCACAAGTTGAATAAAAGCTGATAATGAAAAGTTAAAATTTACAATTTGTCAATAAGGTGCATAGCCTTTAAAAAAAACTAAAACACGATGCTCACCGAAATGAGTAAAAACTTGATTGATTGAAATAGAAGGATAAAACGTTACCCTGATATGTGCAGTGTCCCAACACTCACATAGAATGTGTTTGATTGTGAGAGGACACTGACAGAGTATACATACCGGGGGATCTTCCCCCTTTAAAATATATGAGTGTGTAAGATGAGAGTGTCTAATACGACATCGTCGTAGGACACAAGCTTCCCGCCGGGTAAAAGAGGATAGAGATTTGTAGCCTAAATGAGGTTGGACAGTGTGAAGTTTGTTATACTGTTGTTGGTCCCAATGGGACTTCCAAGATTGTTTAATGTAAGATTTAATAGCTGGTTTTGAATCTGTATATGGAAGTTTAGTTGGGGAAATAAGTTTGAGGTTTAATGCTGATTTAGCTGCTGAATCAGCTTTGCTATTGCCTCTAATACCCATATGGTTAGGAAGCCAGCAAAAGTCGATGTCGCATTGGAGACATGTATTATGAAGTGATAATACATCCCGAATTATGGGGTGATCAGTTTTGCAGTTTTTGATGGCCTACAAGCAGGACAAAGAATCAGAGAAGATAATATCATTATTTGCAGTGGAATGTTTAATGTGCTGAAGGGCTTTTTGGATGGCTTGAGCTTCTGCAGTGAAGATATTACTGCCATTGTGCAGTCTGGAAGCATATGTTTTAGATGGAGTCACAGTTGCAGCAGCGACTGTAGGACCATCCTTAGACCCGTCTGTATATATTTGTTTATAATCTGTGAAAAAATCACAGAGCTCATAGAAAGCCTGTTGAAATACCAATTGATCAGTGTCAGATTGTTTATATTTGGTTAAAGAGAGATAAACACGGGGCTTGACCAGCTGCCATGGTGGAGTGGCAAGCAAACCGTGCTCTGATGTTATTGAGAGGTCAATATCTGATTCTTCAACATGTTGTTGAAGGCGTATACCGAGAGGTGGAATTGATTTAGGTTTTGAGTTATACAACTGCTGGTATTCGGGATTGAATACGCAGTTGTAAGCAGGATTTGAAGGGTTAGATTTTAGTTTAGTGATGTATTGAAGTGCTAGCTTGATGCGCCGATCTTCAAGAGATGGCTCATCAGCTTCAACGTAGAGCCTGTCAACAGGTGAAGTTCTGAAGGCCCCAAGACAAAGCCTGAGACCCTGGTGGTGAATTGTATCTAGCATTTTAATATAAGAGTGGCGGGCAGATCCATAGATTATGGATCCATAATCAAGTTTTGAGCGGATGAGTGATCGATAGAGATGAAGAAGAGTTTCTTCATCTCCACCTCATTTATTGTTTGATACGACCTTTAAAAGGTCTAATGCCTTTAAGCATTTAGCTTTTAGATTTTTAAGATGAGGAATAAAGAAAGTTTACTGTCAAAAGTGAGACCAAGAAACTTGGCCTCAGGAACAACTTTGATTGGAGTTTTATCCAGAAAAAGTTCTGGATCTTGGTGCATTTTGTGCATATTGCAAAAATGCACACAAGATGTTTTGGCTTTGGAAAATTTGAAGCCGTTTTCCAACAACCATTTGTGTATTTTGTTGAGGCATAGCTGCAATTGGTGCTCGATTGATGGCATAGTTTTGCCTCTACAGGAAACTCAAAAATCGTCCACAAAAGGTGAACCATCTATATGGTCATTTAAGACTTTAGCCAAGCTGTTGATTTTAATGCTAAATAATGTGACAGATAAAATGCTTCCTTGTGGGACACCCATTTCTTGATCAAAGAAATCAGAAAGGGTGGAACCCACACGCACTTTAAATTGGCAGTCATGTAAAAAATTAGATATAAAATGAGGCATACGACCTCGCAAGCCAAATTCAAATAAAACTTTTAGGATGCCATGCTTCCATGTAGTGTCGTAAGCTTTTTCTAAATCGAAAAAGATATACACAGCATGTTGTTTATTAATAAATGCATCACGAATAAATGATTCTAAACGAACAAGATGATCAGTGGTACTGCGTTGTTTGCGGAAACCACATTGAATATCAGTTAGTAATTTATTAGTTTCCAAGTACCAAACTAGACGATCATTGATCATCCGTTCCATAGTTTACATACGCAACTTGTTAAGGCTATAGGATGGTAGTTGGAAGGGTCTGTATGATCCTTCCCAGGTTTTGGGATTGGCACAATAGTGGCATTGTGCCAACAAGATGGAAATTCACCTGTTTCCCATATATGATTAAATACCTGAAGTAGAACCTCAAGGCAAGGTTCCGGTAAATGTTTTAAAAGCTGATTTTGGATTTCATCAGGGCCGGTTGCTGTATCATGAGCTTTAGAAAGTGCAGTTTTAAGCTCTGACAAGGAGAAGTGTTCATTATAATCCTCTCCATTGTCAGATTTGAAAGTAAGTGGTCGTTTTTCCTGTACCCTTTGGTACTTTTGGAAAGTGGGGACATAATTTGCAGATGAAGAATTTTTAGAGATTGTTTCAGCCAACTTTTTGGCAATGTCAGATTTTGAGGTGAGAAGGTCATCGTTGACCTTAAGATGTTTTATTGTAGATTTTGAACCTTTGCCTTTAATTCTACTAATCATATTCCAGACTTTGCAGTTATCTAAGTTAATTCTTGTTGGTCGTTTACTGAGCTTGCGTTCAGCTTTTTTACATGCAGTATCACAGGTTTCATTAAACCATGGCTTTTGAATGCGTGGATTTGCCGAGGTTTTAGGGATAGTTTCAGTTGCTATATCAATGAGACCTTTAGAGAAGGCCTCAACAGGATCAGTTGCATTAACTATTTCATCAAATATAATACGATCACGGCATAGGGCAGAAAATGTACCCCAATCAGCCTTGGAAAATTTCCAACAAGGATTGTGCTCCTCGGGAATAGGCGATGAGGGTTCTAATACAACTGGGAAGTGGTCGCTCCCACATGTATCCTCATGGACTGACCATGAGAAATCATGTAAAAGGGATGCATCGGTTACTGATAAATCTATAGCTGTATATGATCCTGTAGCAGGATGTAGATATGTGTTTGAACCATCATTGAATAGACATAAATAATTTTTCGTGAGGAAACTTTCGAGTATTTTACCCCTAGAGTCTAGGGTATTACTACCTCAGAGGGGATTGTGTCCGTTGAAGTCACCCATGATGATAAAAGGTTTAGGTAATTGGGTAACAAGTTGATCAAGATCTTTTATAGTAAAATCTTGAGAAGGTGGAATATATAAAGAACAAAGCGTTAAAGTTTTAAATAATGATAAGCTGACAGCTACAGCTTGTAATTATGTTTTTAATGGAATTACGCTGTGGATAATTCCATCACGTATTGAAATTGATGCACCCCCCTTTGCCCTATCAGCAGAAGGGGAGAAAGAATTATAAAAAATGAATGGCCTTTTTGCAACTTTATCAGATTCTTTAAAATGAGTTTCTTGAGGGCATATAGCTTGGGGATTGTACTTTTGGGCTAGAAGGCCCAATTCGTTAAAATTGACCCTAATGCCTCGATAATTCCACTGGAGAATCGCCATAGATGCGAGGATAAAATATAATATTAAAAGCCTGACAGGCTCTTTAAGGGACAGAAGAGGGAATGTCATGGTACCTATTGTGGAAGAAGTTTCATTGCAGAGTTTGTATTGAGTTGGGGGATCACTCACCCACTGAATGTCTGTCTTAGTTGATACAGAGCATTTAGTGGCACTTGCTGATGATACTATGGTTGAGTATGAGAGTTTAGGACCCTCAAGAACCAGGCGTTTAGCTTCGGGGAAAGAGATATTCTGCGTGAATTTAAGTTTTAGTATTTTAGACTCCTGTTGCCACCGTTGGCACTCCTTGGAGGAAGCCAGGTGTTCACCAGCACAGTTGGCGCATTTCGGCAACTCCTTGCATTTGTCTGGATGGCTTTCATCGTCGAGTTTGACACACTGTGGACAAACAGCTCATCAGCTTTGCAGGAGTTGCTTCCATGGCCAAACTTCTGGCACCGGTAGCAACGGAGGGGGTTAGGATTATACAGTTCCGTTGGGAGTTTGTAATACCCTGCATACACTGTTTTTGGAGCTTGTGGAGTTGAAAATGTTAAAAAATAGGTGCGCATCTTGATTATGTTGTCCTCCTTCTTGATAGTGAACCGCTTGACAGCAGTCACTGCCTGGCTCTTCCGGTTGTCAAGGAGCTGAGATTGCGCTTGTTTTTAACTGAATGAGTCATGGATTGGCCCATGGGCTACCGCTATCTTGGAAGCCGAGTAAAGTTGATCAATGTGTGCAAAAGAACACTAAGAAAGAGTGCAGAGAGTAGGGATAGTACATCAGGAAGGAAATCATTGTGGAAAGGTGGTGAAGGTATGCAAGAGAGCACCAAGAAAGTAAAGAAACTAATTGTAAAGAGAGGTAGCAGCGGAAAAAGAAGGATAGCAAAGATGTGCGCAACCAAGTGCTTGGCATGACCAGCCGATTGACCAGACTGGACCAATCTGGCCACCTGTCTAGATGAAGTCGGGGCCGAAGCAGTGTATTGGTCAGTGGTAGCATTCTGCTACACACAATCCTCAACCACCAGGCATCCTTCCTCCACCCGTACAGGTCGCAGTCCACGGCAAACAGACTGCCCCCTTTTAGTTGCCTCTTACGACAAGCAGGAGGAACTGAGGGACTATTCTAACCCGGGCACCCCACGGGGGTAAAAACCATAGATCAATATGTTTTGAATATATAGGTATGCAAATAAGTTTCTCATTTTGTTTTCATTTCAACTCACCAACACCTGTCAGAATTTCTTTTTCTGCAAATATCCATATCCTTTTTCGGATTTCAACATCAACTGTGAAGAGGGGAACACACGACGTCACTATATTGTTTCTTCCGTTCCAACTTGTCATTGATTGCTGGTCCCCCTTTGGCATAGGTTGTCCAACGGTGTCTTTGTATTTTGATATCCATTGAATATCGCCAAAATGTTCAAAAAGCAATGTCTATTCAAATGTCGGGATAGTAGATATATTAAGATTTGCATTTCTCGGGTTTATTGACTTCATTGTTTTACGCAGAATGATTAGCATTAGTCAATCAAAAACTGCTAAATTGTAAGAAGAAGACATAGTCATCAACTTCCCCCGCCAGACACAAGAAATGAGAACAAGGGCAATAATTCAAGAAGAAATAATTGTGCGCTTCTCATTTTCTTTCCATTAAGGTAACGATATCCTCAAGCCACACAACTGATTTGATGTTAAACAATGTCTGAGAAAAGCCATATCCTTGGAAACTTGAAACAGAGTCGAAAAAGCGGAACAAGGGGAATAAACTCCGGAAAAAATAATCACATGCTTCTTTTTTTCGAACTCCATCAAGGTATCCATGGCCACACACCAAATTTGGTTATCCTATCTTAAATAGTTTCTGAGAAAAGCTGTACCCTTTGGTGATACCTTGAACAGAGTCCAAACATAGGGAACAAGGGCAATAACTCCGGAAAATATAATCACACGGTTCTTATTTTCGAACTCCATCAAGGTAATATTTATGTCCACAAGATAGTGAACCGCTTGACAGCAGTCACTGCCTGGCTCTTCCGGTTGTCAAGGAGCTGAGATTGCGCTTGTTTTTAACTGAATGAGTCATGGATTGGCCCATGGGCTACCGCTATCTTGGAAGCCGAGTAAAGTTGATCAATGTGTGCAAAAGAACACTAAGAAAGAGTGCAGAGAGTAGGGATAGTACATCAGGAAGGAAATCATTGTGGAAAGGTGGTGAAGGTATGCAAGAGAGCACCAAGAAAGTAAAGAAAAATATAGTCGCAAGCGACGACAAGCGGATTCTGCGCTTAAATATTTTATTTAATTCAAAGAAAATGAATTAGGAGATCTTGATTTTGTATGTATTGCTGTAATTTAAGGAAAGATTTTTGAAGACACGTACTCTGAAAACTGAGAAAGTTGATTTTCTATGAGATTTAAATTTTTAACTTATTGGACCCAAATCTCATTAAAGAAGTCAAAAATCCAAAATCGGCAAAACGACAAACGTACCAAAATATTTCATGACATCATCTTATTGGTTACCTGTAAAGAAATATTCAAAAATACAACCAAAACAAGAAGCCAGTACACTAATGTTGACAGTGTTGCCAATATGAATTTTTAGATGATTAAAAGTTGAAAAACAAGTCGAAACAATTTAACATACAAAAGACAATAAGTTTTGAACATTTAAAATTATATTTAAGTCAAAAAAGTTTTTCACTGGTGGATTCGAACTCCACCTGCTGGAACCACGAGACCAAGAGTCAACTTCCACTAACTCGCGGAAATTAGTGATTATATTTTTGTTTTGTTCGGATAATATTTATCGAAATTAAGGGAATTTATGTAGCTTTTGTTGATATTTTGTCCAAGATCATTTCTTTGCTCTTGGGAGAATCAGTATGCATTGATGCAATTACGTCAACATACACTGTACAGCAGTACTGTATCACATTCGTCTAACAGATTTGAGTTAATTGTGGTGCAGTGTCCGGTTTTCGATCAGAACTACTTTTACATTTAATTATCATTATCCTGAGTCGACTATCTTCAAATTGGTAATTTTCGGCAACAGTCAGTATTTCTCGATACAATAACACCATCTATAATCTTTAGCAGGACTGACCCCCCAGCAAAACAATGTATGTCAACATGAAAGTAGGAATTTCCTCTGTTTATACATCAAAATGAAATGTACTGCATTGTCTCTGAATTGCTTCCGGGTTGAAGTAAAAGTTCGTAGCTATGTCCAATGCCTCTACAATAGAAATTACTGAAAATCAAATTATGAGTGGTCTATTGTCTAGTGACGCTTCAATAAAATCTTCATCAAGTTAGTTCAAATCAAACTTATCAAAATATTCAAAATTACCATACTTTGAAAGGTGATTGTGAAACAAGTATTAGGAGTTTACTCAAAATATAACAAACTTGTTATTCTCGAATGCTTCAGCTGCATATAAATCTAAGATGCAGCGCTTAGATGCAACTGTCTTCAAAGTGGTGTTTCAGCAAAAATGGATGATCAAAAAAGGTTAAAATTCAATATGGCGTCGAAACCACGTTACCTACGACTTCGCAATGGCAACATATTTTGCTTGTCTAGTTATCAAGCATCTTTTAAAACAAGTTGCGAGTCGCTAGTATGTCACTGGGATTATTAAGACCCAAATTAAACATGTCAAAATCAGACAAATTTTAAGAAAATCAAAATAGCGGCTAAACCACGTGACCTACGAATTGGGCATGATTTACTTTTTTGCTTGTATTGTTCTTGCGCATCTTTTGCAAAAAGTTTTAAGTCGATAAGTGCATTTTAGAAAAATTCCCCATGTTAAAGTTTTTCTCTATTTTGACTGGAAATGACTGTTCGCGAGCGAATTTATGATTGATTCATAAAGACCATAGTCCAATCTTACTCTCCTGAAAAAATCATAAAATTCGATGGGTAGGTATTTGAGTAATGCCCCTTTGAATTTTGCGATTTTCAAAAATTGTCGGACTTTGAAAGGTCACTGTGAAAAAAGGATAAGAGGTTTGCTAATGCTTTGGACTATCGTTTAATCACCAACCCTTTAGCTACACATATATGCAAGTTCGAGCTCTTAGATGCTAGTATCTTCAGAGGAGAAGATTGCCAAAGGTGCATGGGGTCGGAAAATTGTAAAATGTGTCTAAAATCAAAATGGCGGAAAAAACACGTGCCTAACGAATTCGCCATGATTTACTTTTTTGCTCGCATGGTCATTGCGCATCTTTTGCAAAAAGTTTCAAGTCGATAAGTGCATTTTAGAAAAATTCCCCACGTTAAAGTTTTTCTCTATTTTGACCGGAAATGACTGTTCGCGAGCGATTTTATGATTGATTCATAAAGACCATAGTCCAATCTTACTCTCCTGAAAAAATCATAAAATTCGATGGGCAGGTATTTGAGTTATGCCCCTTTGAATTTTGCGATTTTCAAAAATTGTCGGACTTTGAAAGGTCACTGTGAAAAAAGGATAAGAGGTTTGCTAATGCTTTGGACTATCATTTAATCACCAACCCTTTAGCTACACATATATGCAAGTTTGAGCTCTTAGATGCTAGTATCTTCAGCTGAGAAGATTGCCAAAGGTGCATGGGGTCGGAAAATTGTAAAATGTGTCTAAAATCAAAATGGCGGGAAAAAACACGTGCCTTACGAATTCGCCATGATTTACTTTTTTGCTCGCATGGTCATTGCGCATCTTTTGCAAAAAATTCCAAGTCTCTAAGTGCATTCTGAAAATTTGTCCCATGTTAAAAATCGAAAATTGGATTCGAACTGGACCTTTAATGGCTGAAACGATTGGGCCCAAAAGCTAATTTTACTGAGCTCGAACTAAGGGCTGTCAGACTGTAAAGTTTGGTTGAATTATCTGCAGACGTTTCTGTAGAATAGGGGGGACAAAATAAAAATAATAATAATTTTTAAAAACACGCCAATAACAATAAGGATTCTGCCCCAAAGGGCAGAATCCTAAATAATTGTAAAGAGAGGTAGCAGCGTAAAAAGGAGGATAGCAAAGATGTGCGCAACCAAGTGCTTGGCATGACCAGCCGATTGACCAGACCTGACCAATCTAGCCACCTATCTAGATGAAGTCGGGGCCGAAGCAGTGTATTGGTCAGTGGTAGCATTCTGCTACACACAACCCTCAACCACCAGGCATCTTTCCTCCACCCGTACAGGTCGCAGTCCACGGCAAACAGACTGCCCCCTTTAAGTCGCCTCTTACGACAAGCAGGAGGAACTGAGGGCCTATTCTAACCCGGGAACCCCGCGGGGCTGTATATTACGAATGGAATATGTGCGTTCGTGTGCATGTGGATATGTGTGACTGCAGGTGCATATGTAAAATGTATTTACGTATGTAATGTATTTGTGTGCGTTTCTTTATTAATATAGGTCATTTATGTGTTTGAAAGTTTAAATATTGTATCAGTATCATTTTATGTCGAGAATATATTTGCTTTTAATGTACATTTGGTGTCTCGTAGGTCTTTAGGCCGGAAGTTACTTTTAACATGTCTTATGTGTGTCCCTTTTTTTAATGTGATGTTATGTAATGTAATGTAATGATTTTCTTCTTCTTTTACTTTAACGTTGTTAATGTTTAATGGCTGTTGTGAAATGTGCAAGCAATGCTAGAAAGACCGTGCAATTTTTCAGAACAGAGCAGAAACAGAATATGTAAAATGTCGAACTGTACAAACTTCTTTTAAAGAGAAATCAAGGATGTTAGTGTTTCAAAAAAAAAACAAATTGGAAAATAAACTTATGACGTCAATCGCCAGAGAAATCTTTTATCTACAACATGACATGTGATAAATAATTTTCATATCACGACAATGTAATGAAATTTGGTTTCAAAGAGAAGTTCCCTTACCTTATCAAGTATCTGACGTCATATAAATATTGCGTAAAACGTACTACGCAACTGCAAACGCTTCCGAAGCGTGAAGGCTCGTCTCTAGCGCAAGTCGCCATAACAACCCATGTGCTGCACGCGCTGCACGTGCTTCTCTTGCAAGTTGGTCTGTCACACATTACTGAATGTGACAATTGCTTTATAAACAATGTTTCTAAATGTCCTGAGAATATACAAATTATGGCCTGTTTAATGTACTTCTTACTGAGATAAGACCAGGGTGCCGTTTCACTAAAGGTTCGTAACTAAGAACGTTCGTAAGCAGTTACGAGCGGTATTACGAATTTATCTTAAAAAGACAAAAGCGTTTCACTAAACATTTGTAAGCCAATCGTAAACTAATCCTTGTTACGGTAAAATCGTTAATAAAAGTGGAACTCTTTGACAGGAAAAGGTAAAAAGATACAAGAATTCTGTAGCAGGTGCGCACACACACACACACTAACAAAAATTTCCTTTTCAAATTCGTTAGAGTTATTGTGCCCGCCAATATGGGTTTTTTTATTATAATTTTTTTTTTTTTTTTATGATGAAACACGTTATTATAGACTTCTCGGAAAGATCGTGTTGGTTTAGGCCCTCATACATGCAAGCAAAATTAATGTATCTCACAAAATTATATTTACACATGTAAATGACTCATATTCAAGCATTTGAACAACCGTTTGTCATTAAACCTCAAACTCAAACTCTTTATTCTCTAGAAACCGCCAACGGCGGTACATGAGATAAACATATATACATTTTACATACTATACAAGATAGCAGCTTATACTTCATTTTCTAAATACATTAAATATATGATTCAGTCATTTGGAGAGGCTTTTCAGATCTCTAGTGCTGGTGGTTGTTAAAAGTTTTTTTAAAGATGGACATGTTTGGAAATTTTAGATATTTGGCGTTCAGAGATTGTCGGTGTTGGAGAAAAGTTTAACAACTAAATAAGTAGTGAAACTCGTCTCCCACAGCATTAGAATCACAGAGTGGACATTTTCGGTCTTCTCGTGGAATACTCAACCATCGGCCTGTCTCAATAGGTAAATAGTGATTTGCTGTTCTTAATTTCAAAATTGGATATGTATGTCTTTTGGAAGGAGGAGATATTTTTCGAAACTGGGTTCGGATTTAAAATATTTATAATAACTGCCCTTTGAGCTTATGGCCACTTTAATTGGGATCTCCAATTTTGAAAGAACTGTGATCTGTAAATGTTTTCCACCATTGAGACAAGCCACGACGTCGAGCATACCGACGGATTTAAAAATACATAAGACAGGCCACAGTTATCAAGGATAGTTTTCACAAAACATACCCATGGTATTTTACTTGTATTGTCAGAGATATGGTTAATGCAGTTATATATAATCTGGGAGGGTTTCCATTGTATGTTGTCAGAGGCTAATTTATGCCAATGTGAAATAAATCGTTTATAGATTTTGATGCTTAGCGGTTCTGCTTTCGTAGCGCTTTCGGTAAGGGCTTTAATGTGTCGATGTTGACCTCATGTTTTCACACGGGGTCAAGGACACATTCCAGGGAATCCCTTGTACATGACGTCATGATTAGGGATACCCGTCTCAACCGGTGCTAAACATTTCGTACACAAGCCTATTGCATTTTGGTTAGTATCCCCCGCCACGAAGTGGAAGGGGGATATAGGTTTGGGCTCCGTCCGTCCGTCCGGGCGTGCGTGTGTGCGTCCGTCCGTCCGTTTTAAAGGGGACAGTTTTTCTCAGAAACTATTTAAGATAGGACAACCAAATTTGTTGTGTGGCTTGTGGACATAAATACCTCGATGGAGTTTAAAAATAAGAACGATGTGATTATTTTTTCCGGAGTTATTGCCCTTGTTCCGTATTTTTGGACTCTGTTCATGGTATCTCCAAAGGGGACAGCTTTTCTCAGAAACTTTTTAAGATAGGGTTTCCAAATTTGATGTGTGGCTTGTGGACATAAATACCTTGATGGAGTTCGAAAACCGTGTGCTTATTTTTTCCGGAGTTATTGCCCTTGTTCCGTATTTTTGGACTCTGTTCATGGTACCTCCAAAGGGGACAGCTTTTCTCAGAAAGTGTTTAAGATAGGGTTTCCAAATTTGGTGTGTGGCTTGTGGACATAAATATTACCTTGATGGAGTTCGAAAATAAGAACCGTGTGATTATATTTTCCGGAGATATTGCCCTTGTTCCCTATGTTTGGACTCTGTTCAAGGTATCACCAAAGGGTACAGCTTTTCTCAGAAACTATTTAAGATAGGATAACCAAATTTGGTGTGTGGCCATGGATACCTTGATGGAGTTCGAAAAAAAGAAGCATGTGATTATTTTTTCCGGAGTTTATTCCCCTTGTTCCGCTTTTTCGACTCTGTTTCAAGTTTCCAAGGATATGGCTTTTCTCAGACATTGTTTAACATCAAATCAGTTGTGTGGCTTGAGGATATCGTTACCTTAATGGAAAGAAATTATTTCTTCTTGAATTATTGCCCTTGTTCTCATTTCTTGTGTCTGGCGGGGGAAGTTGATGACTATGTCTTCTTCTTACAATTTAGCAGTTTTTGATTGACTAATGCTAATCATTCTGCGTAAAACAATGAAGTCAATAAACAAATCTTAATATATCTACTATCCCGACATTTGAATAGACATTGCTTTTTGAACATTTTGGCGATATTCAATGGATATCAAAATACAAAGACACCGTTGGACAACCTATGCCAAAGGGGGACCAGCAATCAATGACAAGTTGGAACGGAAGAAACAATATAGTGACGTCGTGTGTTCCCCTCTTCACAGTTGATGTTGAAATCCGAAAAAGGATATGGATATTTGCAGAAAAAGAAATTCTGACAGGTGTCGGTGAGTTGAAATGAAAACAAAATGAGAAACTTATTTGCATACCTATATATTCAAAACATATTGATCTATGGTTTTTACCCCCGTGGGGTGCCCGGGTTAGAATAGTCCCTCAGTTCCTCCTGCTTGTCGTAAGAGGCAACTAAAAGGGGGCAGTCTGTTTGCCGTGGACTGCGACCTGTACGGGTGGAGGAAGGATGCCTGGTGGTTGAGGATTGTGTGTAGCAGAATGCTACCACTGACCAATACACTGCTTCGGCCCCGACTTCATCTAGACAGGTGGCCAGATTGGTCCAGTCTGGTCAATCGGCTGGTCATGCCAAGCACTTGGTTGCGCACATCTTTGCTATCCTTCTTTTTCCGCTGCTACCTCTCTTTACAATTAGTTTCTTTACTTTCTTGGTGCTCTCTTGCATACCTTCACCACCTTTCAACAATGCTTTCCTTCCTGATGTACTATCCCTTACTCTCTGCACTTTCTTAGTGCAATCTTGCACACATTCATCAACTTTACTCAGCTTTCAAGATAGCGGTGGCCCATGGGCCAATCCAGTGAAACATTGGCAACGTTTTAGTGGAGTATATCATCCTGGTATCCCCGGTGCTGTCAGCAGGAGACCCGCTGACATACAGCTGTGCCCTTGTTGGTGCTCCGTGGTTGGTGGGGATCCAGTTTGATGAAATGCTTACCAACCGAACATGAACCGTTCAGTTAAAAACAAGCGAAATTTGTCAACAGATGATTGTCCCTCTTCTGAGGAAGAGGCAACATCATCAAAATCATCTAAAATTTCAAAATCATCCAAATCAAAACCTTCAACTTCAATTTCTACTTCTAATCCAATTTCAAGCACCTTTCCGCGATTTCTGGTCATTTCATCTACTGATGATAAACCTCTCCGTTTTAATCCTTTCGCCACCGCCAAGACCATTCAAGCTCTGGCCGGTGATGTAAAGGATGTGAAGAAGATAAGGAATGGGTACCTTCTTGTGGAAGTAAAATCAAAACAACAGGCATCATCTCTACTAACCTTGCAGGCCATTATTGACAAACCTGTTAAGGTTACTCCTCATACATCGCTAAACAGCAGCAAAGCCATCATCCGGGATAAGGATCGCTGTCTTGATGATTCATCCGAACAGGAGCTTCTTGACAACCTGAAGAGCCAGGGAGTTGACAACCTGAAGAGCCAGAGAGTAACTGCTGTCAAGCGGTTCACTATCAAGAAGGAGGATAACATCATCAAGACGCGAACCTATCTCTTAACATTTTCAACCCCACAAGCTCCAAAAACAGTGTATGCAGGGTACTACAAACTCCCAACGGAATTATATATCCCTAACCTCCTCCGTTGCTACCGGTGCCAGAAGTTTGGCCATGGAAGCAACTCCTGCAAAGCGGATGGACGTGTTTGTCCACAGTGTGGCAAACTCGACAATGAAAGCCATCCAGACAAATGCAAGGAGTTGCCGAAATGCGCCAACTGTGCTGGTGAACACCTGGCTTCCTCCAAGGAGTGCCCACGATGGCAACAGGAATCCAAAATACTCAAACTTAAATTCACCCAGAATATCTCTTTCCCCGAAGCTAAACGCCTGGTTCTTGAGGGTCCTAAACCTTCATACTCAACCATAGTATCATCAGCAACTGCCACTAAATGCTCTGTATCAACTCAGACAGACATTCAGTGGGTGAGTGATCCCCCAACTCAATACAAACTCCGCGATTCAACTTCAACTTATGGACGCATCAGACACAGCATCTCTTAACAACTCCCCCAAAAAGGGGCACAGGGCTCGGTCCAAGGACCGTCGTCTTTCTCCTGTAACACCTCCATCATGAGGCTTTTAATATTTTATTTTATCCTAGCATCCATGGCGATTCTCCAGTGGAATTGTCGAGGCTTTAAGGTAAATTTTAATGAATTGGGATTGTTGGCCCAACAATACAATCCCCAAGCTATTTGCCTTCAAGAAACTCATCTTAAAGAATCTGATAAAGTTGCAATGAGACCATTCAGTTTTCAATCAATTCTTTCTCCCCTTCTGCTGATGGTGCATCAGTTTTAGTACGTGATGGAATTATCCACAGAGTAATTCCATTAAAAACACAATTACAAGCTGTTGCTGTCAGCTTATCATTATTTAAAACTTTAACTCTCTGTTCTATATATATATTCCACCATCTCAAGATTTAAATATAAAAGATCTTGATCAACTTGTTACCCAATTACCTAAACCTTTTATTATCATGGGTGACTTCAACGGTCACAATCCCCTCTGGGGTAGTAATACTCTAGATACTAGGGGTAAAAGACTCGAAAGTTTCCTCACTCAAAATGACTTGTGTCTATTTAATGATGGCACAAACACATATCTACATCCTGCTACAGGATCTTATACAGCTATAGATTTATCGGTAACTGATGCATCCCTTTTACATGACTTTTCATGGTCAGTCCATGAGGATACATGTTGAAGTGACCACTTCCCCATTGTATTAGAGCCCTCATCACCTATTCCCGAGGAGCACAATCCTCGTTGGAAATTTTCCAAGGCTGATTGGAGTACATTTTCTACCCTCTGCCGTGAACATATTATATATGATGAAATAATCAATGCAACTGATCCTGTTGAGGCCTTTTCTAAAGGTCTCATTAATATAGCAACTGAAACTATCCCTAAAACCTCGGCAAATCCATGCATTCACAAGCCATGGTTTAATGAAACCTGCGATACTGCCATTAAGGCACTTAAAAAAGCTGAACGCAAGCTCAGTAAACGACCTACAAGAATTAATTTAGATAACTGTCGCAAGGCACGAGCTAAAGCTCGACGCACAGTCAACCAACAAAAACGCGAATCTTGGAGAGGCTATGTCTCTAAGATCAATTCGAGAACACCTATCAGCAAAGTCTGGAATATGATTAGTAGAATTAAAGGCAAAGGTTCAAAATCTACAATAAAACATCTTAAGGTCAATGATGACCTTCCTACATCAAAATCTGACATTGCCAATAAGTTGGCTGAAACAATCTCTAAAAATTCTTCATCTGCAAATTATGTCCCTGCTTTCCAAAAGTACCAAAAGGTACAGGAAAAACGACCACTTAATCTGACAATGGAGAAGATTATAATGAACACTTCTCCTTGTCAGAGCTTAAAACTGCACTTTCTAAAGCTCATGATACAGCAACCAGCCCTGATGAAATCCATTATCAGCTTTTAAAACATTTACCGGAACCTTGCCTTGAGGTTCTACTTCAGGTATTTAATCATATATGGGAAACAGGTGAATTTCCATATTGTTGGCACAATGCCACTATTGTGCCAATCACAAAACCTGGGAAGGATCATACAGACCCTTCCAACTACCATCCTATAGCCTTAACAAGTTGTGTATGTAAAACTATGGAACGGATGATCAATGATCCTCTAGTTTGGTACTTGGAAACTAATAAATTACTAACTGATATTCAATGTGGTTTCCGCAAACAACGTACTACCACTTATCATCTTGTTCGTTTAGAATCATTTATTCGTGATGCATTTATTAACAAACAACATGCTGTGTCTATTTTTGTCGACTTAGAAAAAGCTTACGACACTACATGGAAGCATGGCATCCTAAAAGATTTATTTGAAATTGGCTTGCGAGGTCGTATGCCTCATTTTATTTCCAACTTTTTACATGATCGCCAATTTAAAGTGCGCGTGGGCTCCACCCTTTCTGATTTCTTTGATCAAGAAATGGGTGTCCCTCAAGGTAGCATTTTATCTGTCACATTATTTAGCATTAAAATCAACAGCTTGGCTAAAGTCTTAAATGACCATACAGATGGTTCAGTTTTTGTGGACGATTTTTGAGTTTCCTGCAGAGGCAAAAATATGCCATCAATCGAGCGCCAATTGCAACTCTGCCTCAATAAAATCCATCAATGGTCGTTGGAAAACAGCTTCAAATTTTCCAAAGCTAAAACATCTTGTGTGCATTTTTGTAATATGCGCAAAATGCACCAAGATCCAGAACTATTTCTAGATAAAACTCCAATCAAAGTCGTTCCTGAGGCTCACATTTGATAGTAAATTATCATTTATCCCACACATTAAAAGCCTTAAAGCTAAATGCTTAAAGGCATTATACCTTTTAAAGGTCGTTTCAAATAATAAATGGGGTGGAGATGAAGAAACTCTTCTCCATCTCTATCGATCACTCATCCGCTCCAAACTTGATTATGGATCCATAATATATGGATCTACCCGCCCCTCATAACTTGATTATGGATCCATAATATATCGATCTGCCCGCCCCTCATATATCAAAATGCTAGATACAATCCACCACCAGGGTCTCAGGCTTTGCCTTGGGGCCTTCAGAACTTCACCTGTTGAAAGCCTATACGTTGAAGCTGATGAGCCATCTCTTGAAGATCGGCGCATCAAGCTAGCACTTCAATATATAACCAAACTTAAAGCCAACCCTTGTAATCCTGCATACAACTGCATATTCAATCCAGAATACCAGCAGTTGTATAACTTAAAACCTAAAGCAATTCCACCACTCGGTATCAGACTTCAACAACATGTTGAAGATTCTGATATTAACCTAACAACAATAGCAGAGCACGGTCTGCTTGCCGCTCCGCCATGGCAGCTGGTCAGGCCCCGTGTAAACCTCTCTCTATCTACTCATAAAAAATCAAATACAGACCAATTAATAGTTCAACAGGCATTTTTTTTAACTACGTGATTTTTTCGCAGATTATAAACCAATTTACACTGACGGTTCTAAGGATGGACCCACAGTTGCAGCAGCAACTGTGACTCCTTCAACAACATATGCTTCAAGGCTGCATGATGGCAGCAGCATCTTTACTACAGAAGCTAAGGCCATTCTTAAGGCCGTCCATCACATTAAAAACTCAACTCCCAATAATTACATAATCTTTTCTGATTACAGGCAATTAAAAATTGTAAGAGTGATCACCCAATTATCAGGGATATTTTATTACTTCATAATTCTTGTCTCGAATGCGACATCATCTTCTGCTGGCTACCTAGCCATATGGGTATAAGAGGTAATAACAAAGCTGATTCGGTAGCTAAATCAGCATTAAACCTCAAACATATTTCTCCTACTAAAGTTCCATATACGGATTCCAAACCTGCTATTCGATCTTACATTAAACAACGTTGGAAGTCCCAATGGGACCAACAACATCATAACAAACTTCACACTATTCAACCTCATTAAGGTTACAAATTTTTATCCTCTTTTACCCGGCAGGAAGCTTGTGTCTTACGACGATGTCGTATTGGACACTCTCATCTTACACATTCATATCTTTTAAAGGGGGAAGATCCCCCGGTATGTATACCCTGTCGGTGTCCTCTCACAATCAAACACATTCTATGTGAGTGTTGGGACACTGCACATATCAGGGAAACTTTTTATCCTTCTATTTCAATCAATCAAGTTTTTACTCATTTCGGTGAGCATCGTGTTTTAGATTTTTTAAAGGCTATACACCTTATTGACAAATTGTAAATTTTAACTTTTTATTATCAGCTTTTATTCAACTTTTGATAATATGCTGATGTTTTTACGGCCTTCGTGCCGTGTTCTGTTTTTCAATTGCATTTTTTTTTTTAAATTAGGCAAATACATTAAATATCTCGCCGCTAATGGCTGCAATACTGCCGAAGCGGCGTTAAACAATAACTCACTCACTCACTCACTCTATCGTTTTTATGATGGCAGTAAAAATTATTTTCAATTTGAGAACCACTTTATAAATCTAACTATTGACAGCATGTGCCTGTTGTTTATTTAACCAACTGCAGTACATGTATATATTATCAGTAAATTATTGTGATAATTTCTTGATTTTCAGTTCATTTCACCTGAAAATAAAAGATAATCATTTAAAATGTTTATGTACACAGCTATTATTGTCTGTTGTTGAAACTTCAGCTATATTATAATGTTTCAAAAGGGCCCCTTTTCACATAAGATACACATTATCTGAGATAAGTTAATTATCAAATTGTCATTGAAATTACATTTGTTTTTACTTGTGGTAACTGTAATATATAACACAATTAATAACCACTCCAATTGCCATCATTGAAAGTTTTAATCAAATGGTTTGGTTCCAATGTGTATATTTTAATAATTTTATGTTTACCAAATAGGGGATTTTCTCTCAAAAATAGTAAGCATTATGACCCTATGCTTTATTTTTCATATTTCAGCAATGTGAAGAAATATGGAGATGAAAAAAGTATGAAAAATATAGATCTAAAGTGTGACCATTTATATTAAAAAGTTGGGGCTACTTACACTTTTGAAAATCATAACACTTACTTATGCAATTATCATATATCTAACTTTACTGCATGTGTGAATGAAATTACCTGGCTATGAAAAATCAAATTGATTTTATTTCAATCTTAACACCCTGTTTAACAGCCTGCTTTCCATACCTTTTAATATTTAATTATACCCTGTTATCTTAGAAATTAATTAAACCCCTTTTTTATAGTAAGATTTATTTGACACTTTAGAAATTTTAATTAATTATTTGTGTTTAAATCTGTTATAATTTATGTTTATATTTGTTTGACAGCATACTAATTTGTCATATTTGGAAATCTGGTTTTTGAATAATTATTAAGAGAAGTAGAACTGTTATTAGATGTTACTGACATATTTATTTTGTTAAAATTTGTTTCTGAAATCATGTGATTTTCAAAGGAGACAATTTTCAATAAATGTTGTTCATGTTAGCTTAAAATCTTTCTTTTTTTAAAAAAAAGAAATTATTTCTAATAAACTTGTCGTTTTGTTTTCAGTGCATTTCAAGGGATAATCCACAATATGTGACTTGTGAATTTTACCAAATGGAAGGAATTAGCCATTTGTTTCCAGATTTTCACCAAGAAACATATGAAAATAATATAAGAAGGACTTTGTATCAATGTGTTTGCTGATACTGTGATTTGAACTGAACTTTGCATTGCTGAGGTGAACATACCACTGGCTGAAAGTTTCACATTATTGGGGGTCATCAATAAACTTATTTGACCAACATTGTCTGTTAAAATTATTATCCCACCGGTATGTAAAACCGTGGGATATAGTCATCAGCCCGCCCGTCTGTCCGTCCGTCCGTCCGTCCGTCCGTCCGTAATCATTTCGCGTCCGGAGCAGAACTCGAAAACCGTTCATGATATATTTCTGAAACTTTCCATGTGTATTACCCACCAACTGAAGTGGTGCCTTTTGATATTCTCAGATTTCTGAAAATTTTCTTTTTGGTCGTTTCCATAGAAACATGTTGAAGTTGGACTTTGTTCAGAGACAGGTTCGTTTCCGGTGCACAGCTCCAAAACTAATCATCATATCTTCCTGAAACTTTGCATGTGTATTACCCACTAACTGAAGTGATGGCTTTTGATATTTTCTGATTTCTGAATTTTATTTTTTTTTCCCTTTCCATAGAAACTTTTTGGATTTGGACTTTGTCAGAGACAGGTTCGTTTCCGGAGCAGAACTCCAAAACCGCTCATCATATCTTCCTGAAACTTTGCATGTGTATTACCCACTAACTGAAGTGGTTCCTTTTGATATTTTCAGATTTCTGAAACAAATTTATTGTTTTCGTTTCCATAGAAACTTGTTGAATTTGGACTTTGTTCAAAGACAGGTTCGTTTCCGGAGCACAACACCAAAACCGTTCATCATATCTTCCTCAACCTTGCATGTGTATTACCAACTGACTTGAAGTGGTGCCTTTTGATATTTTCAGATTTCTGATTTTTTGTTTTGTTTTTCCCTTTCCATAGAAACTTGTTGAATTTGGACTTTGTTCAGAGACAGGTTCGTTTCCGGAGCACACCTCCAAAACCGTTCATCATATCTTCCTGAAACTTTGCATGTGTATTACCCACTAACTGAAGTGGTGCCTTTTGATATTTTCAGATTGTTTCTGTATATATATAGGGATAGGGATAGGGATAGGGATATGCCGCGTGTGGCGCGCGTCAATTTGTCAAACGTAATTTGGGAAACTTATTTACAACATACACATAGACAACTTTTGGGTGGATATTGTTTAATAGGTCTTATAATTACTGTGCATGTAAATGTGACTTGTAGTTTCGGTTTCTGAACATGTTTGATGATGAGTAGAACGAGGGAACGATTTTAATTCGAAACTAGTAATTATTTTACATTTGTCAATTGGGGATGTATACTCATGGTAAAAATGGTTGAAACCCCTAAACAGAAAATAGATCTTAGCAAATTAAATGCATGCCATTGGATATTTAATATTGTTCGATGTTATGGTATTTTTAAATTAAATGGCACAAACACATGATGTTAACTATATGATACTCTCCATGTATGTATTGTGTGCGAATGCGATTCCATGAAAGATTTTGTGTATATTTGGGTTCAGTAGAATTATTTTTTCAAATGAAACTTTTCATTATTTATAAGAACCAAAATGAGAACACTCAAACACCGTAACATTATATCAATGCCAACACCTCAAGACACAAGGAATGAATTTTTAAAAATATACAATTCACATGGGTATTTGACTGATTGTTGAACTTTGGCTGTCTTTTGGCGAGCGGTTATGGTATTTGATCCGCAACAAACGTAACGAATTGATAAACACATACCGCCATAACAAAGTTATAACAATAAACAAACAGCAGCTCAAAAACGCAGCAATTCTAGCAACACAAAAACCGTTATATTACCTCCACCAATCATGTATAATGTTGATCATATGTATGTAATGTAAAACAACATGTGACACATAAATAAAGTATATTTCTTCTTCTTCTTCTTCTTCTTCTTCTATAATGTTTAAAACAGTAATAAAACTACGCGCAAGAAAGCATGAAATTGTTTGTCTAAAATAGATGCAGTTTGTCTCAAGGATGGACTTCTGTACACCAAATGATTGTTTTGAACGCGTAATTCAAAATCGTACAAACAGTTCACCCTGAATCCATTCTTTTACACATATATTTATCCTTATTCAAAATCATTTCCACGGCAAAGTTTGAGACGTGTTGTGTCTTAATGTTAATTATGTTTTCAGTAAACTTGTTTGTTTTAAACAATAAAAGGTTATGTGATTATCACATACTGTCTAATTTATAAGATACGCTTATAAATATCTTTATTCAAAATTAGTTTCAATGCATTTAAAGTTGCATCCATTGTGTTTATATATATCCTCCCTGACGATGAAAGAAACCGGTAGGAGAAAGAAACTCGGCGTTATGTTTTTAATTGTTTGATAATTTGAAGCAGCCATACACCTGGACATTTGACTTTTGTACATTAAAAGTAATTATCATTACAAGTTTTGCTCAGCCATTGCGTAAATAACCTTTTCTTAGTCTTTGCTACATTTAGACAGACTTGTGTTACAGACAATGTTTTGTTAATGAATACGTGTTGTAAAGTATGATCATACATGTATTAGAATCACTGCATTGGTGTTACGAAACATGTTGACTGACTCAATGTTGAGCAAAACTAGCACAATGCTTTTAGAGAAAGGAACGCTATATGTCAGTCCAATCAATTGGAAATAAACCGTTAGAATAAGTTAGCAGTTTAATGACCAGGAAAACATTACATCATCTTATTTATATTTGATTCTATATAGACCCTACAAGCTGTTTGTGCTGACATGTATATAATGTATATGATTAGTGGACATTGTAATAATAAGTGGTAGTAGTTAATTGAATAGTATCACAAGATAAACGAGAAATATTATATTTTCCATCCATCGTTATTGAAAATATAATGTATATATAGCTTACGAACCAAATGACATTCGTTATTCAATCAGCCAATGCCTTATACCTTCCCGGCGAAGTAAAACATTGAACTGTTTAGATACAATTAAATAAACTCAGAGAGATGTTCAAGATATACTTCATCCTCTAGATGTCATCAAAGCAACTTGGATTATATATATAGTGTCTATGGAGACAACAAAATCGAAAATAAATCATAATCTGATTTGTTCCTAGTATTTCAACAATCTATCGGTTATTAGATTTAAAGAACTGTATTTCAAGTGCTATTGACATATGTAACGAAGTAAGAGTTAAGTTATGTTTACCTGTAATGTTTTTGTTAAACTGTGGCATAATTATATAAGGGACTTCTCTACAAATTTTAATATTTTGGTATAGGTGGTTATTTTAACTTGATTGGTTTAACAGTTACCAAGAGAAAGTTCAGAGAGTATATATATTAATGGTTGCATTCTTAGCATAAATCATCAGGTTGAATGTCGGGGATAACACTTGAAAAGTTATTATAAACATTCCACATGATGAAGAGGTAAGTATACAGTCCGAAACGTCATGTATTTCCACATTAAAAGTTGTTATTCAGAAAATCGTCCTTCTAGTATGTATGCCAATTCTCAATGTCCTTGAAAGACTTGTGTAACGTGTGACACGTGTAATGCATTTTTCTCAAGAATGGCAGATTATTACCTCACTTACATTTTATATCGGAATCAATTGATCATTAAATCGAGACAATATACACCTGCCATTGATTATTAAGACGATTTTAATTTATCCATTTTAACAAAGACGCAATCAGCGCGGCGTGACTGTGGTTAGCAACAGACGGGACCCGCTAGACAGTTTGTCCGCGGAGCGTCATCAATTAATGATGATTATCAAAACCGCTAGAAGAATTTATTAGATGTGAAAATAGATAATTATGCATTAATTATGCAATTGTCATCTGCGAAACTATCTAGTTGGATATCGAAACATTCGAAATATGGAAAATTTAAGTTGTTTTATTCAATATTTGTTTGTGAAATTAACCATCAAAATGTTGCGAAATCAGGATGAATTATGACTATCGCCGATAATGAAATTCCGCCATTGACGTCACAGGAGGAATCGCTTCAGGGATCTAACCCCTGCAGAGTTTCATTCGGACTGCTGGGGCTTAATTTAGGCGTTTTTACAAAAAGCCTTATTTAAGTAATGTATGGGCCGAATTAAGAAATTTAAAATCGTGTAATTGCCAAATTGAAATCCCATTTTAATTAATCCGATTGTGACCATGTGACATGACATCTAACCTTTAAGAATTGTTTTAAATCCCTGAAAGAACATATTCATATACACAGTCATTTTAACCCAAATCTATTGAACTTTGGTCCCCATCTCAAGACGTTACGGACAGACATTGTACAGTTGTTAACTACGCTCTTCCCAATGTGCGTGGCCAAGTTGCAGATTTCTGGGGTATATTTTTTACGTTTCCATGGGAACGTAACTTTTTGTTTTTTTAGTGTTCAATTGGGGCAAACTGTATCGGAAATTATTAATTAACTATCAATGTTATGGCATGTATATGGTTTTTACGGCCTAGACCATATGATTCGACAACTGGGCCAATACGGGCAAACTGGGCCAATACGAGACAAACTGGGCCAATACGGGATAAACTGGGCCAATATGAGGCTGAGCATGCGCAGTCGCACATTTCGTGAAAGCCCGAAGTTGTCGCTTCATAACTTTGACCCATGGTATCTGTTCACCAATCTTGTTTATAATTGTTATTTCAATATAAATAAGATGTTTAGTGTTGTGCAAATAGAATGAAAAGAGGTCAATTAATAAAATTGTCATTAATTACGTATTTCCGTATTGGCCGAGTTACATGTCCTCGGTCTGTTGTATTGGCCCTCGACTTCGTCTCGGGCCAATACAACGGACCTCGGACCTGTAACTCGGTCAATACGGAACTACTTAATTAATAACATTATACTACAACTAGGTGATTAGAATTATGGCAGTATCCCTGACCATAAGATTAAAGCCACTTCCTAAATATAATTTCACAGAGTCAGACCCTTGAATCTCAAATGGAAGGGTACGAATAACTGGTGCGATGCTATAATGGGGACAAGTTTTCTCATAAACTATATAAGTGCAGGTTATGTAAGCCATGTTCACTATTTAAAATATATTGATATATTGATGGGGGAGAAAATAGATTTTAAATGTATTTGATAGACACATGGTTTGTTCAGAGGTACTCACAATTGCATACATGAGACTATGATACTTTTATTTGTATGTCTGTCCAAACACATATGGGGCACTAAAGTCGCTTTTTAAAGATGTTTTGGGCACGATGTTTGGTATTTGAGTTTAAAAAAGTAGAAATTTGATGAATAAAAGATGTCGTCGACAGAAATAACCTCATTTGATTAACTTTTGTATGCATCATAACCGTTGGACGTCACAAAACAAGCCAAACTCGCTTTTTAAAGCGTTTACCTCCTCTAGTTGAACGACCATTTCTTACAACGTGTGTTTCTCAGAAATATGAACAGATAATGTTTTGAAATTAATATTTAGTATTGTTAGGTTCTGAAGACATGTTGTAAAGTGTTTCGGTCATATTTATCGCCCGTGGATTTAAATATCTTGTATTTTGTCTAGAGAAATTTGTTTTGCACCTCACCTCACCTCATGTATACTAGTGATTATAACATAGTTGATTTTCATTGATAGGTGCAGGTATTTCAGGGAAAGGCGACCAAGACAGACTTGGTGGAGTCAAGATTAATCTTATCCAGGACATCAAGTCTTGTCTTGCTAATCATTTCTGTTCAATGGATGAGTTTTCTGAACAGGACTAATTAGCAGTCCCGACTTAGTCTGGACTGCTATCATTTTTTGCGCAGTTTCTGTCGCCGCCGCTGCCGCCGCGTTTTGTATTGGCTAAAACTTTTTTCCTAGAAGGTTTTGAGAACTCATATACATAACTTCTTACTTATGCCCCTGGGGAATTTTTTTGACATGTTCATATTCAAGGTCAAAGGTCAAGGTCACGAGTTCTGAAATCGCTAAAAAAAAATCCTTGTAAACACGATAACTTGAAAAATATTTGTGCTATCAGGCTCTTAATTGGTGTACATCAACTATGGAGAAAGGCCAAGATTTGAAAAGGTTTTCGCTAACATCCGTCAAAGGTCAAAGTCACAGCGAGGGCACGACTTAAAGGGACACTTCGTCGATGATAAATATCAGATCAGATGTATACCTATAAAATAGTCACATACCCTAAATTTCAGACAATTGAAGTAATAAGTAATAAAAACTACTGCATGTAATCAGTGAAGCGAAGTGTAACTCGTTAGCAGACACGTTAATCAGCATAGGGAGATAAATGTGATCTCATTTTTATCCTCGACGCAGTGTCCCTTTAAGCATGCTTTTGCGAAAATGTCTTCTTTCAACTATTAACACGTTGAATCATTACATGATTGTTATACACAATGAAAAGTGATCACTGATTGTGTGACCTTGAATTTAAAAGGTCAAGGTCACGAAATATGGTCAAGGTCACCAGTTCTGAAATCACTAAATAACCTTTTCCCAAGAAGGTATTAACACGTCTTATACATAGCTTCTTTCTTATAAACCTGGTGGATGATTTTGACATGTTCACATTCAAGGTCAAAGGTCAAGGTCACGAGTTCTGAAATCGCTAAAAATAATCCTTGTAAACACGATAACTTGAAAAATATATGTGCTATCAGGTTCTTATTTGGTGTATATCAACTATGGAGAAAGGCCAAGATTTGGAAAGGTTTTCACTAACATCCGTCAAAGGTCAAGGTCACAGCGAAGGCACGACTTAAGCATGCTTTTGCGAAAATGTCTTATTTCAATTATTAACACTTTGAATCATTAAATGATTGTTATACACAATGAAAAGTGATCACTGATTGTGTGACCTTGAATTTTAAAGGTAAAGGTCATGAGATAGGCTTAAGGTCACCAGTTCTGAAATCACTAAATAACTTTTTTCCATGAAGGTATCAACACCTCATATATATAGCTCCTTTCTTGTACACCTGGGGAAATATTTTGACATGCTCACATTCAAGGTCAAAGGTCAAGGTCATGAGTTCTGAAATCACTACAAAAATCCTTGTAAACATGATAAATTCAATAACTTCTGTGCTATCAGGCCCTTACTTGGTATATATCAACTATGGAGAAAGGCCAAGATTTGAAAACGATTTCGCTCAAATCTGTCAAAGGTCAAGGTCACAGCAATGTCACAACTTAAGCGTGCTATTGTGAATATGCCTTATGTTAACAATGAACACTTTGAGTCATTGCATGATTGTTATACACAATGAAAAGTAATCATTGATGGTGTGACCTTGAAGGTCAAAGTTCAAGGTCATGAGATATTGGTTAAGGCCATGTTAATCTTTTGATCCAATTTTGAAATCAGAAATAGGTTTTAAGAACAAAGTTGTGAAAAGTGATGATCATGATTCAACTTGTTAGAATAACTTGAATAATGAACGAATGTTTGTAAAAAAAAAAATCCCATTTTATTTATGCTGAGGAGAAGGCGGAACAGGGAAAGGCGAGACCCAAAGTTTCGGAGCTGCTCTGCTTTTGCGGTGTCCCGCAAACGGTCTTCTAGTGTACACATAGCTTCTCCAAGCAAAGACGACGGCCTGATTAGATTTTGGTGACCTTGGCATTATTCTCAAGGTCACAGTGGAACTTTGAATTTTTCGACATGCTAATGTACATGTAATTCTTTTCAGCGGGATATCTCAAGAACCATTCTCAGGAATTCCATCATATCTTACACAAAGCACCTCCTAGGGAAGACAAAGGGCTGATTAGATTTTGGTGACTATGACATCATTCTCAAGGTCACAGTTGAACTGATTTTTCAACATGATAATGTACATGTTAATCTTGTCAGCGAGATATCTCAAGAACCATTCACAGGAATTCCATCATATCTCGCACAAAGCACCTCCTTGGGAAGACAAAGGGCTGATCAGAGTTTGGTGACCATGACATTATTCTCAAGGTCACATTGGAGCTTTGACTTTTCCGACATGTTTGACAGTCGATTTTGCTGATTTTGACATTATTTTTCAATTTCGAAGTATTAATTTGCGGCGGGGGATCATGTCACCTTAGTGACAACCACTTGTTTACGACAAGAGTGTCTGTATATTAGTATTTCGCGAGCGATAGCGAGGGATATACTGATTTTAAGGCATGAGTGTCGTAAATATAGTATGGCACAGACCCGAATATAATATTCTGTTTATTACCGAAATCATGAAATCCACTCAGCATTCAGAACGCAACGTCATGGACGAAACGTGACGTCATATCATTTTTATGACGTCACGTCACCATGTTTTATATTTAAGGACTTTGCAAGTGGTTAACGATACAAACATGTAATGCTTCACAATACATGATAAACAATTTTGACTGAAATATTTTGTTTTAAATATTTCACTCCACGTGAAAATTTGCACGGTACAAAATTTTTCCTGACGGAAGCACAAGACATTATTAAGAATTACCATGAGGTTATAAATCAAGCAGGTCACCTTTATTGCCACACTCTATCCCGTAATTGATAACACTGTAGGTAAAAGCGGTGTACTTATTGACTTATTTGTTGATTGGGTAAATAATAACATAATGCGACCTCGGATGACCCTGGTTTCGCCTAAATGAAGAATTTCTGTTGGGAATTTTATAGCTATACTCTCGCCAGAAAAAGCCCACATGGGGCACGTTGGTAGAGTCGGCAAAGGCGTCAGGTAGGATTCGATCTCTCCTGTGAACGGATGTAAAACCCTCGGGCTGTGTTCGTTTAGAACTTAGTGCGTCGCACGTACGATCAAAATCCTAATCGAACGACCCTTGTGTCACTCTCGTGTGCACTCTTGAGTCACTCGATGCCCCTCCTGCTAAATCGAGGAGGGAAGTCGTGACAAAAACGGAAGTACGTCATTTGACGCAGTGTTCGTCTATATTCTTCCTAACCCTCAGACTTAGGCCTACTTACACATATGAACACATTTGAAATAAGTCGATTTGAGGTTTTGATTTGGGTAAATGCAAAATGTAGGTTATATGCATGATAGGTGTATTCGAAGACCATACAATTTCTATAGTTTCACTGATGTATGATTTTGGTGCGTTCATGGACGGATTGACCAGTAAAATCGTAGACGATTGTAGATCGGGCCACTCGTTTTAGGATTAGGTGATCCTTTTCAACACATAATAATTAGGCAAATGTATGAATAAAATAATCAATAGGGTAAGTATAATTACATTATTATCAAATGCTGAGCTTATAATACTGTCGGTCATATTGTTTGACGCCGTGCAACCAAGTGTGCTACTCGGTTGTCGTTCGCGCTAAGCCACTGAACAGTTTATCCTCGAGTGAGTCAAAACGAACGCAGCCCCGGAGTCTTGTGTGCTGACTCTTTCAATGTTGTCACAACCCCTAGTGTACAGTACACGATCCTATGTACATAAAACAACCCACGCATCCGATGGTACATGATTCGATGGAGTCCACATGAACCAAGTTAGGCGGGGTTTACACTACATCCGAATAAATCACATTGCGTTGACACATGCGATTTGGAGGTTTACATTACACGCGTTTTGCATGCGATTTTAATGCAAATATCATAAGTGCGATTGTTTTAGGTCCATGTGTTACAATGTACGTACATGTATATGTATATACAGATGTATGTAATTGCTGTAGGTGCATGTACAATGGGTGTATGTACAGGTTTTATAAAAAGAATCTCATGTACGTATGTACAAATATTTGAGTTGAATATCTTAAAATAACAAGTTTGCAGTATTTATGTCAGGTTATACATTGGAGGGGAATTAACTTGTATTTAAAAGGAATAAACTGTTATCGGGATATGTATCGCATCGCCACCCATGCATATGATAATTATCGTCGCACATGTTACTTATGAATACTTGCTCAATATATCGTATCACTATGTAAAACTGATGGTGAAATACGACATTTATCAGTTAAAATAAAATCCATATTTTCACTGAGTGAAATAACATGTAATTCTAATCTACGTGAAATAACACTTTCAATCTTATCATGTCATCGTAACAATAGAATGACGTCATAGAATGGCGGTGAAAAGTAAGGCAATTTAGGAGGCTCCATTCATCCGACTACGCATGGTTTATGAAATCTAATAAATAGAACATTTTACATTTCGTAAGGTAGAAATCATATATTTACACTCGTGGCTGCGCCACTCGTGACAAATAAATTTCTACTTCACTCGATGAGATATACAAGGTATTCAAGAAGGCGAGTGGCGAGAAATGTCAATTATCCTCTATTTATTAGGTTTCCAGTAGTGAAATACGGCATTTATAAGTTAAAATAAAATCCGTATTTTCACTCAGTGAAATGACATGTTATTCTTCTCAGTCACATAACACATTAAATCATATGACGTCATCGTAACAGCAGGATGACGTCATTAGAAAACCGCGATAAAACGAGGTGACCATGGATACTCAATTCATAAAATGAACGTAATTTACAAAATATACATACTTTATTACATCTATTAAATAGAACATTTGACATTTCTCGTCGAATACTATGTATTCTGCGCATATTAAAGGAGGTCTATGAGGGCTAATGAGCCCGCTGATGGCGAACGTGTTGCGTGCTGGTGACATGGTCACGTGACTCGGACTGGGCGCAGACCCAGCGATGTGGTCATGTTTTTGACAGGGGATCCCCCTTTTCACAGGCGATCGTTGATTGGCTGTTTCATTCTCGTTCTTGTTTTGGACCCCGCCATCGCTCACTACAACGATTTCATGGTCCATGACCAGGTTCGAGACAACACAGCCTACAGACACCAATCCCACAGACGATTTAAATGTGTTGCAGAGGTTTGGACGTCTTGGACAGACGATTTTACTGGAAATCCCCAAGGGCACTACACTGGGTTTATCGGACTTTAGATGTGTAGATGTGTGGGGGGAAAACGATTACAATTTTTAAAAATGCTAACATGTATTACTATTAATTCATTTGGTATTCTTCATAAAGCAAAACTATTTTCGTAAGGAATGACAGATATTTAATTTAAGAAACCATTGTAGTAAAATATATGTAAAAGATGTATTTTAACTCATAAAACATGTTAAACAAGTTTTGTAGGTAACAACTTCAATATTGTAATAAAAAAAAACAGCATTTTTCATGTCACTCAGTCTCTATGAATGTACATCATACATACTGGACAAAACAGTGGCATTTTGAAATTATTCCATAGTGATATATTTATTGATAGTGATGTTTTAATCCTGAAATATATAAACCCGAACTTGGACATATAAATATACTGTGTCAATGTCAATAAATATACAAATTTGTTTTGACATCGATTATCCCGACAATGTTGAATACATGTTTTATAAATGTATTGCTAAACAGTCATTGAATTGTTAATACTGTTCACATAAACCTTCTTATAACAAATTAAATGTACAATATATTGACATGCAAGTCGTGTGTCATTTATCTAGTCAGTAGTGTATACAACGTGCAGAGAAACTTTGCAATCGACAAATTGTCTAGCCAGACTGGAGACAATTGCAATGCGATTTGGCAATAGAAAGCTTACATATAATGCTTTGAAGTTTCATCCCCAGGGTTCTACTTGAATCTATGTACAAATAACAGTGTTCAATACACATTGTCTGTTATGTCAGCAGCATTTCCTGTATATTAGCGGTTGTCGTCTCCACTGACACTACCAAATACCACAATTATGTAACGTCGCAGATTGTGATCACATCATTACACGGAGCCAGATACCTTTCAATTAGCATTCAATTAGCATTGCTATGTCCCTGTAATGAAGTCTTTTGGTGATATTTTCATTTCTACCACATTTTAAAATATTTGATTTTTTATAAGTTACGCATAGGGCAAACTGAAAGAAGTCACCAGCTGTAGAAGTCGCCCGAACTTCGGAGACTTTTCACTTCCAGCTGACGCTATAATATCTGCAATAAATGCAATCTGTTTGTTTCCAAATGTTCCTTTTTAATATGTTTTATTTGTATTTTCTTTTTATGAATTCTTGATAGTTTGGTATATTTTTGTTTTATCAAAACTAGCAATTGCGTGAGGTTCAATTAACGGTTTCATGAAATAATTTGGACACTATTACATTTTCTTTGTAACCACTTGTAAAGTTTTAAATGACCGCGGAAAAAATATGGAAATATGTAGAAATATTACATTATCACATATGACAACAACATTAAGTTAATTAATTATCAGTTTAGCGCTCACATCGTTTATGCAGCAGCATACCTGCGAAAATGATTGCGACATCATTTATTCTAACAAAGTTTGCGGCAGTTGCTGAAATTTAAATAGGAAAGCATGCTCTCAATAAATGACAAATTACTTCAAGTAGTTTAACTAGGGATAATGTATTGTTCCTGGACTATTATCCATGTGTTTAAGGATATAAAGAATCAGTTTGGTGAATAGTTTAAACCACTGACGCATGCCAGAACATTTGGGTTGTAGGGTCCGAAGTAAGGTCAATCTTGTCCGAACTGATATACGCAACTTTAACCGGTTTTATTTCGGTTAATCTAAAGCAATTCTGAAATATCTATGTAAAATCGAGTAAAATACTTTCTATCCAATATTTTGATTTGCTGAAATTGACATTTTAAAGATTATTATTTATTATACAGTCTTTCATAATATTTGAATCGGATCAGTGTCCAAGCTTCGGTCAGTTTGCGCTACTCTAACCTTTTATGTCTGAAACCTTTTATGGGTGAAATAGGTTTAATGTAGTTAAATATCAGATAAGCGAACCAATTTGATATAATTCTTTTATTTTGCGATACACATATGAGTTTGATATCAATAATAGAAAAGGGAAATGGTCTGCATTGTAATAAATATAAGCTCATATCAGTATATCACTATATCCACATTGGAACTTGGTTCATTATGGGCTAATTATTATTATTATGAACACAACGCAAAAAGGTAAATAACGCTATTATTACGATCTCGAATTATAGACACTCCGTTTCGCCGTTGAGTAAAGCGAGAGAGGGGTCAGACGCGAGAAGATTAGGAGCGCGTAGGATTGCGCAGACAAAACTACGCTGAGTAGAGAGAACGCTAATTGAGATTTCCGGCTCGGCACGCTGTGGTGGTAATTACTCGTGGATCGTTTTAATTATCCCCCATAGTCCTCCTACCCGATGAGATATACACGGTATAAGTCAAGAAAAGACGAATATCCTCTATATATCGTATCGCCACATTGTCCACAATACACAGCTCGAGTGGTAGGCAGGTAGCTATAGGCAAGTGGCTAGACTAACATATAATGCGCCGAGCAATAAAAAAAGAGAGCAATCACGAAACGATAAATTGCTGTCAAATCTGCCTTGTGCTTATGCTAAATTTAAAAAAAACTATTTCAGTACTTTTAATGCCTAGGTATGCTTCCCTTTGTCTACTTTTGGTTGCGTTTTTTTCTTATTTCCTAACTGTTGTAAATGAACTCTCCAGAATTACTTTCTTTCGGAATTGGTATTTAAGGAATGGTTGCTTGAATAACAATCCAGAATTACTTAAATATGTTGGAATTGGTATCAGGAATGGGTGCTTGAATAACACTCCAGAATTACTTCAATATTTTGGAATTGATATTAGGAATTGGTGCTTGAATAACAATCCAGAATTACTTCAATATTTTGGAATTGGTATTAGGAATGGGTACTTGAATAACAATCGAGAATTACTTCAATATTTTGGAATCGGTATTAGGAATGGGTGCTTCAACAACAATCCAGAATTACTTCAGCATTTTGGAATCGGTTTTAGGAAAGGTTGCGTGAATGTTCGCAACATGTTAACATTGAATATCACTAAAGTATTTTCGTCTATTCTAAGATTTTAAACTAGCGTCAAACTCTACAGTACAATCATGTCTGCCAGAATCTCTAGTGACTACACTTTGATAGTTAATAATGACCACATTGCAACGTCTATTAATAATGTAATTCATGTGACACTTGTGCTAGTCAGAATATAATTAAATAAAATAAATGTGATTGTTTCTATTTGGTTTCAGTTCTCAAACTTCTTACAGTCAACCACGAGCATAATCATAATACGGCATAATAAACATGTACCATATTTCCTCCAATAGACGCCCCTGTCGTCTATGTTTTCAGGCCTCATTTAGCCTCATTTAGGCCTCATTTAGTAAAACCGGCATCAATTCGAGACCCTTCTTATACTAAAACCGGCATCTATTCGAGACCCGGGTTATAGTCAAACCGGCATCTATTCAAGACCCGGCTTATAGTAAAACCGGCATCTATTCAAGACCAGCTTATAGTCAAAATGGCATCTATTCGAGACCAGCATATAGTCACAGCGGCGTCTATTCAAGACCTAGCTTATAGTAAAACCGGCATCTATTCAAGACCAGCTTATAGTCAAAACGGCATCTATTCGAGACCGGCATATAGTCACAGAGGCGTCTATTCGAGACCAGCTTATAGTCAAACCGGCGTCTATTCGAGACCAGCTTAAAGTCACGGCGGCATCTATTTGAGACCAGCTTATGGTCAAACCGGCTTCATTCGAGATCGGCTTATAGTCACAGCGGCGTCTATTTGAGACCAGCTTATAGTCAAACCGGCATCTATTCGAGATGGGCTTATAGTAAAACCGGCGTCTATTCGAGACGAGTTTATAGTCAAACCGGCGTCTATTCGAGACTGGCTTATAGTCACAGCGGCGTCTATTCGAGAAGGCTTATAGTCAAACCGGTGTCTATTCGAGACCGGCTTATAGTCATGGCGGCGTCTATTCGAGACCGTCTTATAGTTAAACCGGGTTCTATTCGAGACCTGCTTATAGTCATGGCGGCGTCTATTCGAGACCGTCTTATAGTCAAACAGGTGTCTATTAATGTTTTGACTAATAGGTATCATCAAACCAACTTACAACAATAAAGCCGATCCTAAAGTCTCTGGACATTACAGACACATTACACTGCTGAGCTGTTTTGGAAAACCTTTCACCTCTATTCTAAAGATTCGATTGAATAAGTTCTCACTATTCCAAAACGAAATTGAAGATTCCCTAGCGCCCCTAGTTACTGTTTACAGTTTTAACTTGGTGATTTTCACAACCGCATTGAAACAATTATTACACTTTTTGCATTGTTATGTGCTGATGATACCGTGCTTATGTCCTCAGACCCCTGTGATTTGCAAGATATGTTAGATTCATTTAATAACTATTGTAACAAATAGAGACTTAAAATAAACACATTCAAATTCTCATTTTCGGCGGTTCAAATAAGGAATCATGGCAAAATGTCTTGAATATAAATTTGTGTTTCAGTGGATAAGTGGGAAAAAACGTTAATATTTTTTAAACTATGATCATCACCCGACGTCTGTTAGAGACCCGGTGTCTATTTCTTTCAAACGGTCATACCACCGGCATTTTATTTGAGATCCGAGGCCTATTGAAGGAAAAACGGTACTCTTTTCTAAATACAACAGGGGTGAAATATTCTCGAAAATTACTTGTAGGAGTGATAAGAAATTAAAGGTAAGAAAAGTATAAAATTTGTAGATTTTCATAAAGAGCTGAAGCACTAACCTTGTACTCAGGAAATTAGTCACGTCATCTGGTAGGACTTAAACCTCAAAGTTGTCTTTAAGTAGACGTCAAGTCCTCGGTAGAAAACCAGAAGTCGACGTCCTGAAATGTAGCAATAGCGTCTTGAGAGAAAGTTACCATAGCATTCCGATCACCTGGTCGTTTTGAATTTATGATCCTTGACAGTTTTATCATATCTCCGACATACAGGGGAATATCAACTCTTAGCTTTTCTCAGTTATAAATTGGGTCAAACTACACTGTCGGCCAAAAGAGACGCCCAGTTGATTAATCTTAAATGAAATATGAAATAATTTCTGAAATATAATTAATGGTGGTCTCCAAGTTGTGCTGAAGCAATAATTAATATGAAAATCCTTAGAAAAACTGTGATTCGAGTCATTAACATTTATGAAACCAAGCCTAATGAATACCGCTATTTCCGGTTGGTTTCCGTACCAACGTCATCATTAATTTTAATTTACCACTTTAATGCGGATGTCTTGTTGCTCGTGGTTGTATGAAAATCTGTTTCAAATGTTTTTCTTATGAAGCACTGATCGAAAACTGAACAATTATGTTGTCTCATTTTAAACAATCGCCATTGTTTTTTTACATGACCACTTCTAAAAGCTAAATATATTATGCAGAATTGGTGCAACTTCATATTGCTATGATATTGCTGAACGTTTCATTATAGTTTTTACGAAATCTGATAAGATATCTGGTAGGCCTTTCTTTTCGCTGACAGTGTAGGATAAATAAAACCTTGGAGTTGCCTGTTAATTAGATGAACCCCCTGGGTGGAAAAAAACACTAACAGGTTGGATGGGAGTGGTATTCAATGTACTGTTCATATAACATTGTTCAATCAAAATTTATAATTAATGTTTAAAAGATACTGTTCATATAACCTTGTTCAATCAAAATTTATAATTAATGTTTAAAATATAATTTCAACTCAGACTACAATCCGTTGAAACGTCACCACAAGAAAGTGTGTCTCCTACACAATTGTCACCAACTATGGTTGCATAATGCTGATGTTTATTTGTGTTTAGTTTCCCTAAATATAAAATATTTTTTAAAGCTGAAAAGAGATTTTTATCACAATTTTGGAGATCATTTTGGGATTTTAGGCCACGTGACCGTGTTCTTAGCATTATAAACAAAATACATGCTAAATGATGCAAAGTGTCATATTCAGGGGCAGTAGCACGTTTTTTTGCACATTTTATTTGTTCAAATTTTCCATTTATAGATAGTTTATGTTACTTATATTTACTTTAGAGGGTAAAACATCTTATTATACAAACCAAGTATCCGTAGTGGTAATAACGATGTTGCGTATTAAGCCAAAATTGCATGGCGGCCCTTTTATTATAAACACATTTTATTATTTCGAATTACAAAACGATTCCCATGACTTAACCTTGCACCCTTTTTTAACTTGATTTTCAGAAGAGAGAAGGGTGTTTTACTATCGGTGAAATTATTTTTCAAATACATTTCATCGACTTATTTGAGCGAAAAAACTGCTACTATCCTTTTAATGGGACATTAAGTATTACAGTTTTATTGTAGTCACATATGCCAATAGTTACTACGGGTGTAATTGTATCGAGATATATTGACTGTTGTTGAACTTACCCTTTTAGTGCTAATCGATTCAACATAGTGACAATATTAAGATGTTTAGTCATGCACAGGGCGTCTATCGCTTAGAAACAGCGTTTGAAAGACATATACCAATATAGACCCTACCCTATTACTATAAAAGGATTAACTAATTAACTATTTTATAAAAGGTGAGTTTTCGCTGATTTTCGTGAGCGTGGAAATTGGCTTGAAATATACCTTTGCTAGTCGCATACCTTTTGAAATAATGATTCGATAGTGACCATTTATAGCTAATTTGTAGAGTATCATTTAGGTTTCGTATCGTAGTCATCGACTGTGCCATACAAATTGGTTTTTTTATGCGAACTATGACTTTGAATGAGCATGGGGTGGTTTCGTCCCTTTCCTTTTATATACATGTAGTAATAGGGTAGTGTCTATATAGGTATATGTCTCTCAAACGCTGTTTCTAAGCGATACACGCCCCTGTGTAGTCATGATTATGATCGAAAAGCGGACAATGTACCGCGGCTGACACGTGTCAGTTGGTGAAACGTAATTTTTAAAACTAACATGTAGCAGACAAAGATACGGATATCGATTGGTATTGGTCAAACTGACCATATATGGTATACAAATGTATGTGTAAATGGGCCATGCTAACCACAGTGGTGTAGTGGTTAGCATACTGCCCAGGTTCGAATCCCGGTAGAGACACCATACATTTGTGACCTGGGTGTCATACTGTGTTGTGTCCTTGGGCAAGGCACTTCATCCACATTGCAGTCAGCCCACCCAGTTGTTTAAATGGGTACCTGAACACAGGGAAGTACGGACCTATATGGTCGCGCGGAGCGCTTAGTAGCGGCACCGAAAGTACAATTCATTCAGGGTAATAATACGAAGTGTGCGCTTTGAGCATCCTCCAGCATGGAAAAGGCTCTATACAAATGTGCTTTTATTATTATATGAATTCGGCTTTTCGTCATGTATTAAGCCGTTACTCGATGTTCAATATGTTAATGTCAAATATTTGGCATTAGGGGATAAATGAGAGTGAGTGAGATGATGAAAATCACCACATGATATTTTGGCATGTATCAAAGCTAAAAGAAATCATAGAAAAACACTTAGTGTCTCTTTAAAAGGAGGGTTCTATCGGGGTATTTTTTGTGGAAACGAAATTCAAGAGGATATTCCTGTTTACGCATATATGTTATTAATACATGATTAAAACATAGTCAAATTGAAAGAAAATAATGTACATCTAGGTAATATTTTGATGACTTTATATTTCACAACTTGATATACACAAGCGTATATTTGTTGAAAAATAAAACAATGAGAACTGAAGCCATCAATCGGCGCTGCGAGTGGGGACAACTTCGCTACAGCATAACAGCAACTTGTTTATTAGTTTTATGACATGTTATGTGTAACTGCATGAATAGTCTATCAGTGTATGTTTTAGTGATTAAAAAGTTGTAAAATAGGTACAGAATTACGTGTTTTCATTTCCACAATGCAAAAAAATCCAATATGGCGGCAGAACCATCCATTTAAGTCATACTTTCTCCGACACTTAGCTGCTACACTAAAACACCATGACCAATATTTTCTCTTTGCTCTAAGATAGTCGTAAGCCAATGTTATTGTATGGCACTTACGACTATCTTAGCACTAAGAGAGCTTCGAAAATATACCCCCAGATCACGATGTCTGACGTCATTTGAACTGACGTCATGGATGTTCTAGAACCTTAGGCGTAGTAAACATACAAATCACCGAGTTCGAGTAATGTTTGTTTTGGATTTGAAATATTATGTTTCTCGCATTAGTATATATACTCTTCTAAAATCACAATACTATTAGCTTTACGGTCTCTCTTCTTGTACTGTACAGAGTAGTAGTATTAATCAGTTAGAAATTTACTTTCGCTGCTTGGAGCTAAATGGATGTACATAACACCATACATCTTTTTATTCCGTTGTTTATTAGGCCATGCATTGAGGTCGACCTCCGAACACAGTAGGCAACCTGGTTTTCTTGGTCAGTTGCGTTGCGCTGCGCAGATAAACAATATGTACAGTAACATACTTCATGGAAGTAGGAATTGGATGATGGGTTAAGGTTGACAATAAGCAATAAGAATTTATCCACCGTGACCAATTATCGATTTTTAAAAATCGTTCACTACGAGTATGATGGCGGTTGTCTTTAGAAAATGGTTGCTCAAAAACGAATTTGACATAAGAGTAGTTCGACATTTGACTTAAATGATGTGTATTTTTGGTACAGAGAGATATCACCAAAGTGACTTCAAATATCAAGAAGAAGAAGAGTTGATAGAAATTACAAATAGTCAATGTTTGTCACGCATATATTACCTTTTTCAACGATTGTTGATGTACTATTTTTACATCAGAATAAGTGAGATTATATTTATCACCCAAAATCATTCTTCCATTATTTTTTTTTAATTTACATTCCTGAACATAGCACTGCCATTATACCAACTGTGGGGTGTTTACGACGTCGTGGCATTGTGATGTCATCAGGTTGTTAACTTCATAGCATCGTGAGTCATTACTTAATGATGTTAAAGCATTGTGATGTCATGTGGTTGACGGTGACACGGTATAGTGCAAAATGTACTATCTAAACGATATCTCCTATGAGATATCGCATGATCTCACACAAGAGTATCTCCTGTGAAACTCGGTTTTGGATGATAACTCTATGGTAGGTATAAACTCACGTATCTTCACAGAAAGTCGAAGCTAGACACTGAATAAAGACTCGCGGCCTGTTGAAGTCACCAACAATCGCCTTTTATGACTGTTTGGCCTATAGACATATCCTACGCCGAAATAGTAAAACGTCAACTGTTTGAGAGGCATTCTAAAAGTTGATGTAATGGAAACACAAGGATATTTTATGGATGATCAACTTCTTTATTGTGAAATAAAGAAGTTGTTCATCAATAACATATACTTGTCTTTCCAAACTAAAACGTGACTCCCTCTAGCGTGATAAGTCGTTCACCCCCTTCCAATAAATGTTCTCTGCTGTTCAACGTTCCTGCAGTGTGTTTCAATTCTTGGAGGTTGTCTTCTAGCAGGTGATGCATACACTTATAGTGAAGAATAATTGCGGGTTCAACAACGGTTCCCAAGTTTCTGAATGCTGATTTTAAAAAAAGACAACTGATTTAGAATTGATTGTACAAGATTTCTGTCACCATTAAAGGTGCATCAATTGTGTCTTTGGGGGTCGCATGTACTAAACGTTATAAATGGTGTTATGTTATCGAGAAATACTGACTGTTGCCGAAAAATCATAATTTTTACGAGTGTCGTAAAGTTACGTTATAAAGATAAAAGTTGTGATTTCTGATCGGAAACCGGACAATGCATGCGCGTCAATAAGTCAAACGTAATTTTCGAAATGTGTAACAGAAAGACAAATTAGGGTTGATAATGTTTAAAAGGTCATATAACTACTGTGAATGTAAATGAGACGTGAAGTGTCGGTATCTGCACATGTATAATGATATTTTTCGAAATTAGTAATTATGATATATTTGGCGATTGAATATGCAAGTTGTGGGAAATTATTTGAACTGAAATCAGAACCTATGGTATTTTGGCACGTATTAAAACCAAATACAATTTTATGAAACACAATGGATGCAACTTTAATATAGTTGTTGTTACAAGGTACATGTAGCAAACAATATCTCTATCATCCTTAGACGTCATATCGTTCTTACTCTCCGTCAGAAATTTATCATTTATTTGATGACGTAGGTTTATTTAAGTTTACCTTTTCTCAAATTAAGGTCTCAAACTGAAGCGTACAGCTGCGTACCGAAAGTTTTTTCACCTCCATGTGTATCTTAGTGCTAATATCATGTAAATTGACGTTTATTGTAATGTCAGTGTCATCATATATCCATGTTTAAACAACATCATTGATAAAATACAACAACACACTGTTTAGTGGAAAAGAGGGTCTCATTTTATTCTAAGAAGGATTAAGACATTATACATGTTAAAAGGGGATACTTTAACCCCCCGTTAACAGGATGAACAAAGACAGTAAGGGACATATTGAGACCCCCACAAATGCCAATGCAACTAAACGCTACATATGAGGAACAATGTAAGTGAAAAGCGAAAGAGATAACGATGGCGTTGGGGTGGGAGGTGGGAAGATAAAGCAAAATACGGCTGTACCGCCATGTTATATTTACTGCCAAGCTAATAAACCGGAATACGGAGAGCTTATGCAAGGGAGACAACTCCTGCCACCCTAAAAAACTACTTGAGTTAAAATGCATATAAAAGGAAGCAACTCTTGGCTAAAATTCATTTTAGTAGTCACTATACAATTTACATAAAATCATTCTCAAACGTATCTCCTGATCGCCACGGGCGTGTTGTATGCATATGAACTTTGGCATAATGAACTAGACAGAAGGGGTCAACTTGGAAGTTAAAATTTCATTAATTGTCTAATAAAAATGTTTATATAGACTAAATGAGAACAATTTAATCACAAATACATTGAGTGGGTATAAGAGGAAATACATGAGGTATGTTTGACCCAGTGGATCACTTACTTAATATTTCCAAGAAGAAAATATAAGTTTTATTTGAAAAGATTGACCCTTGAAAAATGAAAATGTGTGTAAGGAATAACAATGAATTATCAGATACATTTGTGAGCCAATTAGGAGTTAGACAAGGCTGCATAGTAAGCCCCTCCTTTTTACACTCTTTATAAATGAATTAGCAACACAAATCCAAACCAACTGTTAAAACGGTATCCAATTGCATCCAGATACAAATATTCCTGTTATTATTTGCCGATGACATCACATTATGTTCAAGCACAATTAAAGGTCTACAAAAAGAAATTGAGGAATTAAAAAAAATAATTACTGCGATAACTGGAAACTTAATGTAAACCAGACTAAAACAAAGGTGGTAGTTTTTAAAAATGGAGGTAAACTCGCCAAAAACGAGAAACAACCACTTCGTATAAATAACTTATCCATACATCACAGGCATCTATTCAAGCAAAGAAAATATTAATAGGTATAATAGTACGTTTTTGATTAAACGTAATTATTTATACTTACCTGCTGACTAGACCTACTTTGCCTTACCTCCCAGGGGTAATGCTATTTCAACCTTAATACAGACGAACTTGAAGAATGGATGAGGGGTGCGTAAAATCCCTTATCCAAGGGCCGGTAAGTCTAGATGGTCTCGTGACGTCACTACCTGTTCATATCACTCTCCGAAAGTCCCAAAGGCAAGACAGACCAAGTGGGGAGGATGGGAGGGCCTAGAGCGTAGGTCTAGTCAACAGGTAAGTATAAATAATTACGTTTAATCAAAAACGTACTATTATTTAAATACCTATCTGTTGACTAGACCTACTTTGCCTAGAATCCCACCGCAAGGAGGCGGGTCAGTAGATACATGGTAGTGACGAGACCAGCGACTAGCCCTGAGTGTAAGCTAACCTACGAGTCCTCCACCCTGTGGTGAGGACAAGGCACAGCCCGGGAGATACCATCTCTACCGCTAAGCGGATCGAAGAGACAACCCTGCCACTCAACTTCCGATCAACACACCGCCCCCCCCAACCCCAACAGGGAGGGGGGGGGGGTTAAAATGAAGTTAAAGAAAAAACCAACAGACACGAGAGCTAGTAATGTAAACCATGTTTATTTACAATAAGTCTCAAAAGCGTCCAAGAAGGATGACCCCTTTTTGGTCTGGTTGGGGGACCACCTTCGTCTGCGCGAAGACCTGTGGACCCAGCCTAGAGATGCCTTCAAGATCTGCTGTGGAGACATCTCGTAGGTAATGGTAGGCGAAAACCTCTGATGAACGCCAAAAACACCCTGCCATGACATCCGAAAACGCGATGTTGCAGTGATAAGCCATTGTGGCAGAAACACACTGGCTAAGTCCCCCTCAGGTGGACGAAGCCTGGACCTGAGACTAGGAGTCCCGCGCTCTACCGACTGAGCTAGCCCGAGACCGCGATGTTACAGTGGTAAGCCATCGTGGCTGACACTGCACGGATCTCATGCGGGTTGGAACGCGAAGGAGGAGGCAGGTCAGCGGCCTTGTACGCATCAATGATCTCAGGTACACCCCCAACACTCGCTTATCTAGCCCTTGGGCTCTCCTAGGCGAGTGAGGCAAGACCAGCCTCAACAGCTGCCGGGTTTTGTAACAGTTCCAGACTTGTTGCAAAATCCAAAACATGGGACGATGAACCAGTTCTTAATTAACAAACTGAAAGAATGCAAAGATTCAGAGGGGTGCCGAACAGGAGACACAACCCCCTGAAGACTGCCACGTTCCGTTGCCACTGCGCTTCCAGGAAGAAGTACCAGACCTACGAATGGCCGAAACATACTCCCGGAAGTCTGAAGACGAAAGAATGACACCCTCGTTACACAGGTCCTTGCACTTCATACAAGGCAAGACCTAACAGACTTCCTACCTCCGCAAATGTACAAAATGCAGAGTACGTAGTGACGCAAACACCGAGGTAGTAGAGTAACTAGGTGACTGATAGCCGAGTCACTGACGAGACCCTCGAGACACTACCAGGTGATTGACAACGAGTCACTGACGCATGTAAGCTAGGGGAGGTGAGTGAAACTCAAATCACTTAACAGGTGAGTGACAGACGAGCCACTGACACGAGTAAGCTAGACGATGTGAGTGACAGGAGATACAGCCGAGTCACTTAGTAGGTGAGTGACAGACGAGACACTGACGCGTGTAATCTAGACGAGGTGAGTGACAGTCGAGTCACTTAGTAGGCGAGTGACAGACGAGCCACTAACGTGTGTAGTCTAGGCCAGGTGAGTGACAGGTGAGTGACGCTCAATTCACTTAACAGATGAGCGACAGGCGCGTCACTAACTTGCGTAAACTAGACGAAGTGAATGACACACGAGTGAGTGAGTGAGTTGGGGTTTAACGCCGCTTCCAAGAGTATTTCACTTATATCGCGGCTGCTAGTATTATGGCAGGGAGAAAGCCCGCAAAGCCATGTGGCTATGCCCTGCGGTGAAACCTGCGAGCAGCGGCTGGAACTAGCGAACCATGGTTGGTATTACGCTGAAAATCAGAGTAGCATTGCAGCCAAACCTAACTGCGTGTAGAACAGTTCTCTACTGCAGACAAAGTTGCCGTGCCCCTGGCGGGATTCGAACCCCGGACCTTTTGATCCGAAGCCGAACGTGCTAACCACTGCGCTATCCCGCCCCTGAATGACACACGAGTCAATGACGCGAAACACCTACATAAGGTAGTGTAAGAACTAATTCCTGACACTAAGAAGCAACACTTCCGATAGCTTAATTACTCCAAAAACACCAACACTCACTCGTCGCAACGAAAATCCTTCTCACACAAGTCCTTACACTTCCTAAACAGCAAGTGAGGATCCTTGATAGTGGACTTCCTACCTCCGCAATTCGTGCAGAAGGCAGAGTACATATTGAAGTAACAACGTGCGTGATAGTCAATCACTGACCCACGCGCGTAAGCTGATGAAGTGAGTGACAGGAGATTGACCCTCAATCAGTTAACACTAACGTGGGCGAGGTGAGTGACAGTAAGGTCACTTACTGACAGGCGCGTGGTGAATGACAGTCGATTCACGACGCGAAACGCAAAGTCTTAGAGTAGTGTAAGAACGAAGTTCTGACATAGGAGGAAAACAACCCTTCTGATAGCTAATTACTCCAAAAACACCCAGAGTGTAAACTCACGAAAACGTAGAACGAAAACGCTTAAGTGAAATCACGCAAGGCGAGACGAGAGAGACTACCGAAAGTGTTAAAGGCAGAGGCTCCGAACCCGATACCGGGACGAGAGAAGGAGGGAGCAGAGGGGGTGACCACGAGTCACTTCCTCCACTTCTTTTGCGGGGTACGACCTCCGGCGCCAGGCCGGGGGGACTTGGGGGACTGACCCGTGGATCCACGGCCACGACCTCCCCGCCGAAAGTCCGTTTTCGCTTTCTTGGGGGAAGGTTGGCCACTGCCCTGGCCTTGCCCCTGACGAAAACTGGTCTGCGGACGCTTTGGTGTCGTTTGCCTCTGCGTGACGAGCCGATTAGTGAGGTCTTGCTGTTGGGCCTCCTGTCGTGCTCTCAAAACCTCCGGGATACGACCACCAAACAGAGTTTCAGCGTGAGCAGGGGCATGTCGAAGGAAGTTCTTATGATCGGGGTTGAGACCTGACCGGTAGAGGAAATTGTCTCTGCGAAGCACTGTTATACTCGATGAAATTCGCGACGCTGACAACATGATCTGCGCAAGGTCCGCAGCCACATCACCAAACGCTTTGAACAACACCGGGTCCCCCGCCTCCATGCCCGCCTGCTTAGCACAAGCCAGCATCGCCTGACATGTGAAAGCCACGTTGTTCCCCAAGCCTAACACCGAACGCGCCTCCCTGTCAAGATGAGAGAACTGTGCCTCAGACACGCGGTGAAGCAGGTTGGTGGTAAACAACCGGGATGCCCCCTGATCAAGGGGAGGCGGAACAAGCTGAAAAGGGACCGGATACAAGGGCAGACGCCGTCTGCGCTTGTCCGGCACCACCAAAGGCGGAAGCAGACGATTGGGCATCGCAGCTGATACGACTTGCTCCATATCCTCGGTGGCCTCCAACAGGAGCCTATGAGGTGGAAGGGCAAGACGCGCGGGAGGTACCTCGCCATCAGGGCCAAAGGAAGCCCTCCTGGCCGCCGACGTGCGCGGACCCGTCACGCTGACTTGGCTAAGTGGAACGTCCGCGAACGAAGCCACTTCGGATAGCATAGCTATTGCGTCAACCACTGGAGGATCCTCCGACAATCCCGTACCCTCCGCCTCCGTTCCTATACTGATGAACGGAGGGTTCGACACGTCCACGTAGCGGATGTCACGTTCCGGTGAGTCCGGCGAGGAGTCCCGTAAGGGTGACATCACCGTGACACGCCGCGCAGGGGTGCGAGGGGTACGCGAAGGAGTCGCGGGTGCGGAGGCCCTAGCGGACGAGGAACGCGCACCCTGAGGTACGTCATCCGCATAGGGCTCACACGGTTGCGTAGTCGTAGTGTGAGTGGGTAAGTTCCGCTGACCCAAACGCGCATCGAGCAAGGAAGAGACCATATCCTTGACGGATGCCAGAAGGAGGGACGGATCGACCTTGTCGAACCTAGCCTTCTTGGACTTCTTCTTCTTGCTCTTGGGCGTAGTGGGTCCGCCCACCTTAAGTCTAAGCGGAGACAACCGTTTGTCCGGCGAAGGAGGGGACAACGGGTGAGTCCGCGAACGAGAACCGGAACACGACGGCGGAGGGGGGGAGCGTAACTTCGACCCCCCAGCGGGTTCGGACAGGTCCGATTCCCTGTCGAATTCATCCGCCCGTTCCGTGAGGACAATGTCTACATCCTCCACCGGAGACGGATGACGAATGGGAGACAACTCCCTACGTTGAGCTGACGACGTACGCTTCTGTGACGCAGCCCTATCGGCCACCGACTTGCGTATGGCGGAAACGTACGCGTGGAACTCCGATTCGGAGAGAGGAGCGCATTCGTCGCATCGGTAATCCTCTTCGCAAAGGTCCTTGCACTTTCTACATAACAAGTGCGGATCCTTAGAGGCGGACTTCCTGCCTCCGCAGTTCGTGCAGAAGGCGGAGTACATGGCGAACGGTAACGATAAAACGCGTAACGTAAGCGAAGGTAGAGACAGTCGAGTCACCTACACGGCGTATAGTAGCGTAGACGAGGTGAGTCACACACGTGAAACACCCAAGCGGCGGAGCAAAAGCACAACAACTCTGACGATATGCAATCAAGAGAGTTGAAACAAAAACTCTGAACTCGAAGAGCACAAAGTCAAAATCAAGTAACCACCCGCCAAGGTAAACAAAGACGAACAAGCCAAACCAAAAACTAGGCTAAACACTTACAAGATAAATCAATCTTTATTCACATAACATTCGTGCGTGAACCAAATCTTAAGTGACTGGCGTAGCGAGTCACTTGAACCAAAGTGAATCACCCTAAGGGTGAGTCACGTATAATCGACCTAAGTCGAACCAAACCCTAAGTGACTGGCGTAGCGAGTCACTTGAACCAACGTGAATCACCCTAAGGGTGAGTCACGTATAATCGACCTAAGTCGAACCAAACCCTAAGTGACTTGCGTAGCGAGTCAGTTGAACCAAAGTGAATCACCCTAAGGGTGAGTCACGTATAATCGACCTAAGTCGAACCAAACCCTAAGTGACTGGCGTAGCGAGTCACTTGAACCAAAGTGAATCACCCTAAGGGTGAGTCACGTAGAATCGACCTAAGGCGAAGCCAAAGGCGAATGGTAGGCGAAAGCTAGCAACGGGCAACGCGAGTCACTGACGAGGAGTGTATCCACTGCTCCTTAACCAAGCTAGTGACTCACCTAAGGCGAACAACTAGCGAGCCAGTGACAGGCGAGGCGAGAAGCCAAGCGAGACGCGAAGCACTTGAGTACGGACCGCAGGCGAATGACAAGCGACAAGCGAATGACAAGCGAGGCGAGTCACCCGCGTAGGAGAGATACCACTGCTCCTTTACCTTACGCAAGTCAAACCCACAGTTCCCTAAGGTACAGACCGATAAGCGTATGACAAAAACCCTAAGTGACTGGCGTAGCGAGTCACTTGAACCAAAGTGAATCACCCTAAGGGTGAGTCACGTAGAATCGACCTAAGGCGAAGCCAAAGGCGAATGGTAGGCGAAAGCTAGCAACGGGCAACGCGAGTCACTGACGAGGAGTGTATCCACTGCTCCTTAACCAAGCTAGTGACTCACCTAAGGCGAACAACTAGCGAGCCAGTGACAGGCGAGGCGAGAAGCCAAGCGAGACGCGAAGCACTTGAGTACGGACCGCAGGCGAATGACAAGCGACAAGCGAATGACAAGCGAGGCGAGTCACCCGCGTAGGAGAGATACCACTGCTCCTTTACCTTACGCAAGTCAAACCCACAGTTTCCTAAGGTACAGACCGATAAGCGTATGACAAGCGAAAGCGAATGACAAACGAAGCAAGCCAAACGAAATAGGAGAGATACCACTACTCCTCTACGATACGCAAGACAAACACTTAACAGTTAGCACTAGAGTACAACCGACAGGCGTATGACAAGCGAATTAGGAGTGATTCCACTAGCTCCTTTACCGTACGCAAGTCAACAACCCACAGTTAACACTAAAGTACAGACCGAAAGCGCGTGACAAGCGAAAGCGAATGGCCAGCGAAGCGAGTCAAACGATTAGGAGAGATGCCACTACTCCTCTACCAGACGCAAGACAAACACCTAACAGTCAGCACTCGGAACGAATGGCGAATGACCAAGCGAAAGCGGATGACAAGCAAGCGAGTCACCCGCGTAGGAGAGATACCACTGCTCCTTTACCCTACGCAAGTCAAACACCCAACAGTCAGGTGAGAGAAAACAAAGAATCACGAGCTGCACGTGCGGCGCATGCAATCCACCTACTCCGGATGGTCGCTAGCTAGCACATGTCAACAAGGCCCCTTGAAATCTAACACCTACTTGAAAAACAGATTGTAAACACAACCTGCACTAATGAAGAACAACGTTGATGATATCTCTTGAACTAACAAGAGAAAAATAGCAAGTTAGCAACCCAAGTCGCTAAAACCCCAGTCACAGAACAAAACACGTCTGCCTTGCTCTGCAACTTTTAGGAGAGTGATATGAACAGGTAGTGACGTCACGAGACCATCTAGACTTACCGGCCCTTGGATAAGGGATTTTACGCACCCCTCATCCATTCTTCAAGTTCGTCTGTATTAAGGTTGAAATAGCATTACCCCTGGGAGGTAAGGCAAAGTAGGTCTAGTCAACAGATAGGTATTTAAATAATAACATATATACATATCTTAGGTGACCTGTCCTATAACTCCTTTTTCAAAATAGTTGACACCAAAATCCATTTGTTGTTATATGGTGCGGAAGTATGGGGTTTAAAATCATTTGATGTTATCGAAAAAGTTCATTTGTATGCATGTAAACAATTCTTTCGTGTAAAAACAGCAACTTCTAATTGTATAATTTATGGAGAATGTGGGAGATGCCCATTGTACATTGAGTCTAATATAAAAAAAATTAGATACTGGTTAAGGTTATTTAAAATGCCTTCATATAAATGCCTTCCATAATGCCTGGCATGATCAATTTGTAGAATCCCACTCTCATTTTTTCTTCTTAGTAAAACAAAGACTTAAAGATATATTTCTGCAAAATTGGTTAAGAAGTCTCTCATTGTCTGACAAATGTTTCTACAACAAAATGTTAAAAGATTCAATTCATGCAAAACATTACCTCGCGATCTTGACAATAAGGAAATATAAATCTTCATTGGCAAGACTACGCTGCTCTTCGCATGATTTATATATTGAATCTTGGAGATATAAAAATATTAAAAAAGAAAATAGAATATGTCAATTTGAATAATGTCGAAGATGAGTATCATTTTGTGTGTGTTTGCCCAGCATACTTATCGTTAAGAACTGTATATATAAAGAAATACTATTATGAACACCCTGAAACTTTTAAGTTTATATCATTGATGAAAACGTCTTGTAAAGTTCAATTAGAAAAAAATTCCATTTACATCCATAAAGCTTAAACACTTAGACAAACTGTGTTGGTACCATCAAATGAATAAATGTAATATGTACTACAGGCCTGAGGCCTTTCAGTGTGAAAATAAAGATTGATTGATTGGTCACTTCAAGCTGCCAAAACTGTAACTGTTAACTATGAGGCATCAAATCAGAGTATGATATGGAACATTAAACTATCTTTGATAATGCAAAAATGCAAAATGATTGAACCAGTTTTCGTGTTGATACGAAGCTTCAAAAACGTGCCAAATTACACGATATGTGTACTGAAATATACAGGTACTGTAGGTGAACGAACTTCCGGTACGTACGCAGCTGTATATGTGGCCTGTTAAAGTTGCATGTTATATATTGTTACAATATGTTTTGTGTAAAATGGTAAGGATCGGGTCGTATGCTAGGGTCGGCCAGATTGAGGACCAGGGAAACAATTTAGTTTTCCGTAATGGAGGCCCGGGACCTTATTAACGTTTAAGGGTTAACAGATAACACGGGGCTTAGCAGAATTTCTGCAGCAACGTCAACAAGAATATGCCGATGGAACTTCATCGCCGACTGTCCGCCATCTTTTTCGTTTGTTTGACATTACGATAGAGGAAACAATGCTGTATTTTCACTATTTATTAAGTTAATAAAACATAATGTATTCATAGAATATTTAAAAGGTTACTTATCATTTATAATTAAACTAATCAACAATATCTTGTTGTGACGAAGCAAAGCTTTTCACTCTCGTAGCGCCGGAGAATGGCTTCACTTCTCATTGTTTTAATTTTTGAATGAATGTGCGCTTGTCTTTATCAAATTGTCAACTATAACGTCATTAATTACCATTAGTAATATGGTTTTGCAATAAGCATGTATAAATAACATATACGTGTAAACAGAAAAAATACTCCGATAGAACTCTCTCTTTAAGAAGGAATTAATAATTTGTCTTTCTGCACCCACCACTATTAACAACCTAATTTTGAAAGGACTTCACATTGCATGTTATAATCTGTTCACTTGTTATCGTTTCATCATAATACAAGTAGACATAGTCAACTATATCCCCCGTCTAGTGGGACAGTCTAAAACATAGTGAACAATGATTATCGAGCTTTATTCTTTAATAAATCCTTAATCAATCTTTAGTAATAATTTCATTCTTCCCTAGTTGTATTAATTTCTGCCTTTTCGAGATCTGTTCTTGGAGTGAAATTGTAAAAAAGAACTGTGAGTTCTGTTACAGAGTCATGATAAAGATGTTTTCCCTTGGAATTGGCTAAACATAAAATTCCGAAGAAAAACGGCACATCTACACATGATGACAGTTCCACATACCAAGTTTCATTGAGCTAGGGCTTACGGTTTTTTAGTTCTGGTCTGGAAACGGAACCCGGACGCACGCAAAATACCAAGTGTCATTGGGCTAGGGATTACGGTTTTTTAGTTCTGGTCTGGAAACGGAACCCGGGCGCACGCACAATTTCGTTGTGGCAGGGGATAATAATACATATGAGAATAAAGAATAAAGACATAACTTGTGCAGCAATGAATTAACTCGATTCGTATTAAATTCGAAAATACGAAGCGCTACTTAACTTATTTCGGTGGCTTTATTTTTCACAACAAGTAGTGTTCAAAAAGAGAGAATATAGTGAAATTATTGACTATGCACCGTCGTCTCCAGCTGGTGTCGGAACCCACTAGTAAGTCCACTGGATAGTGATATGATAGTATCAACCTGTCGATTTATGCCCTTCTGTGGCATGTGCATTTAATTAAATTTGAAAAAGACCTGTTTTACTATTTTCTCGTGCTATTGATCACGTGACTTCATGCAGTGAAATCACGTGCATTTGGTAGTATTCCGTCGAAACTCACAATGTTTGTTTCCGTTATTGCAGTTTAATATAGATACGCAATATTTCTACACAACGATTTGAAAACTTTATACTAACTTTTGCCCGTCAGTGTAGTATCAACCTGTCTTATTACTATGTGGAGAAGATGATAAGTCAATAAGTCAATAAGCCCTTAGTGTTCTCACGTGACAAATAAAGCTGAATACAATAAGTCGAAACTAAAAATCGTACTGGACCTTAAGACGTCTTTAATTACTAATTCTTAAAAAAAATCAACATCTAGAATGATCATCTACAACATGAGCTATGAGAAATAATGTTCATATCACGACAGTCCGCATACTCTTCCCACAAAGGTTACTCCCTTCAGATTTCCGATCCTAACCTCTGTTCTACATGGCCTGAATCGAGAGCAGAAGTGGATTGGTTGGTTGCAGCTGAATCTAGTTGTGCAATCAGCGACGCCGTTGTAAAAGTGACATTTGCCAATGACATGTCATAATGATAAAATAAATGTAAAATAAACGTTTTCTCGTTTAATGTGTTTTGCTCGAAATATGCTATTTGATTTTGTGAAAACAATTGATCATAAACATACTAATAAATAAAGAAGATACAATCAGAGACAAATACCAAAAATAGTTCATTTGTGCTATTTAAATCAGACATTTTCGAAGGACATATCCTAATTAGCAAGACCCTTAAGAGTCAAATGCCTAGATCTTTGAAGTCACTCGGGCAACATGGCCGCTAAAATGTGAGTTTTTGCTGGAACCTTGAAATTCAGGCCATGCAGTACTCAGATCAGCAATGCAGCGAGGTACGAGTGTTATGTTCGAACTAATTTAATAATGAGATTAAGACCTTGCATTAATCAACTGATATTATTTTTGGATAGTTTCCTTATGAAACTTACAGGTGAATCTATTTCTTCATTTTAATGAAAAACCGCTTCCAAAAAAATGAACAGGTGGAAAATCATACATGAAGATGTAAATGAAATCTGGGAGAATTCAAAAGTACTTACCAATTTCAGGAAGAAATGGAAAAGTTAAGGGGTAAGGAAATAACGTATGAGGAAGAGGAAACGTCAACACAATATGTTGGTCACCTGAAGGAAAGAAACTACACAAGTATGTTGATAAATCAATTAATTGACGTCAATTTGACGATAAATGAGAAATCATACTATCTGGTAAAATAACAAAAATAATTTCTTAGACATTTATTTATCATCCAAAACTGGGTTCCACAGAAGATATCGCTTGTATGAGATCAAGCGATATCTCCCAGGAAATATTGTTTTGACCGTAGATTTTGAACAATGCCCTGTTGGCGTCAGCTACATGACATCACAATGATTTGGCATCTTCAAGTAATGACATCACAATGCTATGACGTCATAATCATGATGACGTCACAATGCCATGACATCACATCACTGGAAACAAAATGGCAGTTTTTTGTTCAGATATGTTTCATTAAAACTTAATGAAGAATGATTTTGGTTGATAAATAGAATCTCACCCTCGTGTCTTCTGATATCAAATATTTCAACACTCATTGATAAAAGTTTAAAAAAATAAAATCGGCAAGCCTCGGGTATTTGTCACTTTTTGTCAACTCGTGTTGATATATTTGATATCAGAAAACACTTGGGTGAGATTCTATATATACCAACAATGACAAAGCTTCAAATTTTTTAATTGAGATTTCCTTTTCAATTATGTCTATCTCTGCTTTACACCCACAAAAGTAATGACCTTGAAAAAGAAAAAAGCATTGCAAAGAAATGAAAAGTAACACAATCCAAGGTCATAGATTTTATCAGTTTTTCTGAAAAGAACTTAGAAAAGTGTGGGTGCACAGATTTTTCAAGGAATCATTATATGAAGTGTATTTGAGTCTGTATATTAGTAATATCTTTGCCTAAAGAAAACAAGGACAGTAAATATCTTAATAACTGTTTTGAATTATTGTATAAATGAATATCATACAGATGTTATTCCTGGGGGATTTTAGAAAACAACATTTGAATGATGTATCATACTATTCTAGAAACAATATCTGAAAAAGGGTCGTGTTACTTTCTATAGACTTTGAAAAAACTTCCGACTGTGTCTAAAAAATATTTATCCTTAAAGTCCCGGAAAGATTTGGTGTTGGTCCTCATATGATAAAATGGGTGAATATATTTTATTAGCATTGGAGCTTCTCGTGTTATACAATTTTTTATAACGGTAGAGGCTGTAGACAGGGTGACCTCATCTCACCATATTTATTCCTTTTTGTTGCAGAAATATTGTCAAGTATGATAAAAAATAAAACTTAGATTAAAAGTGCATAAGATACAGAGCATAAATAAGGACAGTATGCCGATGAAACACGTTTATATACTCAAGTGCAAAAAGAACTTCCCACTACAAATTACAAATTATTTTCAACCACGAGCCATACTGTTCAGTGAGTTACATCATGTCTTCAGCGGTCAACTAAACTTACTTCAAAACATTGTCTGTTCATATTTACGAGAAAGACCCGTATTAGGAAATCGTAGATAGACGAGATAGAAGCGTCAAAAAACGATTTTGATTTGTTTTGTGACAGTAATGCACAGCAATCTTTTAAATTTCTTTTTAATTTTTAAACTTAAATACCAAACAGTGTGGCCAAAAACATCTTGAAAAAAATAGAGCCATGGGCTCTGTAGCTCACCAGGATTTCATTGATTTATTATCTAAGGTTGAATATCTAAGTTATCTCAAGTAATACATTGTAAACAAGCAAAATAATATGGGCTTTAGATCATGACCCCTGTGACCCACATTTGGAGTCACAGGGTCACCAATCCTACAATTAAGAATCACCTTTAACCAAAGAATCTCTACACAACATTTCACCTTTCTAGAGCTTGACATATTAACTGGAGAAGAAGATGAAAATAGGTTTTTGGGTCATGACCCGTGACCTAGTTTGGGGTCACAGGGTCACTAAATCTACAATTTAGAATCCCCATAGGCCAAGGAGTCTGCACACAACTTTTCAGCTCTCTAGACCTTTTGGAACTGGAGAAGAAGATGAAAATAGGTTTTTAAGCATGTGACCCCTGTGACCCCATTTGGGGTCATGGAGTCACGAAATCTACAACTAAGAAATCCCATTGGCCAAGGAGTCTGCACACAACTTTTCAGCTCTCTAGACCTTTTGGAACTGGAGAAGAAGATGAAAATAGTTTTTAAGCATGTGACCCCTGTGACCCCTGTGACCCCATTTTGGGTCATGGGGTCACGAAATCTACAACTTAGAAATCCCATTGACCAAGGAGTCTGCACACAACTTTTCAGCTCTCTAGACCTTTTGGAACTGGAGAAGAAGATGAAAATAGGTTTTTAAGGATGTGACCCCACATTGTAGAATCCCCATTGGCCAAGGAGTCTGCACATAAAATTTCAGCTCGGTGGAGTTATTGGTTCTGGAGAAGAAGTCGAAAAAGCGAAAAGTTTACGGACGGATGGACGGACGCCATGCCATGCCATAAGCCCATCGGGCGTTTCATTCTTTGATACATGTATATGAAATTGCGAGTCCTTCTTTACAAAACGTGCGTCTATCAAATAAATTCAAAATCCACCTTCTCAGATAGCATGGTTTTGTTTTATACTCACTTACAATTGTGGGGACGTTTCTTTTGCACGTGAGTATACATGTATCCGACATGATATATATTCATGAAATAAAATTTCGCAAATCAGAAATATCAACTTTCGCTGAATTTCACTCTATGTAATAAAACCGATATTTGACAAAATTCAATTAAGCATTCTATTTATTCTTTAATTCAAACAATATCTTAAAAGTAAAAGTATATTCCATGTGTTCGTTAAAATAATAATTATGCTGTGAAGATCATCTAGCGAATGATTGTAGGGCGCTTTGCATTCTACCAACACATATTCTATAATAAAAAAAACATCGAATCTCAATATATGTAAACTATATTCTTTAAAAGATATTTTCAAAATGTGTATACCGTGTATTATCTATCTCTCCTTGATTTAAGAAACGTTGTCCCTGAATATTGTTTTATGATATAAAATATGGTCGGATGATTACACCCAATTCTTCCACATACGTCACTTCCGGTTACCCTACAATTCTAGGCCCAGTCCTAATTTTCGTTTGTCGCTGACCGGTGTAAAACAGACGATAATTATGCAATGTTATGTCTATATGTAGTTCAATTTAGGATCAACATATTACTTGTTTGGGGTCTCATTTTCACAAAATAGTATAATAAACCAATTGCAGATTAGAAATACATTTCCTGTGAACTTTAATAATAACCGTTCTGGTATTAATCTTATGATAAAGTAGCTTGTCATTTTGTAATATTATGTATGGTTTTCGTTGCATGTTGTATAATGCAACAACAAAAACAGAAGAAAATAAAAACTGCATTTTTCAAAAGATTGACCCCTGGTGACTTCAAAGATCGGCCAAAACTGTAACTGTTTACTACGAGGTATATTATCAGATTATGTTATGGAACACTCAACCGTCTTCTTATAAGGCAAAAATGCAAAGTGGTCGGGTGTACTCGAGTGTACTACATGTATATTTGCCCCTCCCAGTCAGTAGAGTTTGGCTTAACAACAATGTGCAACTCGTTCTTATTGATCAATTTAAACAATTATGGTGGTGGTCGAAGGGTTATTACTTCATAATGTATAAGCAATCGATATTTCTAGAACCTTGTGTACTACAATTACCTAACTACTATATACGCTGGTTGGCTAAATTTAGAACAACATACCACAGGTCCCTATTGAAACAGGAAGTTGGTCCGGCATTGAAAGGTGTAACAGAACCTGACACTTTTTAACATCATCTGTTTGCGATGAACTGCCAAGCACTAAATGCCCTTGACACCAATATCTCCCCCATTTTTTCTGTAAAATTTTCCAATATTAAAAATCTGTTTTTTTAAATGTGATTATTCACCACTTAACTCTAAAGTAAACTTTGTACAATGTTTTAATATCTTTGAAAATGCTGTGTGTTCTCAGTGTCACTATGTGTGATTTTTGGAATAAAATTTCTGTTCTGATACTTTCAAACCATTTGGTCGTGTACAACAATGTTTATTAATACTAGACATTACGCATGTATAGAATATACTGGACTTTGTACACTGTTTTAACATCTTTGTAAATGTTGTATGTTCTCAGTGTCACTATGTGTGATTTTTGGAATAAAATTTCTGTTCTGATACTTTCAAACCATTTGGTCGTGTACAACAATGTTTATTAATACTAGACATTACGCATGTATAGAATATACTGGACTTTGTACACTGTTTTAACATCTTTGTAAATGTTGTATGTTCTCAGTGTCACTATGTGTGATTTTTGGAATAAAATTTCTGTTCTGATACTTTTCAAACCATTTGGTCGTGTACAGCAATGTTGATTAATACTAGACAATACGCATGTATATAATATACTGGACTTTGTACACTGTTTTAACATCTTTGTAAACGCTGTATGTTCTCAGTGTCACTATGTGTGATTTTTGGAATAAAATTTCTGTTCTGATACTTTTCAAACCATTTGGTCGTGTACAGCAATGTTGATTAATACTAGACAATACGCATGTATATAATATACTGGACTTTGTACACTGTTTTAACATCTTTGTAAACGCTGTATGTTCTCAGTGTCACTATGTGTGATTTTTGGAATAAAATTTCTGTTCTGATACTTTTCAAACCATTTGGTCGTGTACAGCAATGTTGATTAATACTAGACAATACGCATGTATATAATATACTGGACTTTGTACACTGTTTTAACATCTTTGTAAACTCTGTATGTTCTCAGTGTCACTATGTGTGATTTTTGGAATAAAATTTCTGTTCTGATACTTTTCAAACCATTTGGTCGTGTACAACAATGTTGATTAATACTAGACAATACGCATGTATATAATATACTGGACTTTGTACACTGTTTTAACATCTTTGTAAACGCTGTATGTTCTCAGTGTCACTATGTGTGATTTTTGGAATAAAATTTCTGTTCTGATACTTTTCAAACCATTTGGTCGTGTACAGCAATGTTGATTAATACTAGACAATACGCATGTATATAATATACTGGACTTTGTACACTGTTTTAACATCTTTGTAAACGCTGTATGTTCTCAGTGTCACTATGTGTGATTTTTGGAATAAAATTTCTGTTCTGATACTTTTCAAACCATTTGGTCGTGTACAGCAATGTTGATTAATACTAGACAATACGCATGTATATAATATACTGGACTTTGTACACTGTTTTAACATCTTTGTAAACGCTGTATGTTCTCAGTGTCACTATGTGTGATTTTTGGAATAAAATTTCTGTTCTGATACTTTTCAAACCATTTGGTCGTGTACAGCAATGTTGATTAATACTAGACAATACGCATGTATAGAATATACTGGACTTTGTACACTGTTTTAACATCTTTGTAAATGCTGTATGTTCCCAGTGGCACTATGTGGTTTTTTTAAAAATCAAAATGTTTGTTCTGATACTTTCAAGCCATTTGGTTGCGTACAGCAATGTTGATTTATACAAGTAGATTACAGAATAGACTCACCTATGTGGAGGACAAAGCTGTTCTAATACAGATGAAAAGATATGTCATCAAAATGATGCCAAAAACGATCCTTGATGTGTAAGGAGGCACATATCTATCCTACATGTATATATAGCAATACTAAGACACTAACATAGACTGGAGCATATTCTATCAAGTGTGTAAGTGAGACATATTTCGTGTGAGACAGGTGTAATGCCTCTACCTTATACCTGTTTGAAGTTTGTCAATATACGGATCTTGTTTGAAAGCAGCCAGAATTAATCTAATCAGGCAATAACATTAGAAAGTGAACACATAAAAAGAAATACAATTCAAAAGTATTCTGTTTCGGCAGATTTTGATATCATATTACCAAGTAATTATTTACGATCAAAACCTGGGTTCAGAGCGATAATTTCTTCAAAATATCATTCTGATAATAGATGCGTGTATAGATACGATTCACGTACATTCAAATACTGACACTAAAATGTGTTGTTTCTAGAAGCCTTTACTTCCCTGAAACCTGATTCATAAATACAATCTCATCCTCGTGGCTTCTGGTATCAGAACTTTGGCTTTTTGCTACTTAAAGAGCCATCAAGGATGTTAGTGTTTCAAATACCAAATTATTTGTGGAAAATATACTAATAACGTCAATCGCTAGAGAAATCTTGTATCTACAACATGGCATGTGATTTCCATATCACGACAATGTAATGAAATTTGGTTTTAAAGTACCCCTTTGAGTAACGCGCCAAGGGTATATGACGTCATATAAACAGAATTCCCTTTATTACATAAAACGTACTTCACAGCGGTAGGCGTTCCCGAAGCGTGAATGCTCGTCTTAACCGCATTTCGCCATAGCAACCAACGTGTTGCACGTGCTACACGTGCTTCTCTTGCAAGTTAGGCTACCCTTGTCACACATTACTGAATGTGACGATTGCTTTATAAACAATCTTTCTAAATGTCGTGAGAATATACAAATTATTGCCTGTTTAATGTACTTTTTATTGAGATAACATCAGCAACTTGTGACAAATATGTTCTCATTGATTATAAAATTCAAGCAAAATACCTAGTTGGTAAACCATGTATTCCAATATCTGTAGCAAATACATAATTAAATGAAATGGTTAATAAATAACCGCCAAAAATTATATATTTCGAATTCCTTCATTGCTCATAAACTTTGTTCTTTCTTGTCTTTGTATACAGTGTGAGTTAGACCACAATGCTTTGAGCTTTGAAAATAATAGACTTGATCTATGTTTAGACGGGAAAACACCTTTACTAATTAGTGCAATTTCTCGGCTTATACAGATTCTAAACCTGCTATCAAATCTTACATTAAACAACGTTGGAAGTCCCAATGGGACCAACAACAACATAACAAACTTCACACTATTCAACCTCATTTAGGTTACAAATCGCTATCCTTTTTTACCCGGCAGGAAGCTTGTGTCCTACGACGATGTCGTATTGGATACTCTCATCTTACACACTCATATCTTTTAAAGGGGGAAGATCCCCCGGTATGTATACCCTGTCAGTTTCCTCTCACAATCAAACACATTTTATGTGAGTGTTGGGACACTGCACATATCAGGGAAACTTTTTATCCTTCTATTTCAATCAGTCAAGTTTTTACTCATTTCGGTGAGCATCGTGTTTTAGATTTTCTGAAGGCTATACACCTTATTGACAAATTGTAAATTTTCATTATCAGCTTTAATTCAACATGTGATAATATGCTAATGTTTTTGCGGCCTTCGTGCCGTGTTCTGTTTTTCTTTTGCAATTTTCTTTTTTAAATTAGGCATATCAATTAAATATCTCGCCGCTAAAGGCTGCAATACTGCCGAACAATAACTCTCTCTCTCTCTCTCTCTCTCTCTCTCTCTCTCTCTCTCTCTCTCTCTCTCTCTCTCTCTCTCTCTCTCTCTCTCTCTCTCTCTCTCTCTCTCTCTCTCTCTCTCTCTCTCTCTCTCTCTCTCTCTCTCTCTCTCTCTCTCTCTCTCTCTCTCTCTCTCTCTCTCTCTCTCTATATATATATATATATATATATATATCAACCAGGTGAGATTTATTATCCGAACGTCTATAATATTGAACGGGTTAAGTCGAGTTTAGATAATGTAATCCAAGGAAAATATCAACCCTCACAACAAAGAGCTTTACTTCCAAATATGTCAGCATTTATTTACAAAACCTTCCAGATGAAATAAATACTAGCGTAAACGATAGTATGCTATCAGTAATGCAATCAAACCTGCCAGAAGGTTGCAATACAGCCTTCCGCGTATACTGGAAATAAATATTCACTTGTTTCTTTGCCCGTCAAGAGCGCGTAGCAACCCTATCTGTGGCGACAACTGCGCCTGGGTGCGACTCAGGTGGACGCGGTTTTATACACGATTTCAGTCGCAGATTTGAAAGCAGCAATGCGCACTTAATGTCGTAACAGTCTTTGTGCAAATTTATAAACATGGAACATACATTTTTGGTTTTATTACTTGGATATATTTCTTTGGTGAATTGTGCCACTGGTGGGTTTGTCTTTATTTATGTTTGTTTAGTTAATGGTGTCATTTCAGTTGTTATTCATTGATATATTATTTTCTTTAATGTAATATTTGATTTATGTTTTATAGTTTATGGTTTTATTTAATTGTGTATTCATTAATATATTTATTTACTTTAATCTGTATTTCGTTTTGTATTCATTAATGTACTTATTTATAAATTTGATCGGACGTGGATTTTATCAATAGAATTGTTTTCACTTGTTTTCAATGGTTTTTGTCTGTTTGAATTATATAGGATGCAGAATTTATTCGATGCTCAAAATATATTTGATATTCATTTCTGTTAGAAATTATACCTATAGTGTTGAAATTATACTTTAAAAGAATGTCGATAATAGTACTATCTGTCCAAACCAAAATCAAATCATATATATTGTTAAACTGCGCCGGCCGGATTATCCTCCAAATATGTATATCAATATATTTACTTAATGTTGAGAGATAACCTTGTGGATTTTTAATTCACAAATTGCATGACTTTATATTTCAGAATCCTGTAACCAGTTTACATTACCAGACAATGTGACGCTCTTGGAGACCGAAAAACCCGGTAAGATTTACATTGACAAATGGTAGAGTCACTCATATGTATGTTCCTGGTTACATAAACCAATGACTTAATTTGTATATGAATGAAAGCCTAACCTGAAGAAGCTAACATGGCCGAAAGAGCCAGTTACCGAATGTGAATGTAATGATGTACCCAACTCTATAATATTATAATATATATTTCTTCTCAAATTGTATTTTGTCTATATGAGACCTGGTAGTTGGAAGATGTTTTAATCTTTGCGTAAACACAAAATTAAAATTATTAGATAACAACTAATGTATTGTGAGCATAAAGGACTCATGTGAAGAAGTTCTTATGCAAAAAATCGTGTATGTCTTATCTTTCAAATTTTTAAAGTTAGTTTTTAGTGCAATTGAAATAATTAATGTTCCCAAATATTGTGAGTGTATACATTATTATACATTGGAGAGATCATGTTCTTATCAGTTTGTAGTCTTTCACTCAGACTCTGAAAAAGTATTCGTAAATATCATCGTAATATCACTTCAATTAAATATTGAAAAGGGGCCTATGAAAAATTTCTCCGAAAAATCCCTTTTCTCATAAGCTCCTTTACAATATTTGATAAAATACTTTTGGTTAGAGCGTTAGACGGTTTGCAATATATAATAATATTAAAAATCTATTTAGTACATTTTTCACATATTGTTGATTTTGAAGGAAGATTTGTTGAAATAAACGGATTTTGAATCATAAAAAAATCCAAAAATGTATTTAGTGTAATAAAGAAAAACCAATGCTTTGAAGTATACATTGTAGTATTGGACTGTTTCCGTGCAACCAACATATACTCATTCAAAATTCATGTAATACGTCTCTCTCCTAGCCTTGAAAGGTGTATACCACTCTGAATATAAACTACAAGGCAAAAGAAAGTACACACCGCAGTTGGTTTCGATTAATTCAATATTTTAAAAGAAATCAGATTCATTTGACTATGGCACAGTACAATAATACGTATATGCAGTAGTTTGAATTAATTAATTGGTGACTGTGGTTAAATTTTAGTTAAACAATTTTGTTTAATGAAGACAATCTAGTTAAAACTAGCTGTAATGTTATACGTCGACGGACTAGTTTTAACTAGATTGAATGAAGACAGGGGTGAGAATGAAATTTACACCAAAATGACCCCTATCATGTTTGAAATGTTGTAAATGTGTGCAGAATCAGGCACATTTATTAATTTTCACATAGAATATGTCTTATATGTCGATGAACAGTTGTGTTCTATCTACACAAAAATTTATAGAATTTTAAACTTTAAAATTTTATTAGTTTTTTAGACATTTAAATACATGTAGAAGTATTCTTTGACTTCTGACTAAACGCCTGCATTATGACAGCGAAAACTTGAGACATTTGCAATTGAAAATCATACACATGACACAATCAACAGAAGTGTGCCTTTCTTTTGCCTGGCAGTTTATTTCAACACTGTTCAGACTCTCTCCTCCAGATATGAACATTATTTTCAATAGCTGCACATCAAACAACTCCTGAATAGTGTGCGCGTTCTCTTAACTTAGAGTCGTGAAAGTCGTTGTTCCTTATCACTATTCACAAATTGCCTATAAGAACGAACAGCCCATATAAGGTTGCAAACGGGATGGCGTGGGAACACATAGTAAACCCTGTTCGCGTTCAGCCCAATGCGTTCAGATCTACCCTGAAGGACGCTTGGGGCAATTTAGGCTAACACTAACACTCCCAAAAATATTTATTCTTGAAAAGTTACCATTTTATTAAATATTACAAAGAAGCCATTGAGAAATAGGAATTTCCTTGACTCAACTAGACTTGCTTTTCTATGCTGGGTCAGATTTCGTAAAATGAAGTTAAAAGTATGAACTATTGTGTTTGAGTATGACTAGGTGAAACTTTAACTTCAGAAATGTAGTTTATGGTGATTTACGAGAAACTGTTTTCGTAAGGGTGACAACTGTTTCAATTTCACCTTATTGTGTTTTTGATGAACTCTTTTTACACGAATATTATTATTCACAAACATAGTTTTAATTTTTGTGCTGATCTTATACTGCCAACGTTGATTATATCAAGATCATATCTTTTGATATAATACTCCTATTGTACAGTCCTATAAATTATCAATTCCAACATCTTACACGATATATATGACCTTTCATGTTTTGCTATACAAATCTTGTGGTTCTTCAAATCAATTTTACAAGTATAAATAATGTTCAGAAAGATTTCCGTGACCATAATATAAACTGACGGGCAAAAGAAAGTATAACACTCAGTTGTCTTCGATTAATTCAATATTTTAAAGACATGAGATGCATTTGATTATGGTACGATACAATAACACCTTTCGGCAGTAGTTTGAATGACTTTATTGGTGACTGTTATATTTTAAACTAAAATATCCCTATTTAAAGTAGACAGAGGTAAGAAATGAAATTTACACCAACATGACCCCTACCATTTTCAAAATGTTGTAAATGTGTGCAGGACGAAGCACATATATTGATTTTCACACAGAGTGTGTGTTATATGTCGATGAACAGTTGTGCTTTATCCAAAATAATTTGGAGGAATTTCAAATTTTGAATTTTGAATTTAAATTTAAAATTTTAAAACCGCGTAGAAGTTTTTTTTGACTGATTTAAGATTTTGGACTAATTTCACAAATTAGTCCGTTTTTTAATACGGCGTCGAAAACTCGAGATATTTGACTTTGAAAATTATACATATGATAAATACAACTGAGCGATATAGTTTCTTTTGCCAGTGACACACATCTACTAAATTAAAAGAAAGTTCTCCACAGGAGATGTTTAGAGAAAAGTAGTTTCATTGTGACACACATCTACTAAATTAAAAGAAAGTTCTCCACAGGAGATGTTTAGAGAAAAGTATTTTCATTGTGACACATATCTACTTAATTAAAAGAAAATTCTCAACAAGACATGTGAGGGAAAATTGCTTCCATCATAAAATTCTTGTACTTATTTAAAAGAAAATCCCCCACAAGAAATGTTAGAGAAAAGCATTTCCATTATAAAATACTTCTACTTAATTAAAAGAAAGTTCTCCACAAGAGATGTTTAGGGGAAAGATATTTGGTTAAGTATCCACCCTACGTTGTTCTATAAGTAAATACCTTTTCCCGATATTGTTAAGCCAGTATGTCTACCGACATATCCGAAATACATATTTCCCGGTCCAACACCGTTTTAAAAAGCTGGTCCTTGGGATAAGACACGCCAGAGAAAACACTAGATGACTTTATGTTAGGCCTAAAAAAAAATGTTTCTGGTCTTTTCAGGCTGCGAAATATTAATTATTGAAAGAAATTATTGACAAATGGTCACGACGTATTTGGTATACCTATTAAAACATTTCAGCAATAAAACTTAATTTTGAAGAAACAACATTGATCATTCTTATTTTTAGCGCATCTGGCCTGAAAGGCCCGATGGGCTTATGGCATGGCATGGTGTCCGGCGTCCGTCCGTCCATCCGTTCGTCTGTAAACTTTCATCTTTTTCTTCAAAACTACTTGGTATAGGGAGCTGAAAAGTTGTGTGCAGACTCCATGGCTAAAAGGGATTCTAAATTGTAGACCTCATGACCCCATGACCCTGTGACCTCAAATGGGTTCACAGGGGTCACAACCTCAAAAACCTATTTTCATCTTCTTCTCCAGTTCCAAAAGGCCTAGAGAGCTGATAAGTTGTGTGCAGACTCCGTGGCTAATGGGGATTCTAAATTGTAGATTTCATGACCCTGTGACCTCAAATGGGGTCACTGGGGTCACAACCAAAAAAAACTATTTTCATCTTCTTCTCCAGTTCCAAAAGGCCTAGAGAGCTGAAAAGTTGTGTGCAGACTCCTTGGCTAATGGGGATTCTAAATTGTAGATTTCATGACCCCGTGACCTCAAATGGGGTCACTGGGGTCACAACCCCAAAAACCTATTTTCATCTTCTTCTCCAGTTCCAAAAGGTCTAGAGAGCTGAAAAGTTGTGTGCAGACTCCTTGGCTAATGGGGATTCTAAATTGTAGATCTCATGACCCCGTGACCTCAAATGGGGTCACTGGGGTCACAACCCCAAAAACCTATTTTCATCTTCTTCTCCAGTTCCAAAAGGTCTAGAGAGCTGAAAAGTTGTGTGCAGACTCCTTGGCTAATGGGGATTCTAAATTGTAGATTTGGTGACCCAGTGACCTCAAATGGGTTCACATGGGTCACAACCCCAAAAACATATTTTCATCTTCATCTCAAGTTCCAAAAGGTCCAGAGAGATGAAAAGTTGAATTAGTTAATGTATATAAAGCCTGATGAGCTACAGAGCCCATGGCTCTATTTTTAAATGTTTACATAGATCAATCATGTTACTAAAGAATTAAAATTATAAAATAATGCGTTAAAAGTGTATTGTATGCAGTGGTATTCCTTGTGATCCCTCTTAATTAACTAACTTTATTAACAGATGTACATAGTGTTCATACAAACTTTTGTTCCGAAATACCGCATTCACAAATGAATATAAAAATACACTGTCCTTAAAGTGCACAACACACATGGTCGATGTAAACATTTCAAAATTCTTCATATGCGTTTGTCATATTACAAATAAAAAAAACAGTAATTGGAAAAATAAACTTGTGCACATAAGAGAAATTAATTATAGTTTGTAAGTAAACATGTCTTTATTTCACGGATTTCAGCTTAATCTCGATATCGATCTCTCACATTGAAGTTATCGATTTTATTCTGTGATTAATGAGATAAGTACACTGCATTCCAAAGAACACTTCCAAAGATAAACACACGGTGCTCCCTTCTAGCATGACAAGTAAACTAAAACACGTTTTAAAGAATCCAAATCCTCGGAAATCTTGGGTTAAAAGAGCCATTGAGTATGAAAATTATTTGTTTCAACAGATATAGATTACATTAATCGCAAAATGACATGTGAGAAATAATTTTCATATCACAGTAATCCGTTGTAATATTGTTTCTTGATTAGCGCGCCACGGAATTTATTACATTCTACGTTATATATGAATAAAACGCAATAACAAGGGTTGTCGAGGCAGCGACATAGTTACCATAGCAACGCACGTGCACTTTGATCTTCTCGGCGACTATCTTCGCACTGCAGATTACTCTTGTCACTCATTGCTGATTGTACATTGATATTTTATATATATTTTGTGTGAATATGCAAGTTTTTGGCATTTTACTTTTGTAATTATTGTGATTGTACCAAAAGCTTATGACACATATGTATGTATGATACTATCCTTGATAATATGATCTAGTTATATCAATATCTGTTGAAACTACATAACTGAATCAAACGAGATAAACGGCAAAACTTATGGTGGCTGATATCTGCCATTCGCGTCTTCGCTACTTCCTGTTATTCTAAGCTAGGGCAAAATAGCGAAGCGGCCATGCAAAGTTATGGTGGCTGATTTCTGCCATTCGTGTCTTCGTTACTTAGTGTTATTAGAATCTAGGGCGAAGTAGCGAAGTGGCGATGCGAAGTAGCGAAGACCCGATGCGAAGTAGCGAAAATGCGATGCGAAGTAACGAAAAGGCGATGCGAAGTAGCGATGCGAAATAGCTAAATAGCGAAGATTTTTGCTTCGCTACTTCGCATCGCCACTTCGCTACTTCTCATCGCCACTTCACTATTTCCCATCGCCACTTCGCTTCTTCGCTCCATCGTGTCTTCGCTACTTCGCCGCGAAGTGACGAAGAAGCGAAGACACAATGTAGCGAAGTAGCGAAGTTGCGAAGAGGCGAACTAGCGAAGTAGCGATGCAAAGTAGCATAGTGGCGATGCGAAGTAGCGAAGTGGCGATGCGAAGTGGCGAAGTAGCGAAGACGCGAAATGGCGAAATGATGAATTGGCGAAGTAGCGAATTGACGAAGTGGCGAAATAACGAACTGACGAAGTGGCGAAGTGGCGAGGTCACGATGCGAAGTAGCGAAGTGGCGATGGGAAGTAGCGAAGTGGCGATACGAAGTAGTATGGTGGCTGATATCTGCCATTCGCGTCTTCGCTACTTCGTGTTATTCTAAGCTAGGGCGAAATAGCGAAGTGGCGATGCGAAGTAGCGAGGTGGCGAGGTGGCGATGCGAAGTAGCGAAGCGGCGATGCGAAGTAGCGAAGATGCGATGCGAAGTAGCGAAGACGCGATGCGAAGTAGCGATGCGAAGACGCGAAGACGCGAAGGTTTTGCTTCGCTACTTCGCATCGCCACTTCACTACTTCGCATCGCCACTTCTCTACTTCGTATCGCCACTTCGCTACTTCCCATCGCGAAATCGCGAAATCGCATCGTTACTTCGCCACTTCGTTAGTTCGTCATTTCGCCACTTCGGTACTTCGGTACTTCGCTTCTTCGCTCCTTCGCCACTTCGCCAATTCGTCATTTCGCCATTTCGCGTCTTCGCTACTTCGCTACTTCGCCACTTCGCATCGCCACTTCGCTACCTCTCATCGCCACTTCGCTACCTCTCATCGCCACTTCGCTACTTCGCATCGCTACTTCGCTAATTCGCCTATTCGCAACTTCGCTAGTTCGCTACATCGTGTCTTCGCTACTTCGTCACATCGCGACGAAGTAGCGAAGACACGATGTAGCGAGGAAGCGAAGTGGCGATGCGAAATAGCGAAGTAGCGATGAGAAGTAGCGAAATGGCGATGCGAAGTAGCGAAGCAAAAATCTTCGCTATTTAGCTATTTCGCATCGCTACTTCGCATCGCCTCTTCGTTACTTCGCATCGCGTTTTCGCTACTTCGCATCGCCACTTCGCTATTTCGCCCTAGAATCTAATAATACGAAGTAGCGAAGACGCGAATGGCAGAAATCGGCCACCATAAAGTAGAGAAGTCGCGATGCGAAGTAGTGAAGTAGTGATGCGAAGTAGCGAAGCAAAACCTTCGCTATTTCGCTATTTCGCATCGCTACTTCGCATCCCCGCTTTGCTACTTTAGCGAAGTAGCGATGAGAAGTAGCGAAGTGGCGAGTAAAACTCTTCGCTATTTCACTATTTCGCATCGCCACTTCCCTTCTTCGGATCGCGTTTTCACTACTTCTGAGGATAGTTATGGTGACTGATTTCTGCCATTCGCGTCTTCGATGTGAAATAGCGAAATAGCGAAGGTTTTTCTTCGCTACATCGCATCGCTACTTCACTACTTCGCATCGCCGCTTCTCTACTTCGTATCGCCACTTCGAAAAAATCTTCGCCATTTCGCTATTTCGCACCGCTACTTCGCATCGCCTCTTCGTAACTTCGCATCGCGTTTTCGCTACTTCGCATCGCGTCTTCGCTACTTTGCATCGCCTCTTCGCTATTTCGCCCTAGATTCTAATAACACGAAGTAGCGAAGACGCGAATGGCAGAAATCAGCCACCATAGAAATCAGCCACCATAACTATCCTCCTTCAAGTTGTCCTCGTGATCTTTCCCCCTGTGGTGTCCATATTATAAATTAGAGCAGCCAGGGTATTGCTATTTGCGGGCATGCGTAGGACATGACCTAAACATATCCAGAGTCTGTGCAAAATCAAAATTTCAAGCTGATTGGCATTGCCTTCCCGCATATGTTACTTCACCTAGTTTTTCCATGGATTGAGAAAACTCTGTGGGAGTAATCTCATTTAAATCAGATCGACCGTAACACTCGTACTCGTTTGTCGATCTGAGCACTCCTTCGTAGAGGTCCATGCCATGTGACCTTTTCTATGACCTTGCATCTTCAATATATTCAACCAATCAGAGGCCTTTTCATATCGCATTGAATGTGGTGTTTCGTATGTCAGCGGCCCGATGGCTTTTTAACCTCGTCGCCGATTGGCTGAAGTAAAAGGTCACCTTACATGACCTTTATGATGCAATATTCAGATCATAAACGAAGCGGAGTACGAATGTTACGTTCGATTTAATTTTAATGAGATTGATATAACAGAGAATTCCTGATTCTTTGGAAAACAAAATCATGATTAACAGTTGAATGTGCAAAGAATTTTCGTCAATACATGTCCGTGTTGTTTTGCCCTGTGTATAAATGTGATGACCATGTTGATTTGTGTTGAACCAGAGTCAGAAGTCTTCAACGTCTCCTACTGCGGCAGTCAGATTTGGAACATGAGAGTAGTCTCCCCTTCCTATCTGACAAATGGCTTCTTCATCTGGACCAGAGACGGGAATACATACAGCCTCATTTTGAATAAAACAGTCGATTTGGAGTACATAGAAATGAAATTTGTAAATATGACGTGGTTTTTTTTTTTTAATCAATGTTTACCTTAAATAAGACTGGAAAGTGTGCATGTAATGATTATTGCTGTAAACCTCCTGAATGAAAATATGTTTCCTTCTTTTAAAACTGATTTGGTTGATATAATATAATATAAAAATTATTAACCTCTAACATGTATCAATCGTAAACTAAACTGTTCGGTTCATAATGTTTGTATTTCAACATGTGACTTTGAAACATGAATGTTAAAATATTCCCTTGTTTGAAACGTACTTGTTTCAGAAAACTGTTCTGGAGAAAATAAACTTTGAATTTTCCGCGGGAACGGTAAGATTTCATTTTTAGTAATTATATTTTAATTAATTTAAAGGGTATGACATTCTTTAAAACAATTAGTACAAACCACACAAAAAACCAACATAATACTAAAAATGTGTTTTAAAATTTTAAAAAAGTATTATTGCTTTTATAATAGTAAAATTCTTTATACGTTTTATCTTTCGCTATGCATTACCTAAATCAACACGAAATGAATAAAGTGGGACAAATCCTAGGTATGTTTTCAACATACGCATGTTGATATATTTTATATTAGAAGACATGAAAGTGGGTAAATGGAGAACTAACCGATAAGAAAACCTCAATCAATATATTTCAGACAATCAAGAGGAATTTGTCCATCCCAGTAGTCCCAGTCAATGAGTTCCCACCAAGATTCATGTACACACCCTACAAGGCCAAAGTAAAAGAGGTAGGAAACTGATGTCTTAAAGGCACTGTAGTACTTTTTTTGTATTTGTTATATGTTCAAATTTTCCATTTAAAATAAAAGTGTATGCAGTATATATTTACTCTAGAGGGTAAAACGACCCGATTATCCGCAGTCGTAGATAGCGGTGTCACGATAACTGTTTGCGGCCATTTTAGTGTAAACACCTTTTAATACTTCCAGGATGGGAAATGGATTTGTGTTGCTTAACCAATCGTTTTAGAACTATATTTATCGAATGAGGATTGTCTTGCAATTGGTAAAATTTCTTTTCCATTTTGTGAGATCTCTTTACTCAATGAGGAAACGTACTACACTCCCTTTAACAAAATTAGGCCATGTCGAAAGTTCGCTTATGCAGAATAAAGCAGTTGTTCAGTCTGATTAAAATTGACCTTGTTCCGAGGAATAAAATTTGCAAAATAATGCATCTACCGAGAGACGAAGAGGTTCTATAGATCATTCACCACAAGGTCTGAGGACACCCCGTATAGGCGCGTGTTCAGTACCAGTTTAGCGCAGACAAAGCCCAATCAAATAGCTGACCAATCACATCATTGTTTTTAACGGTCGCGGTTTTGATAGCCATCGGAACAGACGAACGGATAACTGCATACTTGGAGTTATCTGCCCCTAGCTTCTCGCACCGAAAGCTTTTGTTGCAGGTCTTGTGATTGGTTAACTTGCGTCCGAACATGGGATTCTACGGGCTGTTATCAGACGGTTTTGCGATATGATTTCCTATCCCGATAAATGTACTTTTTTACGACTTTTATTCCTCGGAAAACTTTGTGTGGATCAGGCTGAGCAGTTGTTTATCAGTAAATAATGTCTTTACGTGTATGCCCAAACTTCTCAAATATGTCATACGTAATTTTAGTCACACATTATAGGATGAATTTTACACGTTTTACATTTCTGTTTGATTATTATTTCTTAATCAGGGAAACGTTCAATATTTTGAATTTCTCCTAACATTTCATCACCAACTTTCCTTCTCGTTTATCTTCCTATTTTCCGGGTTTTTTTAAACAATGTCTTTGTTTATTCAACAGATAAGGTGTGGACTGGATTTTCTTAACTAATTAGTTACAAATAAATTTGATTTAATCGTTCATGCTTACTAACTTCAAATTGCATTTATCTGAAAGGGGAAGTATCACGTTTTTGCAAAATAATTTTCCTCATAATTTCCCATTTATAATGCTAGTTGATGTCATTTATATTGACTTTAGGTGGTAAAAATCTTATTACACAAACCAATTATCCGTAGTGGCAATAACGATGTTGCGTATAAGGCAAAAATTGCATGGCGGCCATTTTATTGTGAACACATTTTATTATTTCGAATGACAAAAACGATTCCCATGGCTTTTCCAAACCATGTACACTCATCTTTTAACTTCATTTTCCTAAGAGAGAAGAGTGTTTTACTGATGGTGACATTATTTGAAATACCTTTCATCAACTTGTTTCAGCGACAAAACGTGCTACCGCCCCTTTAATGATCCTTTCAAAACTTTAAACTAGACTTCGAGTTTTAAATTGCTTTAAAATGTAATTTTCAACCGCGTGATTCAGCTGTATTCGAAAATATTTTGATCCAAGACGTTTTATCTATTGTCTTTCTGTGGGATTATTTTTTTTAAAAACAACTACGTGTATTGATTCCCATAGAAATCTTTGATAAACGACATTAATATGATAAGCATGTCAGTCCGGAAATGTAATGCAAACGTATACTGGCGTTCAAAAGAAAGTACCCTCTCAATTTAAAGGCTTGCAAAAAAGTCCAGTTTTCAGTGGAATAGAATATTTCATGTTTTGCCATTCGATCATACAAAGAGGTGATGAAACTACACAACAAATAATCAGTAAATGGAATATTGAAGATAGGTGAGGTTCTAATTTGTTTAAATTCACGATAACAACCTTTTTATCAACATTGAGAAGTTTCTTTTGAACGTCAGTATATATCAAATGTATGTGACAATAATGTTAAGTTGCTAATTAAAGCATGGTTTGGTAATTTCAAATGTAATGTAACACCCTGATCGCTTGTGTTTAGAAGTCGGAAAGTATTTAGATTGTTGCAAGTGTTGTGTTCTTGTAATTTTACATAAGGAAACACCTCTGTCTTAATAGTGCCAAAGAAGATAATCAACATAATGAAACGGGTGTTAATTTGGTTTGCAGTTTTTATGTATGTAATCTAACATTTAACGATGCTTGATAGGTCTACTTGTTGATTTGAAATCATCACAACAAATTCCTTAGGTTATACTTCATCATCTTCGTTTAACTTTTAACTGTTTAACTTTTAACTGTTGACTGTTTAACTTTTAACTTTTAACTGTTTAACTTTAAATTTTAATTTTAACTTAAATTTCAAAAGAAATTGAAAACCTAATCTACAACTAGTTGTATGGCATACCACGTTTCACTGAGGTCAATTTACAAACAATTCTGTAAATTTATGTCGAAATTAAATATAACGCTTCACAAAAACAAATAAACAAGGAAAACTATTATCAAAACTTTCGTTCAATATTCTACCCTGAATATGTATGTATGTATTTACTCCGAAACGTCGTGTATTTTCACATTAAAGAAGTTGTTATCCAGAAAATCTTCCTGTTCTAATATTCTACCCGCTGTTTTACTTTCTCAATGTTACCCTGTCTCTATAGTGTATTTATATTCTACCCGCTTTCTTTCCACAATGTACTCTTTCTTCTACTTTCTCAATGTTACCCTGTCTCTATAGTGTACTTATATTCTACCCGCTTTCTTTCCACAATGTACTCTTTCTTCTACTTTCTCAATGTTACCCTGTCTCTATAGTGTATTTATATTCTACCCGCTTTCTTTCCACAATGTACTCTTTCTTCTACTTTCTCAATGTTACCCTGTCTCTATAGTGTATTTATATTCTACCCGCTTTCTTTCCACAATGTACTCTTTCTTCTACTTTCTCAATGTTACCCTGTCTCTATAGTGTATTTATATTCTACCCGCTTTCTTTCCACAATGTACTCTTTCTTCTACTTTCTCAATGTTACCCTGTCTCTATAGTGTATTTATATTCTACCCGCTTTCTTTCCACAATGTACTCTTTCTTCTACTTTTTCAACGTTCACTTGTCTCTATATAATAGCGTCTTTACATTTTACCCGTTTTCTTTCTACCCTGTTCTTTTGCGTTCTACTTACTCAACTTTCCACTGTCTATATATAGTTTCTTTACATTCTAAATCTACCCTCTTTTTACTCTCTCCACTTTATTCAAACTCTGCATTTTCTTTCTGTTTTCTATCACACAAACCATTCCATATCGATTTCTTATAACTCACTATATATTCATGTTAAGGGCACACCAGTAAACACTACTGTATTTAATCTAAACGGGAAATATCAAGATGAAGACACGAAGGATCACGTGACTAGGATTGAGACAGTACCAGCAATCATCGGAGAGGTACTTCCGTTTATTTGGATCTCATATCATATTATTAGATATAGATACAATTATTCAAGGCATGCATATATTCAAATATCTTTTATTAATCAATAATACATAATTAAGTTTTGGTTATAGATGATTTTATGATGCAATATGCGAAACAATAGCATAATATTTGTGTTACTTAGTCATTTTCTAGATTGCAATATTTTTGGTGAACCGTTAAAACACGAATATTGGAATTAGAATTTACAAGACTATTTTATCCACATATAGACCAACTGTCAGAGTTACTTTTCCAGGCTACCTTCAAATGTTAACAGTTGCTGACAGAATACGTAAGATCTGAGTACCACGTTTTATAGATAACACACACAATTACTCCTTCAGTTCGACGGCTCGGCGTATTTTAGTCTCGTCGATCATTCAGTCCAGGTGACCCAGGAGTTTGACTACGAAACACTCAAGATTAAAGCTCAACCATTTTTCTATATTGGACTTAAGATATACGTAAGTATCTAACCATGTTCTTTATGTAACACGCATCCTAAGGAGTCTCTTACAGTTTTGCATGTGCCATTGGTGTATTTTGTAGCAATGAAATACTCGCTTAAAGTGAATGCCTCATGTTGGCAAGGCAAACATATTCATATATGTTCCGAAATCGGACGTTTTAGGTGAGTTGGCTTCTGAATATAACGTGTAATTAACTATGTTTTAGTCATATCTATCATACGTCGATTAAACTATCTTGCTCTTTTTGTATGCAACGTTTCGTTTGGACACCAACTTTCCTACGCAAGGCATAACTCAATGCAGAACATGTCCATTATTGATTTCATGTCATTACAATCAGATCATCGTACTACTAAGAGACGTAATGTTCCAATTTCAAACCCTTAACTCTCTTTAACCCCCTTAAACCTTAAGAAAATGCGGCAAGGTTTAAATCAGCCAGTGATGGAGACTGGCAAGAGTTTTGCCTTGTGTAGGGAAGTTGTTCGGACACTAGTTCATATGGGGTTGGACTTATTCACCATCCTCGATACATGCCAGGGTTAAGATTCCTAGTCCGGGGCCCTATTCCAAAGGGTCTCCTAGAAACCCTGAACTCAGTAAGAAAATCTACTTGTTCTCTTCACATAGACAGGGTAGACAATTTTAAGTCAATAAAAAATGGCATTCACATTTAGTATGAGTGGAGGAACTCTTTTGCTGTATGTTTATGAAATTATTGCGTTCTGAATGTATTTACTTAGTAATTTAATGACACAATGAGAGTAGTTTTTGCTATAACACAGGACACGGGTAACAAGAGTGACCATAGGCAGCTGCAAGTGTTCGTAACTGATGTAGACGAGCCCCCAGTCTTTGTGAGGTCATCCTGTAGCTGGGCCACGTCTCTCTACCCGTGGACAGACCCACTCTGTCTTGTCTCTCACTACACCCTGTATCTAGAGCCTGCTGTAAGTAGACCAATCTAGTCCGTGTATCTCACTCGCTCATCTCATCAGCCGTGGACAGATATGATGTGATGTTATAGTTATCATCTGAAATGATAAGTGCATAGTTCAACAAATTAAAACTATTCTCGACTCTTACACAAAGCTTCTCAAAAGACCATCTCAAAATACTTGAAATCTAACTCTTCATCGCCTTGAGATATTTAAGCCGCGATATGAATGTGTATTTCAGGGCGGAGTTGTGTCTCTTCCCGACAACATCAATGCCATCGACTACGACATCGCCAACAACTCTGTCCAATATCAGCTCGTGCAGGGTAAGTATCTCATTTGAAACAAACTCATTTGGTAACCCACGGATATTTTCTATATATTTTAGTACATACACCAGGGGGCAAAAAAAACTATACCAAATTTTAAACAGAGTCAATTACAAACTATTTCTTTTTCGGATAATATCGAATTTTAATATATGGCATGGGGATATATCTCGTTAAGAGAGACACTAAATTTCATTCACGGTAGTATCATACCATGTCTGTTATACCCATGTGGTGCTGAAATTGCTATTTCAAAGGGGTTTTTGGTATTAAAGGTAAATTTTTATGAAATATGGAAATTATATTAGTATAAGATGGTGTCGGCATAATGTACCATCTTGGACACATCACTGCTGAGGGACGTAATAAAACAAGCCAAACAGGCCCTTTTGACTCTCCTCGAAAACGACAATTTCTCAAAACGTGTGTTTTCTCAGAAACATGAACAGATAACGTTTTGGTATTTCAATTTAGCTAAGTTGGCTACCGAATACGACGACGCCGGAAAACTTCTAGTCGAGTTATGAACTCCTATTTGTCAAGAAACAGATTCAACCCCTTGTTCGGTTTCATCTGGAGTTGAAGATTATGGACGTATTTGTATATTTGTATGTATTACTGTATATTTGAAAGGACCATTTTGGTTCCCTCTTTGTCGGCAGAAGACATATAGTTCAATAAAAACAACATATAGTAGTATATTAATCTAACCTTTCTATAGAAGACCTGGAGGTGTTCGAGAACGCCAGCTGCACCTTGGCCCTGGAGCAGACGACAGGACACCTGCAAGCCGTGTGCAACAACTCGGACAACCAGACTGAAGACTTTCTGGAGTTCTTCAACACCTACAGCGACATGGACTTCAACATTACCATTCAAGTATAGTCCTTTACTGTTTATTCTGTTGTAGTTATATATTCATATCTGCGACAATGTCTTGAGCTAACGTTTCAGGAAATACGGTTAGTTAATGGTTTGTGGAACATTATAACTGTAAAAATAGAGGGAGTTTAATTTCTACATTTCGAATATACCAAGGGGTAAAAGAAACGATACCAACAAAAATGCCAGATATGTTCATCCACGAGAGATAGACACGACTGGTAGACACCATGTATTTTAAAACCATCTAAACTTAATTTGTAATTCTTGAAATTATATCTGTTCATCTTTCCTCCTTTCTGACTTTCTGTTGAATCTTTCAGGCAATAGAGTTATCCTCGGGAAGCTTGACTACAAACATCACTGCAGTTCTTCACTTCGGCCCAGCACCCGTGCCTAGCACGACCACAAAGTCTACAGTATCAACGTCAAACGTTACCATGCCAACGAGTATCACCATGACAACCGTCAACGGAAGCACCAGTGGGGTAGACCCGTCTCTGAAAGAGCTTCTGATCATTGTCATTCCTTCAGCAGTTGGTGGTATTTTGCTGCTTGTTGTTATTATCATCATTTGCAGGTCGTGCCGAGGAAAGGATGAAGAAAGGGAATATAAAGTGAGACAGAAGAAATTGGCCCAAAAACAGGAATTTTACGCCGCTTATGGTAATGAGAAGGGCGATATTGATGACGTAGCGGTAGAATGTTCCAATGAGGCTTATATCGGCAAATCTGACTTGAAAGATAACAATCAAGAAACAAACAATGCAGAACATGTCCATTATTGATTTCATGTCATTACAATCAGATCATCTTACTACTAAGAGACGTAATGTTCCAATTTCAAACCCTTTAACTCTCCCTCACCCCCCTCCCCACAACGCAAGGCATAACTCTTCCCAGTCTCCATAATTGGCTGATTTAAGCCTTGCAGTATTTCTCTCGCTATTCCGTGCTGAGATAATGGAGCGCTGCACCTGGAATTCAAAGTAAATTTAGGCTCTGATTTCCTAGCACGGAACCTTTAGGAATAGTCTGATTGTAATCGACCTTTCAATCAGCCTGTTTTAAGGAAATGTGACAAGGCTCAGCCAGTTATGGATATTGGCAAGAGATATGTCTTGCATAGGGAAGTTATTCTTCCCATTGCATCTATGGTTTTCGGTGTAGCAAAAGAAAATCTACACAAGGAACTACACGACATGTGTCTTTATATGTTTTAATATCCACTGCCTCCACCCAATTACTGTGCAGGGATGTTCAGAATAATGAAAAACTGAAATGTTCCAGAGTACTAATGTATAAAATTTAGAATAAAGGTATACGGTAAGACTGACTCAATGAGCAGAAAACTGAGATTTGCCCAAGACCAGTGTATGGTAAAACAGTCAGCTCAAAGGTGTTATATTGTCAATCTAAATAACAAAATTAAAGAAAAACGTCTGTCTATAACAACTGGCTAAGATTGACTTTAGGATTGGTTAGTGGAACGGCCCTTGAACCAAACGTTTTTAAGTTCATGGTGCCGGACAAGTCTTATTTTATTCTCTAAACAACATGAGACACATCCAATCGGTGAAAAGAATTCTCATAATTTTTTCTCAGATATAAAACACGTTCCCAACAAGCTTTGAAAACACTGATTTCGTTGGAAACCTTGAACATTTCTCTTCCCTGAAATTATTACTTTCTACTTGATTACATTTGACAGTCACTCAGTAATAGTAAATCAGCATTATTGGACATGAATTAGGTAAATTTGAAGCAAAAAGATGAGTTTAGTTTTAGAACAATCGTCCCAGGGGACAACGTATACGCTCCGCTACACTTCATACACTGGGTTACAGACCCCCTCAAAACTTCGAAAGTGTAGCGAAGTGTATACGAACCCTTTGGACAGGATGTCGATATGAATGACTCTCATTTTAACTTATTTAATTGAAAGAAGGTTTCAGACAATAGCAACCCGCAGGCACAGGAACTCGATATCGTAAGTAAAACGTAGGTAAAACGTAAGTAAAACGTAGGTAAAACAAACCTACCCCCTATATAACATACTACCCCTATATAACATACTCTATGTTATATAGGGGGTAGGTTTGTTTTACCTACGTTTTACTTACGATATCGAGTTCCTGTGCCCGCAGGTGATGGAAATGGAGGTAACTTTATTATGCCGGTCTACCAAAAGCAATGTTTATGATAATGTCAACTGTAACTTGATGCTTCTCATACATCGCAATTCAAAACGTTTCAAACTGTTGTATGTTTTCATTTGTAAAATAATACCACGCACTGCACATTCAGGTGAAGAGAACGAAATACAAAATACGCTATAGTGGTCCTCCCATACTATATTTGTCTTGTTTTATTTCAACCGAAATGTACAGTATTTTTTTTATGAAGTTGCCTTATTTCATAGATGTTTCTGCACTTTTCACGTCTGTGGTTATCATTTTTGCAATAAAATTAGTTTGTCTTTAAAGGCGTTGTGACACTTTTTTTGCAGATTATTTTGTCTCAATCTTTTTAAATTTATTATTAAAGTTTATATAATATATTGTTACGTTTAAGGGTAAAACATCTCATTACACGTCCCGATAAGAAACAGTTATCCGTATTTGATGTGATTTTGGGTTAACATTACTTTCACGAGTATTTCACTTATATCACGGATGCTGGAATTATGGCAGAGAGAAAGCCCGCAATGCCATGTGGCTATGCATTGTGGTGAAACCGATGAGCATCGGCTGGAACTAGCGAACCATGGGTGGTACTACGCTGAAATTCATTCTAGATTGCACCCAAACCTTACTGCGTGTAGAACAGTTCTCTACTACAGACAAGTTGCCGTGATTCAAACCCCGGACCTCTTGATCCGAAGCCGAACGCGCTAACCACTGCACTATCCAGACTCCTATCCATATTTGAAGAAAATGGTGCGATGTATAAATAGTCCGGCAGCCAGCCCTTTAGAGGAGCCTTTTTTTTGGTAGAAAAATTCCATTTCTCAGTCACCTTTTCAATATTTAGTAAGATGGTGATATTTTCAGAATTATAAATACTTTTTTCATAGTCTGAGTGTAAGACTACCAGCCCTTGTGTGACTGGGAAAGTGTGTCCATAGAAACAAAATTGCCGAGTTTTAAATTTCCATAGCAGACAATGTGGAATTCGAACCAGCAACTCTTTAGTTTTTTAGCTGAACGCTCTACCACAGGAGATTGGTGGTGATGGCGACAGTGAAGCCGGAAGGGTTGAACTGTATTCCGCTGTCCGAGTTCTAGAACTTGGTTATGTTATGTGCGTTTTATCTTACGTGGTTCACATGGAGTAAAAACATTAATGAGAACTGCACCCACATTAGTCGGTTTTTCAGTATAAGTAATGGATAACACCTGAATGTGACGGCGTTCCAGCAAAGAGAGGCCTTTGGCTTAGGGTCTTCTCGTAGGCAAAGGTCTCTCTTTGCTAGAACGCCCAAGGATGAGGGTGTTATCTCTTTGATAACCTCATCCGAGGGCGTTCTTGCAAAGAGGCCTTTTACCCCAGAAAGACTCTTGGAACAGTTTCCGTATCATTACTCTAAAACCATTATTATGTAGATGTGCCTTTTAAAAATTGTCTGTGACAACACTATGGACTATTTGAAGAGTAGGGTTTGTTTCTGGAGCGGACCTCTTTAATACACTACATGACCAATCCTGTATATGCCTTTTGGGTAATTGAACTTAAACATTAAAGAAAAACTGTATCCCAATTTCCTGTCTTTTTGTAGGGTAGGTTTTGTTTCAAATTTGGGTGAAGGGAGGGGAGTTGGGGTTTAATGCCGCTTTCAAGAGTATTTTATATAATCGCGGCTTTAAGTACTATGACAGGGAGAAAGCCTGCAACGCCATGTGGCTATGCAGCTATGCATTGCTCAAATTTGGTATACTAACTCCTCATTTGTAGATGTGCCTTTTGGGGTTTCAATGTTTTTTTTATATTTTAAAAATGGGCTCTGTAGCTCGGATTTATGTTTAATGATCAAGACTGATCTTGTAGGTCATGTCCCGCGAGGCCCTTATTTGGGGCCACATGTCACCAAATCTACAATTCTAATTGGCTGAAGAGTCTACACACAAAATCACAGCTTTCTAGGTCTTTTCTTTCTGGAAAAGATGAAAAGAGGTTTATAGGTCATAGCCTAGCTCCCTAGACCAAGTGGTTCTGGAGAAGACGAAAAAGCGAATTTACAGACAGATGAGTGAGCGAGTTAGGGTTTAACGCCGCTTTCAAGAGTATTTCACTTGTATCACGGCTGCTGGTATTATTGCAGGGAGAAAGCCCACAACGCAATGTGGCTATGCATTGCGGTGAAACCTGCGAGCAACGGCTGGAACTAGCGAACCATGGGTGGTACTGCACTGAAATCCAGTGTAGCATTGCACCCGAACCTTACTGCGTGTAGAACAGTTCTCTACTGCAGAAAAAGTTGCCGTGCCCCTGGCGGGATTCGAACCCTGGACCTCATGATCCAAAACCGAACGCTCTATCCCGCCCCCATAGACAGATGAAAGACTGACACTGTGCCATGCGATAATGCCTTTGTCACTATGCACTGCTTCTAAGTGTGCAACATTAGAAACCTGGTTGGTACTGAATCTCAAAGCAGCAACTGCTTGTTGATGAGTTGTAAACAGTATACATACAAAGTTGCCAAACACCTTTCTGGACTTTAACCTATTTCCATCTAAAAGTTGACAACCTTGTACGATTCATTTAAAATTCAAGACACTTAGATCTACATATTATTCATTACAATATACGTTACTGCAGAGAAAACTTTCAGATTTTCTATTGTAACCTCTATTGCGTATCAAGCATTTACGAGGCTAGAAGAGAATCCTGATTGGTTGGATAAAAAGTTAGTTATGCAATATCAAAGTTTCGAACAGAGCATTCTGTAATTGGCAAAAAGACTCCAGTTGCTTCATGCGAGACGTGCCCATATTGTTTAAGACAGAATTCCAGATGTAAAGCTCCGTTTGATTGGACAAAAGGACACTACCAGTGTTGCAAACTGTCACTGCCAGGGATATCACCTATATCATATGTAAGGTGGGAAGAGAATGTAATCACACATGTTAAAGAAAACAAAACACAAGAGTTTAAGAGCCGGGCTTTATTTACACATTGTATAAAGTTTTTAGTCAAACAGACCAAAGCCCATGTCTTCGTCCTCCGATTCAGATTCCACTTTCTTTTCTTCCTTCTTGGCTTCTGTGAAGAAAAAACACAAGTACATTACTTACATGTTTAGTTTGAAATGGGAAACTAAATTGCAAATATAATAAAACAAGAAGACATAGTCATCAACATCCCCCGCCAGACACAAGAAATGAGAACAAGGGCTATAATTCAAGAAGAAATAATTGTGCGCTGCTCATTTTCTTTCCATTAAGGTAACGATATCCTCAAGCCACACAACTGATTTGATGTTAAACAATGTCTGAGAAAAGCTATATCCTTGGATACTTGAAACAGAGTCGAAAAAGCGGAACAAGGGGAATAACTCCGGAAAAAATAATCACATGCTTCTTTTTTTCAAATTCCGTCAAGGTATCGATGGCCTTAAAGTACACACTAAATTTGGTTATCCTATCTTAAAAAGTTTCTAAGAAAAGCTGTCCCCTTTGGTGATACCTTGAACAGAGTCCAAATGTACAGAACAAGGGCAATAACTCCGCAAAGATTAATTGTGTGCTTCTCATTTTCGAACTCCATCAAGGTACTTATGCCCTCAAGCCATCCGACAAATTGGGTAATCCTATCTTAAATAGTCTCTGAGAAAAACTGCCCCCTTTAGAGATAGCATGAACCGAGTCAAAACATACGGAACAAGGGCAATAACTCCAGAAAAAATAATCACACGGTTCTTATTTTCGAACTCCATCAAGGTATTTATGTCCACAAGCCACACTACAAATTTGGAAATCCTATCTTAAACAGTTTCTGAGAAAAGCTGTCCCCTTTGGAGATACCATGAACAGAGTCCAAAAATACGGAACAAGGGCAATAACTCCGGAAAAAATAATCACACAGTTCTTATTTTCGAACTCCATCGAGGTATTTATGTCCACAAGCCACACTACAAATTTGGAAATCCTATCTTAAACAGTTTCTGAGAAAAGCTGTCCCCTTTGGAGATACCATGAACAGAGTCCAAAAATACGGAACAAGGGCAATAACTCCGGAAAAAATAATCACACGGTTCTAATTTTCGAACTTCATCGAGGTATTTATGTCCACAAGCCACACACCAAATTTGGAAACTATCTTAAACAGTTTCTGAGAAAAGCTGTCCCCTTTGGAGATACCATGAACAGAGTCCAAAAATACGGAACAAGGGCAATAACTCCGGGAAAAATAATCACACAGTTCTAATTTTCGAACTCCATCGAGGTATTTATGTCCACAAGCCACACACCAAATTTGGTTGTCCTATCTTAAATAGTTTCTGAGAAAAAGTGTCCCCATTATAGCGGACGGACGGACGCACGGACGGAGCCCAAACCTATATCCCCCTTCCACTTCCCCCTTTTCTATTCATGAAACCGCTGCTTACATCCTTAATTTATAAAAGCTGCAGTGAAAGCTGCCAGAATTGAAGCAGCTGTTAAGGCAACTTTGTCAATATTAAATAGCTTGGCTTCTATTAAAACAATACATGGCTTTTTAAGTGAATACCTTTTGGCATTTGTAAGTGCATTTCATGTGTTTATCAATTGTCTTAACATTGTAGTCTTATCAACAAGAGTATATTCTTTGATGAAGTGATTATTAACAACACATGTTAACAATACCCATTAAAACTCAAACTTCTCAAATATAGAGACTGATGGAGTTAGCCCTATCAGGTGTTCACAGTTTGAGAAAACCTGTGAAGATAAAACAGAGCAAGAGAAATAACACTAGAAATTTTTTTCCCCAAACTCTGCATTTTAAATCAGAGGTATTGATATCAAGCCACACAACATATTTGGTTATCCTATCACCGTAACGATTTCTGAAAAAGCTGTCATTTATCTTGGGCAGAGACACATGGAGCTAAAAGTTATTTTCCCTTCCACTTTGTGGCAGGAGTCTTGATATGGAATTGATTGTACCTGTAGCACCGCCAGCTCCAGCATCAGCAGGTGCAGCAGCTGCAGCGGGTCCAGAACCAGCAGCGCTTCCAATGTTGGTGATCAGTTCCTTCACATTCACACCATCAAGAGCCTTGGAGAAGAGGCCTATACACAGAAAGAAATAGTTGTGAAATCTATAGACAAAATTATCTAATATTTAAAAACAATATGTAAAGGACGCCATTGTCATGTTTTCTCGTATTGGGATTCTGGTATCTTAATCTTTATTTTATATCATAGATCTCAGACAGTTTTCTTACAGATAAACTAATGCCTCAGGCCTCAAAGTAAAAATTTTTTCAAGGAGCAAGACGCGCTCCTAACATATTCCAAAGAGCAAAAGAAAATTGCAAGGAGTACAAATATAACATTAATGAAAATTACTATGGGGGCACTTGATTTGCACTATCCCGGGCATAGCCCGCTATAGCCCGGTCACGTGACCGGGCTATCCGGGTGATCCGAGCAGACGAAGCAAATCAAGTTGAATCGGGTTATCGTTATGGCAACCATCAGAGCCAACTTAGTTGCCTTGCAACTAATAATCGAACTTTTCTAAAGTGTTTGCGACAATGACAACGATATCTCGACAACAATGGAAAATTGTATTACTTCTGCTAGAAAAGTTTGCTACATTAGTCTTTCCCTTCAGTACTCTTATAAATAATTGCATTGTAAATGTTTAGATGGAAAGATATACGATATTTTCAAATTTGCAAAAACCGAGTTTGGTCCGTATGCCGCCATTATCGCCCGCTCATTTGAAACCGGGTCAACCGGGCTACCCCGGCGGGTGATATTGAACACCCGCCCGCCTAAATCAAGTGCATCGCCGCTTCACAACCGGGTTGCGGGCGACCCGGGCGATAGCCCGGCTGGCAAATCAAGTCCCCCCTATAATAATGAATATAAGCATAAAACTGTAAGCTAGATAATATTTAATACCATTTTGAAGCAATTGTGATGGATAATGGTTGTATTTGGTGAAGACAAATGGGTTTTTTTTAGTGGATCCCAAATTTTGTCAAGGAGCATGTGCGCTCCTAAATAAAAAATACAGGGAGCAAACTGAAAAAATAGGGAGCAAATGCTCCCAAATTGGGTGCTATTTTGAGGCCTGACTAATGACCACTTTTGGGGTTCTTAACTGTCAATTCAACAGTTACATACAAATCTTCAGACTTTAAATTTTAAACAATGTTTATGAAATAGATTCAGTTTAAACTGCATAATATACTACTCATTAATTTTAGTCTCATTTGTGCACAATACAGTTAACTGGCAACTAGAAACACTACAGCATGTAGATGTGCGATTAAATATCCATCACATGCTTAAAATTTGATAAGAGATTCTAAAAGGTGCTCTTCTATTTGTACTATTTTATTTATAATCGATGAGCGAGATATTGTTCAAAGTCACTTCGGCAGATTTTTATAATCACGTCTTAAGCTATTGCACAACAGAATGACATGAAACAGAAAGTTATGGTGAAACGGATGTGTACAAATTGAGTGAGTGAGTGAGTTATTGTTTAACGCCGCTTCGGCAGTATTGCAGCCATTAGCGGCGATGTACAAATTGAAATAATTAATAATCAATCAAAAGCTTTAATAAATCGTTTTGGAAAATCCAATAGAATTAACCATGGAAACAAGTTTCATTGAACTTTTGATACTTGATAATCTTCTCACCTGGCCAGTAAGGTTCAACATTGACGTTAGCTGCCTTCAGGATTGTCGCAATCTTATCAGACTGAAATATAAAGATTAACATTGATTACATAGGTGTCATTCAATAGTTAAGTTGATTTAACTTTATTCAGTATAACAACTATCAATTAATACTGTAAACACAATATCAAAATCACACGCGTGTTCATAAATTTTTACACGATAAGCTGCACTTACAGTGATGGCAACTTGATCGTCAGCGAGGATAAGCGCGGCATACACGCAGGCAAGTTCATCTCTGGATGCCATTTTATGTTGTGTTTAATTATTGAAGCTTGATGGCTTATTGAAAATGGTGCAAGTCGCCGGATTGGCCTTAGCTCGTTTTGAGAACCGTGCACTTTCCAATAATGGTGGCGCAAGAAAGGAAGTTGCTGTCGTTGATAAAATCGACTTCCGCTTTTACGACATAAATTTATATTCATAATGTTTATCTATTTATGTTTTTTGGGTGGTGTTACTATATCCTAAATCACTATAAATAAAATTGAAAAATCAAAACTTTGCTAATCAAACCGAAATCGGTGAAAACTGTATTGAAGTGAAATTTTCCGACATCGTATCGAATTACGATATCAACATGGCGACTTACATCGTGTACGTGGTGATCTCTCTCTGTCTAAACTTTGTCTTCGCTGCTGCAGATTCTGAACATGGCCAAATTGCACTTGGTTACACAGAGGAACAATTTGATAAAGAAGTGACCGAATTAAAACACTTTGTGATGTTCTATGCCCCATGGTAAGAATACAAGGCTCTCGACTAGTCACCTGTGACCAAGATTCATTGCCATTGGCGATAGGTAGATAGTAGTAGGGTGTTTTCGTAAAGTGGACCGGTTTGTAGACGTTGTAAATTCATAGGGATGCGGTGAATTCGTAGACCAGACCGGTTCGTAGATGAAGTGAATTCGCAGACGCGGTGGATTCATAACCGTTGGATTCGTAGAATTAGTATAATCAACAACTTCAGGGATGTTTTGAGGGAATACACCCGTTCCGGCCGCTAGGCCAGTTCGGCCGCTCGAAGTAACCCAGTTCGGCCGCTGGTTCATCCGAAGGTTAATTAATCTCGCTGATATTCTACCCATTTCGTCCGCCGCTATGTCCGATGGTTAATCAGAGGATAGTTGACTCATTTCGGCCGCCGAAAAGTGTTTCGGGAATGGTTACATGTCTTTCAAAACCGGATATATATGTCCGAAAAATAACGACAAATAATGATAAAAACGATATTATGTCTCTTCATATTTTATTCATATAAAAATATACTGAAAAGTGTTTCGGGAATGGGTACATGTATTCCATAGTTCATCTTACATTCAGTATCGTATGTATTTCATTATGCAACATACATTTCATTATTTCTTTTTTTTATTCACAATACATATTACATTATTCACATATTTTATTCATTACGATATGTATTTCACAATACAAGCAACATGCACAAGCACTGCAATGCATTCCAATATTATACATTTCACATTACATTGATTCAGTTCTGGTCATGTCACTGGTCTGGTCACTTTGCTAACAGTTTGGCAATACTAACTAGTGACTGTCTTGATGTCAGGTTTTTGGTCTCGTACTCTCTCCATAATTTCTCCAGTGCGTTGTTAAATAGTTTCGTCTTTTTGTTTTGAACTCGGGCCATCTGCCCTGTACAAACGTACTGCCTGATTGTAGGCAGGAAGGCCGCTTCCTGATGAAGAAGGTCAACCAACAGGAAGAATGTGATGTTTCTTCTCTTCGCTCTGTCGTTGAGGCGTCTGTGCCAACCTAAAAAGAAGAAAAAAATAATAAGCAAAATGAATTTCCAAAATCAAAATCATAGTTAACGAATGTATTACACGAATTATCACCAATCATGTCCTTGAATACACACTAACGGATTATCTCACTACAAAAGGATTAACAATTAATTAATTGGTGTCATTTTATCGTAAGTAATTATGAAAATACCAGTAAGAACAGTTCAGTGGTAGATATTTTAATCCAATCAAATAAAAACAACAATCGATATGTTGTGAGTTGTATTGAGAAATGAATTCACTGCTTATACACTTGGATCTGTACATCATTTATTGGAATCAGCCATTTATCTGAATGAGTGTAGCTTCACAAGTCAACATTGATACCAGGTAAATTTGTGAATTTTATGATTGAGCTCTGAAATATGTGCAAAAAAATATTCGGACGGTGACATATTATTTCCATGGACATGTATGATTCATGAACATGATTCAATGTATATTTTTCAGCTTGATTTGAAATAATTTCTGCTTGAACTACATAATTTTCAGGAATATTTCTTACGATAATTTCACTAATGTCATCCGATTTATCTATTTTAGTTCAGTTTATTTATGTACGTTAAATACAAATGTTTCCCATGTTATACAGATTTCACATACTTTATAAATGTGAAAAAGATCTACAAACAATATTTATTCTATACGAAATTAGCATACAAGTCAATGGAAATAATATGTTACCGACCGAATACCTTTTTGCACATAACGCATTCAGTACAAATATTGCGACCGTCTGTTCTGGTTTTGGTTTGGTCCGAATAACTAGATCTTTGTATAAAGGTCATGTGACACCCATGTGACGCCAATATTTACGATCTGCTAGTTTATATTCGTTGTAGATCATTTGCATAATGATAAAAATACTTACCCGGCGAATTTTATTGACAAATGGTTAGCGGACATTGTGGCGGACGAAACAGGTTAAATATCAACTAGGCTAATTACATTTCGGATGTACGGCGGCCGAAATGGGCAAGATATGCAGCGGCCGAACTGGCCAGCGGCCGGACTGGGTGCTATTCGTTTTGAGTGCACAGACTGGAATGCAATGATGGCTGGTAGTTCCGACCCCGATCAGCTGACGGACACAATTACTAGTTATATAAACTTTTGTGTAGATTCTGTCATTCCCAGTAAAACCATTAAAATTTTTCCCAATAATAAACAATGGGTTACAAAAGAAATGAAAAGCCTTCTAAACATGGAAAAGATAGCATATTGTAAAGGTGACCTTTTAGAAGTTAAGAGGATTCAGAAAGATATTTCCTTACAAGTAAAGAAATGTAAAGAAGACTTTAAGCGCAAAGTAGAGAAGGAGTTTTACTGTGGCAATTCTAGAAAAATGTGGAATAGCTTAAAGACCATGATTGGTAATGATAAAAAGAGAGACCAGATTTCTACTTTCGATGCTAAGTCCTTTGCTGAAAAACTCAATTCATTTTATGCTAAATTTGACGACAAAGACTTTTCAGGGAAGCTACAAAATGAACTTGATTCTCCAGTCTTCACAAATACTACAAACGACATCAGAATAAGTATAGAAAATGTAAAGTCATGTTTTTAGAAAATTAATATTCGGAAAGCGTCTGGGCCAGACAATTTAACAGGCATTGTTTTAAAGTCATGTGCTGATCAACTCTCCCCTATATTTTGTAAGCTTTATCAAGTCTCTCTCGACTCCCATAGATTACCAAAGATATGGAAAAATTCCACAGTGGTACCAGTTCCGAAAGTATCTAGACCAAAAGAATTAAATGATTATAGACCTGTTTCTCTCACGTCAGTGGCCATGAAATGTTTCGAGCGATTAGTGCTTCCCTTTCTCTTTCTAAATATAGATCACATTTTGGATCCATTACAGTTTGCCTATCGCGCAAAGCGTAGTGTAGAAGATGCCACTCTAACTATGTTGGATAAATTGTATAATCACCTGGAAACTCCCAAATCGTATGCCCGTATCTTATTCGTTGATTTTTCATCAGCGTTTAATACAATTCAGCCTCACCTCCTTGTTCGTAAGCTTATCAACATGAATGTCAACCCCTCTATCATTAAGTGGATAAGTGAATTTCTCACAAACAGGACACAATCTGTTCGTGTAAATAATTGTCTATCTTCAACTGTTACTGTCAATACTGGCGCTCCACAAGGATGTGTGCTGTCACCTGTATTATTTATTACATATACAACTGATTGTGTTGCAAAAGATCCATCCTGTTCAATTGTGAAGTTTGCTGATGACGCTGCTCTCATTGCTCTGTTAAATGATTCTCATGAAGATGGATATCGATCAGAGATTTCGAATTTGTTGAATTGGTGCCATGACAACTTTCTTCAAATAAATGTGAAGAAAACAAAGGAAATGATATTCGATTTCAGATCCAGGGAAACCCCGTTAGAACCTATTAATATGAGTGATACTCCTGTTGAAATCGTGTCGAAATACAAATATCTCGGTACCATTATTGATGATAAATTGAATTGGAAAAGTAACACTGAAGCTGTGTACAAAAAGTGTCAACAGAGACTGTATTTTATGAGGAAATTAAGATCATTTGATGTTGATGTGAAATTATTGAAAGTTTTTTACACATGTTTTGTACAAAGTGTTTTGTCTTTCGGCATGCAATGTTGGTTCGGTTTCCTCAGTCTTCAAGATAAAAACAAATTAAACAGGATTATTAATATAAGCTCAAAACTTGTTGGTACAATCCTTGATCACCCGGCGTCAATAAATGAAGACAAAATAGTATCACACGCTCGGAAGATTATTTCAGATCCATCACACGTCCTGCACTCACAGTATTCACTTTTGCCATCCGGAAAACATTTTAACATGCCTTTTCACAAATCCAACAGAACTCGGAAATCATTTATACCCTCAAGTATTTCCATTCTAAATAAACAGTCCGCATGAGAAATTTCAGATTCCAATACCAATTTTAGAACTTATCGAGTTGTACAATTATATGTGTTGTGTGAATGTGTGTTTTTGTTTTAAAAACTTCTATGTTTAATAATCATGTATTATATAAATTTGGTATACATTTCATGTCATGCTCTGTTGGATGTAAGAAGAATTCCCTTTTGGGTAATAAAGTGTTATCTTATCTTATCTTATCTTATATCTATATCATGTTTTGATACTTGCTGGCGACCAATTATCGCTGCATACAAATTATCGCCAACACATAGCTACATAGCTAAATACTTAAGTTGAATTGAACTTTTGTTGGTTATCAGTTTGGTGATATCTTAATGTGTGAAATAATAGGGAACCATAGGATAAAGTTGTCTGCGCAAGCGCTGTAGCTATGTGTTGGCGATAAGAAGTTAGAGCGTTCATCTTTTATAGCAAGAGGTCTATGGTTCTAACCCCGCCAGGGCCACAGCAACTTTGTCTGCAGTAGAGAACCGTTCTATACAGTAGGCCTACGCAGTAAGGTCTTGGTGCAATGCTATACTGAATTTCAATATAGTACCACCCATGCACAGGGGGTAAGCCCTGTCCATGCTAAACCGGAAGTTGGCAGTCATCAACAACCATTTTCTCGACAGACAGTAGTTTTTCAACTGGGGTGGGTCCCGAAATTGTTTAGTTTTGAACATTTTCCATTGAATGATGATAACAATATCAACATGTTTCAACTCTTGAATAGCTAAAGTTTACAATCGCTACATCTTTAGAACATGGCATGTAATATATATAGTTTAGAATTTTAACATTTTGGGAGCAAGTCAATCGTCGTCAGGGAAAAAATCCGCGAAAAGGCGACTTTCTACATGAAAACAGCAAATCTACATGGATCAAGCCCATATTTTGTGTAATTTTAAGTTGAATGTGATAATCTAGGACTTGCATCAAAGTTACAGCTTTCACAAATTGATCGAAACCGAGATATTAGCAAAAATAAAAATTGTACACATTGATGGTAGTTGCTCCATCACTGTCCAGGTTGTTGAAAAATAAAAAAAATAACTGTCCATGGTAGTTGTCATGCAGGGAACCTTTTTTTTTACATTGTGGTGTTTACCGGTAATAGTACATGTAAAAATGCAACGTGAATTGTTTTTAGCTGCTGCTTTTCATACAATGTTATTGACAATTTAATTGGTAAACTAATGTACACAGTAAAATGAAGTTTTACATAGATGTCGAAAAAACAAAAAAATACAAGTTTAACATATAAATCCATCGACTATATGTTTTAACTACAACTTATATATTATAATAGTGCCATTTGTGTCATTCTGACCCCTTGAAATATTGTTATCTAGAATAATAATGTAATAATAATTTATTACTATCCCTATCAATGATTTATCCAAAGCACAATGTAATGGATGCCATCTTCAACTTCAGTCTTGTCATCCATTAGTCTAGGAATTATATCCCCATTTACCTTTTATCAGCAATATAAGACAGTGTGACATTGAACAATAAATCTGTGGACAGGAAATGAGCATATCCATATAATTTTATTGTTTCACCTTTTTTAAAAGTTGATTGTTATTGAAATTCAAAGGACACGAGGAAATGAGCATATGCTTTCGAGCAACATGTCATCAATATGTTAAAACTAGATATGTTTGTAAATATTTGCGCATAGCATTAATAGATGTTACTGAATGATATGAACACTAAATTAGCTTTTTGCAATCACAGTTTACTAAAAAATATGCTTTGTAAATTACTGGAACGTGACCTTAGTTGTGAAATCACCAACAAATGACAAATTACCGGTAACCAAATCTTTTAAAATGCATAAAGCTATTTTTTTTTAATCCTGGTCATGTAGCTTTACATTTCAAATAGATTCAGAGTACAATGTAGTCCATCAAACCAGTTCACTGAAGTTTCAATCTTAAAGGTCCTGAGTGATTGTAAATACCTGAATTGTATTTATTATTCACCATCATCCTATCATCGTGTCTTTGTGAAAGTACATTGTATTTACACTTATGTATATTTAAGAAATCATCAATGAAGACAGATACCTTTAACATAATTAATGATGCATGGAATAATATCTTTGTCATAATCTTTGACTGTAATGGTAATGTGTTATAAGCCTTAAAGATAATATCATCTCTCTGTTTTTTTCATGTTGATTCGTTTATTCATATAGACAATACTTTCAAGTAAGCAAAACACAAACGATTATTTCGAAGTGTCACCTACTCATTAAGATATAGCCCTTCAAAGTGAGTAAATTTAGCCTGCTCATTATCTCATTCTTGAAACACTTTGCCGCGGCCCCTCAGTGTAGCATAACCTTCGTTAGCGATGTGACGTCATACACAGGAGTTGCTTAATGAAATCCTTAGGCGATATGCCGATTTTCGTCGATAATTCGTTTTAAACATGATAAGAATGTTTTGACATTACATGTTTCCGATAGAATGGGTATTTGTGCGTCCGTAGGGAGTAATTTCAGAGTTTTAGGAGCATGTTTCGATATTCAACCGCTGATTTTAGATTTGTTCTTTTCCCAATCGAGTGGAGTGTTATGTTATCTTATAAGCTACAATATGTTTTGAAATGAATAACTGACAATTCAAAAATAAAAAAGATAATGCAATTTTTAAAAATTATAAACGCCATTATTAGTTAATTTTTTTTTTTGTGCTTGATTTTGTGTTTGAAGAGTGTCTATAGCTTGAAATCTACTGCGTCAATATTTCACATGGTGCTAATAGAATAGTTTCATTACAACTAAGAAAATCCTATAAATTGCATCAATGTTACTTGTTTACACTTTTTAGAAGAACATATTCGGGCTATCTTTAAATCTATAGTCGTGTACATTTACAATTACTTAGATTCAGTGTAATACCACTACCATTTTCCTAGCATGTTATATAAAAGGCCTTGCATTTTATATTACATGTAGTTTTTGATGGTCAATTCATATGTTTGTGGAAATAAAATAATGTTTAAATCACTTCGGATAAAAATATGGAAAACGTATCTTTTCCCAATTTCAAATGAAAGTATTGGAACTATAGAACTTTGATCAACTCACCATGGCCGTGTGTACATGTGTTGTTTGGTTCTCAATTTAAAATATATTACCCCAGCTATAGTTCAGTCGTGTAGATTTCCCCTCTTATTTAATATTTATCTAAGTTAGAGTGTCAATAACGCAACTACATCACTTATTACATATCGCTACATTGATAAACAAAAATACTGAAATATATTTTGTTATTTTGCATAAGGACGAATGTGAAAACAAAAATTATTCAACATGAATGAGGCATGTTAACACCGTTATAATCCGTATGAAATGTGTAATAGATCTGTGTGACGTTTGAACATCTTCATCATCTGACATGCGTGCCGCCGCCATATTGGGCAACGATAAGAATTGTTCCAAAACACATTGCAGAATTACGGGTCCCGCAATGGTCACATCCAGTACTAAACAGTGTTGACATCTGCTGCCAGTTGTAGTACGTTTTACGGGGCGTGTATATATGTAATTTTGTGGTATAAGGACACAGGTAAATATGTTATTTAGGCAGTTATGTAAGGCTAAATCTAGTGGATTCTGTCATTAGACGCCAAGCGACTCCTGTGTATAACGTCACAGGGCCAAGCAAGCGGAATTCGCTCTCGGCTAAAGTTTTATGAGGCGTAATTGAGCGGCGTTTTAAAAAGGCGTTATAAAAGATGTTTATTGGTTAAATTGACAAATATCAAGTGGAATCCTCGTCATCTTGGAATATGCTTGAATAAAAACCGAAAAGTGATATGGTCGGGGTTAGTGGATCTTTAATATTTACTGTACATAGAGAATATATTATTCAGGGAGGAACGACTGCAGAAACATGCTGTTAAAGAAGAGTGTTCTGAGATCGCATTTGACTCGAAATAACAGAACAAAATATTGACCAAAAATCATGTGGAAGCCCAGGCTTTTTTCATAATGGTTAAAAGGCAAAAGTCAAGGCAAAAGTTTAATCACCAAAAATGCACATACGAAATGTTGAACTACGATTGTATACATTTTCGGAGGAAATATTTGTGATACAGTTTCCATAAGATAGGGCGAGCTTAGTAACTACTGTTAACTTCTGACTCTCTTAAGAGAATAATAAAAAGTCAGATTTAGTGGCATTCTCAAGAAACATTACTCAAGTCATAACTTCCTACTTAAGGTCTACTTCAATTGGATAGATAAATAAAGTTAAAGATGACCACCATTTTCATTCTGCAAAACATTTTTCTGTTATCTACTAACAACTATCAGACCAACTACCTGTACAGTTCATTTTCAACAACCTGGACAGTGTGTTTGTCAACAGGAGCAACTACCATCAATGTGTACTGTTTTTAATTTTGCTAATATCTCGGCTTCGATTAATCTGTGAATGCTATAACTTTTATACACATCCTAGATTATAATTTTCAACTTAAAACTACATAGAATATCGAAAATTTCCATGTAGATTTGCTGTATTCATGTAGGAAGTTGCCTTTTCGCGGATTTTCTCTCTGACGTAGATTTATTCATTCTGAAATGTTAAAATTCTAAATTATTCATTACATGCCATGTTCTAAAGATGTAGCGATTGTAAACTTTAGCTATTCAAGAGTTGAAACGTGTTGATATTGTTAACATCATTCAATGGAAAATGTTCAAAACTAACCAATTTCGGGACCCATCCCAGTTGAAAAACTACTGTCTGTCGAGAAAATGGTTGTTGACGAGTGCCAACTTCCGGTTTAGCATGGACAGGGCTTACCCCTTGTGCCATGGTTCGCTAGTTCCAGCTGTTGCTTGCAGGTTTCACTGCAATACGTTGCCACTTGGTGTTGCAGTTTTTCTCCCTGCAATAATACTAGCAGCCATGATATAAGTGGAATACTCTTGGAAGCGGTGTTAAACCCCAAATCACCTCACCTCAAAGAGGGGGCAGGATAGCACAGTGGTTACTTTGTTCGGCTTTGGATCAAGAGGTCTCGGTTTCAACTCCTGCCAGGGGCTTGGCAAATTTGTCTGCTGTAGAAACTGTTCTACGTGTAGTAAGGTTTGGGTGCAATGTTACACTGAATTTCAGTGCAGTACCATCCATGATTCACTAGGTTTCACTGTAACACATAGCCACATGGTGTTGAAGGCTTTGTCCCTGCAATAATACTAGCGCAATAAATAAACAGCAATATAAATAATCTTGAAAATGGTGTTAAACCTAACCTCACCTAATGGTATTATATGACAGTCTGGTTGAAGAAAAGTTAGACCTGTCCTTTCAAGATATTCACCTTTTAAAACTGGGATTATCGCACAGGGATCATCAACAGGGATCTGAGGGGTTGTATTAGGATTTACATCCTAACAAAGAAATTAAGGAGATTTGAGTGAGCAATGTTTGTTCATCATTTTGTTAGTATAACTGGAGTCATCTAACGTCTATGGTATTGAATAGTGAATACCGCTAGAGAAAGATACCATTACACAAAGGTTAAGAAACACTGGACAAGTATCCTAGGGTCTCGGAAGACGTTCTTTCGGTAGTCCATGGTAAAATGGATAGTCAAATTTGAAAATGATTGAGGAGCACCTGATAAAAATGTAATTAAGCAAAAAAACAAAAGGCTCGTTGCATTGGAATACCCTATTTTAGTGGATGAACATGAGAATACACAAAGATTATTGTTTCGCCAACCACTAAACCCTTAATATTCCGGAAAGTTTAGTTTATAATCGGATCATATTGTGCACAAACTGGAGGCACTTCCCTAATTTCCCATTTGTGAAAAAAAATATAAAGAGAAATCAAGAATTTGTTTGTACAGATAAAATATAGTTAAATTGATGCTTATTTTTATATTTACCTGAAATGCAATGACAAGACAAAAGTAATATTTTGCGTGGCATTTTTTAAATATTCTTGTTTGTGGAATCCACAACTCCCATTCAATATGTTCCCATTGATACAGGTTTGCAATTTGAACTTTGTCAGGTGTGGACATTGTAAGAGGCTTGCACCGAACTGGGATGAACTTGCGAAAATATACAACATTGAATCTGATGAGAAGAAAATTGTGATAGCAAAGGTAAGAGAATAATACCCACTATAACTGCTCGAAATGTTAAACAATTAAAGCTGCACTTCTCTGCGAAGATTCACTAGCATAACCTTGCTAACCATATCGGTTCATTTATCATCAAACCTCCCATACAAAAAAGAAGGAAAGTGAATTATTTAATAACGAATGTAAATATTTGTAAATTAAAAACCTGTGCAATTTGGTTGGCAAATTGGTTGGTGCAACTAAATTTTATCCTGTTCCATCAGTGTATTTGTATCCACTTCCCTACTACAATCCACTGATTCCCTGAGCACAGTTATTCTCGTATGGCTATGAATAACCAACCAATGACCAACCTATTGATTTTTGTAAGATAAATGTTTTCTCTCTTTTAATGTGTTTTTCTCGAAGTATGCTATTTGAATTCATGAAATCAATTGATTATAAACATGCTTATAAATAAAGAAGACGTAATCAAAGACAAAAAACGAAAATAGTTTATTTGTGTTATTTAAATCAGACATATTCAAAGGACATATGCTAATTAGCAAGACCTTTTACAGTCAAAGGCTAAGATCTTTGAAATAACTCAGTCGATGTTAATGTACCATGACATGTTTCCAGGTTGATTGTACGGAGGAAACTAACCTATGTGCCAAACACGATGTGACAGGATACCCAACGCTTAAACTCTTCAACCAAAGTCCCATAGACTTCGTTCGCTTCAAGGGCGGCCGCGATCTTGACTCCCTCAAGCAGTTTGTGGAGGAACAGTTTGTCAAGGTTATTTTACTTTTTTTATCTCTTTTTGAGAGGCGTTTAGAAGCTGAATGACAATTAAGAATAGAATATATGATAAGAATTTTGTAACATTAATTTGTGGATATAATAAGAAATCTAGAAATGAGAGAACTCGCGGTGCTTGAAAATGCAGCATTTGGTTTAGTGTGCCTTAAACAGATTGCATCAGGTGCAACCTGATAGATTGCCTTGGTTGCACATTTACAAAATTAGTTGCACCACATTTATAATAAGTTAAGGAGAAAGACCGCGCACCAGGGATTTCCGTGGAAAGGGAGCCCGCTGCCCTAGGGAGCGGCCTAGGGGGAGGGCTTGCCCGACCCCGTGGCCGATCCCGAGGGCAGGGGCTTTCTTTCCACGGAAATCCCGTGGGCGAGGTCTTTTTCTGTCTTATATACCGACCTTTACATTGAAAATATTTAATTTTACCTCAAAATTAAAAAACCCAAAATTTAAACCGTATAAACCTTTGACACGGCCCCTGAATTTGCTTGAGGCAAACCGTCAGCCTAGCCGTACGTGTAGCACGTGCGGCGTGTGCAGTTCGCTATATCACGCGGTACCCACGTGATTTTCTATCATTCTTCAGTGCGATGTCGGACGGAGAAGACCTGTTTTTGACTCAGTCAACGTTTTGCGACCAAAATGATTTGGAGGATTTTAGTTTTCGTTTTGGTGAACCAAAACCGCCCTGTATCCTTCACCTTCAACTTCAAATGTTGAAAACATGATACCGCATTTTTGTCTGTAATTTCAGCAAATAAAGTAACCGGTTTTGATGTTTGTAGTTTTCTTTGTAGCGACTGTTTTGCAATGGGAGGGCCTTACAAGGTTAGATAATGCCCTGCTGCGAGGGCCTTACAAACGTTTATAAGGCCCTCGCAGCAGGGCATTATCTAACATTTTAAGGCCCTCTCATGCAAAGTAGTGATCTTCCACGGGGATAAAGACTAACTTGAAAGGCTATTAACACACCCGGGAGGTATATAATTTATGTTATTTTAATATTAAATTCATTATTTATCTGATGTGCTCAGAGTCACTAAATATCTATGTATCTAAGCTGCACTTTGTGACGACAATATATTGCAGTATCTGCTTCAACAAACTACGACCAGTCTTTTCAGTTCTCAAAATGCTGCCTTGCTGAGCCAAACAACAGTTACCTTTTTTTTTATACCAGTAATTATTTTCTTTTGGCCAAATTGGTCAGAAATTCACAAATCATACTTAGCTAATTTTAGAAGTACTGTAAATTGTTGTCTGAATATTGTATAAGAATCAGAATTAGTCTTGTTCACCAAAAAAACACCTTTCCTTTATGAGTCCGTTGATATTTCTGGCCGAATGTCTCCAATCTGTTAATCTTACTCATCAATTTACAACAACAAATTCTTTATTATAAGTAAACAATGTTTTGATGCAGATTCTTGTCTCGATTGCAAACAGAAATCTATACGGGATATTGCTACACACATTCTTGTGTCACTATTAAACAGAGATGACAATCTACATTTCACTTTTGTAATGAGTTAAGGTTCCTTGAATCCGACAACAATGGCCTAGCATTAATTATACCCTCATCAGGCTCAGCTACGAAGTATATAGCGGTCATTTCGTCCGTCCGGTTATAAAAAGGTGCATCCATTGTGTTGTTGGGGGTCACATATGCATAACATTAAATGATGATATTTATCGAGAAGTACTGACTGTTGCCATAAATTACCATTTTGATCGTAGTCGACTCAGTATAGTGACGATATAAAGGATTTCTGATCGAAAACTGGACATTGCGCATGTATTAATTAAACATATATTTGGAAACTTATTAACAAAAAGCAAAAAAGGTACAAAGATATTCCTTGATTATTATAGGAAACTAGTAATTACGATATAAGAGTTAGTAATTAAGAAATGGTCACCCTTCAATGGATCCCTAGCCATGTCGGCACATCAGGGAACGAAAAGGCAGATGTATTGGCCAAGATGGCGGCAAGCTGTGGACCGGTCAACAAATCAGTAGCAACAATTCCCTCATTAATGGGTGCAGTGAAATCATCCCCCAAACATTTATGGGTAGACAAGTGGAACAACGGGTCAACAGGACGACAATATCATCAAATCCAGACCAAACCAAGCAATGTTTGGTAAGCAAACGTAAACCGCAGAGATCAAGTCCTCCTCAGTCGGATAAAGTTGCATCACTATCCGTGCCAAAGCTTCCTACACAAATTCAATCTAGCCACCAATGCTACTTGCCTACTGTGTGATTCTGGGGAAGAAACAATCTCCCATATCATCTTTGACTGCCAAGCTCTTCAACATGCAAGGGCGTTTGACACAAGTGCCACCTTGACCGAACTGCTCACAAATCAGAACAATTCATGGAATAGGATTGTGGATCTTTTCCGAGAGAGGGAAAAGAGGATACATGCCAGAGCTAACTAGCTGATGCACGATCTAACTCAATAATAATAATAATAATAATTACGATATATTTGGTGATTTGGGATGAATATGAAGGTTGAGTAAAATTATTTGAAATGAAATCAGCACTTACGGTATTTTGGCACATATTAAAACCAAATAAAATTTCATGGATGCATCTTTAATGACGTCTGTTTGTAAAAGATTGAGCAATACAGAAATTTAATTAATATCTCCATCATTCCAGGCTGAAGACAGCGATCCTAAGCCGCCGGAACCCCTGACTGGACTCTATGAGTTGACAAAGGAAACTTTCACTGATCACATTGCCCATGGACAGCACTTTGTTAAGTTTTATGCTCCGTGGTGTGGCCACTGCAAAAGTCTTGCTCCAACTTGGGAGGATCTTGCCAAAGGTTTTCAGTACACCGAGGGAGTCACTATAGCGAAGGTAAGACCTTTCATCATTTTGAAAGTAAAAATGTATCTTCTGAAACAAAAAAAACAACTTTCAACAAGTCTAATTTCATCTCTGTGGTACCATTATGAGAAAAATATAAGCATTTTGTTGATAATTCATTAGCCTGCCTATTTGTTTACCCTGTATCCAACATATGTTGACCAAGTTAGTTTGTAGAGTGTGTATTGTTTTTGCAGATTGACTGTACAGTTTCAGGATCTTTGTGCGAGACTTTCTCAGTGCAAGGTTATCCCACACTCCTCTGGATCAAAGATGGCCGAAAGGTGACCCTGACCCTGTCCAATCAGACAATACACAACTTTTAGCACCTATCAGACAAATAGAAACTTTACCTTCTCAGAAAAATTGCTTCCATTCAATAGTTGCTGTTGATAAATGCCATGATCATGGTATGATATCCTAGATTGACTTTACATCAAAGCTCCACGTTTGAAAATTTAATTATGTGAAAAGGTCAAATTTTGCATTAACACTGTGTCCATTGAAGCTGTGTTATTTTTATTTGCAGTCTGCATAACATTCTTAACACGTCCCTTCTCTCAGGTTGATCAATACCAAGGGGTTCGTACTCTCGACGATCTCAAGAACTATGTATCGAGGATGATGGAACAAGATGATTCTATCAAACAGCGAACTGATGAAATGATCGTGGAGGGCAGTGAGGATCCAGAGGTGAGGCTCATTTTGGTTTCCTTGGAATCCTGTAATCATGATTTTCGGCTTTGGGTCAATGGCTTAACAACTTCTGCTGTAGAGAACTGTTCTACATGCAGTAAGGTTTGGGTGCATTGCTACACTGAATTTCAGTGCTTTACCCCCTTTGTTTGCCAGTTCCAGCTGCAGATCACAGGTTTCGCTGCAATACATAAACACAATGGTGTCATGGTTTTCCTCTGCAGTAATATTAGCAGCCGTGATATAGAAAATTCTCTTGTCAAACCCCAAACCACCTGATCATACTTATTCCCTCCATCCTTGAGACCAGATGTACCTACAAATTCTGCAAACTGTACACAAAAAAAGTATGAAGCCAGTGTGAAATGTCAATTCTTTTAAAGGTAAATAACTAAATTGTATTTTTAAACAGATCAAACATGATAAAGATAACCTGTTTTTTTTATGCACAGATGGTGAATTAGGAGAACTTTTAGAGATTGCTTACTTAAAAAGGGTTTAAACTGTACGAATGAATGAAATGTTTGTTCTGTTTTCAGATGCAAGTTTTGGAACTAACAGATACAGATTTTGAGGATAAAATCTCCAAAGGATTTGCTTTTGTCAAGTTTTTTGCACCTTGGTAAGTTTTCCTTTATTAATGGGGCCAATTGGTGTAAAATCTTATTGTCACAAGAGCACACCAAAAAGAGCACTATCATGTTATTACTGCCTTCTTTACTTCAGCAAAGAACTATAAAATCGGTTTGAATTTCAAACAAGAGCTATGTGACCGAAGACAAAAGTAATAAAAAGTCTCAAACAAAAACTGAAACAAAGCCATGACTCTGCAATAACCTGCAGCAAGTCCATCAATCAACCAAAAACTGCAGCAAGTCCACTATTCAACCAAAAACTGCAGCAAGTCCATCAAACAACCAAAAACTGCAGCAAGTCCACTATTCAACCAAAACCTGCAGCAAGTCCATCAATCAACCAAAAACTGCAGCAAGTCCACTACTCAACCAAAAACTGCAAAAAGTCCATCAAACAACCAAAAACTGCAGCAAGTCCACTACTCATCCAAAAACTGCAGCAAGTCCATCAAACAACCAAAAACTGCAGCGAGTCCACTATTCAACCAAAACCTGCAGCAAGTCCATCAATCAACCAAAAACTGCAGCACGTCCACTATTCAACCAAAAACTGCAGCAAGTCCACTACTCATCCAAAAACTGCAGCAAGTCCATCAAACAACCAAAAACTGCAGCAAATCCACTATTCAACCAAAACCTGCAGCAAGTCCATCAATCAACCAAAAAATGCAGCAAGTCCACTACTCAACCAAAAACTGCAGCAAGTCCACTACTCATCCAAAAACTGCAGCAAGTCCATCAAACAACCAAAAACTGCAGCAAGTCCATCAAACAACCAAAAACTGCAGCAAGTCCACTACTCATCCAAAAACTGCAGCAAGTCCATCAAACAACCAAAAACTGCAGCAAGTCCACTACTCAACCAAAAACTGCAGCAAGTCCATCAAACAACCAAAAACTGCAGCAAGTCCATTACTCAACTAAAAACTGCAGCAAGTCCATCAATCAACCAAACACTGCAGCAAGTCCACTACTCAACCAAAAACTGCAGCAAGTCCGCTACTCAACCAAAAACTGCAGCAATTCCACTACTCAACCAATAAACTGCAGCAAGTCCACTACTCATCCAAAAACTGCAGCAAGTCCGCTACTCAACTAAAAACTGTAGCAAAAACCACTACTCAACCAAAAAACTGCAGCAAGTCCACTACTCATCCAAAACCTGCAGCAAGTCCATTACTCAACCAAAAACTGCAGCAAGTCCATTACTCAACCAAAAAACTGCAGCAATTCCACTACTCAACCAAAAACTGCAGCAAGTCCATCAAACAACCAAAAACTGCAGCAAGTCCATTACTCAACTAAAAACTGCAGCAAGTCCATCAATCAACCAAAAACTGCAGCAAGTCCACTACTCAACCAAAAACTGCAGCAAGTCCGCTACTCAACCAAAAACTGCAGCAATTCCACTACTCAACCAATAAACTGCAGCAAGTCCACTACTCATCCAAAAACTGCAGCAAGTCCGCTACTCAACTAAAAACTGTAGCAAAAACCACTACTCAACCAAAAAACTGCAGCAAGTCCACTACTCATCCAAAACCTGCAGCAAGTCCATTACTCAACCAAAAACTGCAGCAAGTCCATTACTCAACCAAAAAACTGCAGCAATTCCACTTCTCAACCAAAAAACTGCAGCAAGTCCACTACTCATCCAAAACCTGCAGCAAGTCCATTACTCAACCAAAAACTGCAGCAAGTCCATTACGCAACCAAAAACTGCAGCAATTCCACTACTCAACCAAAAAACTGCAGCAAGTCCACTACTCATCCAAAAACTGCAGCAAGTCCGCTACTCAACCAAAAACTGAAGCAAGTCCACTACTCATCCAAAAACTGCAGCAAGTCCAGTACTTAACCAAAAACTGCAGCAAGTCCACTACTCAACCAAAAACTGCAGCAAGTCCGCTACTCAACCAAAAAACTCCAGCAAGTCCATTTCTCAACAAAAAACTGCAGCAAGTCAATTACTCAACCAAAAACTGCAGCAAGTCCACTACTCATCAAAAAACTGCAGCAAGTCCACTACTCAACCAAAAACTGCAGCAAGTCCACTACTCATCAAAAAACTGCAGCAAGTCCAGTACTTAACCAAATACTGCAGCAAGTCCAGTACTTTACCAAAAACTGCAGCAAGTCCACTACTCAACCAAAAACTGCAGCAAGTCCACTACTCATCAAAAAACTGCAGCAAGTACAGTACTTAACCAAATACTGCAGCAAGTCCAGTACTTTACCAAAAACTGCAGCAAGTCCACTACTCAACCAAAACCTGCAGCAAGTCCACTACTCATCAAAAAACTGCAGCAAGTCCACTACTCATCAAAAAACTGCAGCAAGTCCAGTACTTAACCAAATACTGCAGCAAGTCCAGTACTTTACCAAAAACTGCAGCAAGTCCACTACTCAACCAAAAACTGCAGCAATTCCACTACTCATCAAAAAACTGCAGCAAGTCCAGTACTTAACCAAATACTGCAGCAAGTCCAGTACTTTACCAAAAACTGTAGCAAGTCCACTACTCAACCAAAACCTGCAGCAAGTCCACTACTCATCCAAAACCTGCAGCAAGTCCATTACTCAACCAAAAACTGTAGGAAGTGCACTACTCAACCAAAACCTGCAGCAAGTCCATTACTCAACCAAAAAACTGCAGCAAGTCCACTACTCAACCAACAACTGCAGCAAGTCCGCTACTCAACCAAAAAACTGCAGCAAGTCCACTACTCATCCAAAAACTGCAGCAAGTCCAGTACTTAACCCAAAACTGCAGCAAGTCCATTTCTCAACAAAAAACTGCAGCAAGTCAATTACTCAACCAAAAACTGCAGCAAGTCCAGTACTCATCAAAAAACTGCAGCAAGTCCATTTCTCAACAAAAAACTACAGCAAGTCATTTACTCAACCAAAAACTGCAGCAAGTCCACTACTCATCAAAAAACTGCAGCAAGTCCATTTCTCAACCAAAAACTGCAGCAAGTCAATTTCTCAACCAAAAACTGCAGCAAGTCCACTACTCAACCAAAAAATTGCAGCAAGTCATTGACTTAACCAAAAGTGCAGCAATTCCACGACTGAACCAATAATGCAGCAAATTCATGAATCAACAAAAAAACTGAAGCATGTTCATGAAGCCAATGAAAGCTGAAGTCTTGTGTATAGCTCCCTTGGCAAATATGCACCTTGAATAAGAGATTTATTAACTGCCCAACAGCTACTCATAATATCAGCATATACATTTTCAACCATTAATTTTATATCACAAAGATAATCGCTTTTTTACCTCATATGTTCTGTTAACTTTATCATCCCATATATTATAGGGGCAGTAGCACATTTTTTCACTCAAGTAAATCGATGAAACGTATTTTAAAAATAATATTACTAATAGGAAACACCCTTCTCTCTTCGGAAAATCTTTTTAAAAATGAATTTACACGGTAAAGCCATGGGAATCGTTTTTGTAATTTGAAATAATAAAAAAATTTCACATTTTTTGCTTTTTATTATATACCCATGTAAACTTAAGATTGTAATACAGGTATGCAATATGTCAATACTACAGATAGTTGGTTTGTGTAATAAGATGTTTTACCCTCTATTAAAAGTAAATTTAAATGACAAACTCTCATTTAATATAAATGGAAAATTTGAAAAAATAAATTTGCCCAAAAAACATGTTACTGCCCCTTTAACAGCAAGTATATCTTTGGTGCTTTAGGTGTGGTCACTGCAAGCGTCTTGCACCGGTCTGGGAGGAACTCTCCACAAAGTATACAGAGGAAGATGACGTGACTATTGCTAAAGTAGACTGCACTCAGTATGGTTCTCTGTGTAAAGAACACAAGGTACGTTCTTTCCCTGGGTGGTTATTTCCTGAACATAGCATAAGTCTTGTCTTGACAATTTGATCATGTTATTTTAACAAGAAGTTTTGACTGTTGACATAAATGCCTTTTTAATTATAGTCAATACAGTACAATATAACAATATTGCGGTAAAGTAGTGATATGATTGATTACCGGACAATTGACTGCCGTTGGCCCGCTCCATTTAGCAAAACGACAGATAGAAATACTAAATTTGGGTTGGTAATGTTTAATAGGTCATATAACAACTGTGCATGTTAATAGGATGTGAGGGGCGGGATAGCGCAGTGGTTAGCGCGTTTGGCTTCGGATCAAGAGGTCCGGGGTTCGAATCCCGCCAGTGGCACGGCAACTTTGTCTGCAGTAGAGAACTGTTCTACACGCAGTAAGGTTTGGGTGCAATGCTACACTGAATTTCAGCGTAGTACCACCCATGGTTCGCTAGTTCCAGACGATGCTCGCAGGTTTCACCGCAATGCATAGCCACATGGCATTGTGGGCTTTCTCCCTGCCATAATACTAGCAGCCGCGATATAAGTGAAATACTCTTGAATGCGGCGTTAAACCCCAACTCACCTCACCTCACCCAATAGGATGTGTAGTTTTGATTTCTGAACATGTATAAGTTTGAGGCTTGACTCATTGGAAACAAGTAAATATCGTATATATGGCGATCAGAGATGAATATGAAAGTTGAGTGAAATTATTTGAACTTAAATCAGCACATATGGTATTTTGGCATGTATTATTGCCATATAGAGTGTTATTAAAAAAAACCCAGTGAATATCACTTTAAACAGTAACAGCTAAAGGCTTGGCGTTGTTTTCTGGTCTGCTGGAGCAAAATTAACGTGTAATGTGAGTAATTCATAGCATTATCACCCAGCTTGTTCTAAGCTCACAGGTTTCATTGAAATGAATAACCACAACAGTGTTGCAGGCTTTTTTCTTGCAATGTTACAATCTGTCATGAATCCATGATATGAGTGAAATTCTTGTTACAGTTTTAAAAGTAGGGTTCTATCAGGGTATTTTTTGTGGAAACGAAATTTGAGAGGATATTCCCGTTCACATATATATGCTATTAAAACATGATTAAAATACAGTCAAATTGAAATATACTAATGAGGTTAATATTTATAACTTGATAAAGACAAGCGCACATTTGAAGGTAAATAAAAACAATGAGAACTGAAGCCATTCATTGGCGCTGCGAGGGAAAACTTTGCTACCGCCTAACAACATATTGTTTATTTGATTTACTATATGTTATTTGTTACTATGTGAATATTCTATCATTGTATGTTTTATTATCAAAAAAATGTAAAATTGGGTTAAATATAACATGATTTCATTTCATGTACTACCAAGAAACCAAGATGGTGGATGCTGCTGATAGATTGGTGATAGAACTTCCCCTTTAAACACCCAAACTTTTTGTGACTATCCAAAACTGATTTTTGTTGATGAAACATTTTTTAAGTGATTGATACATGTGTTGGTGTTGTAGGTGCGAGGCTATCCCACGCTGATCCTGTACAACAATGGAGTGAAGATTGCAGATTACAACGGAGGACGTGACCTTAAGAGTCTGCAGACCTTTGTCGAAGAATATAAGAAACGGAAAGAAGAGTTATAATATCCATTTAGGCTAGTATTTATGAGATTGTCAGAAGATATAGGGTGCGCTCCTTTCTTGTTGAAAGGAATAACACGAAGTAATATCAGGTCAAGGGTTGTCCTGTCATTTGGTGAAATTAATTACTAATATCTATATTGCCATGATAGAAAAAAAAGATTTATTCAAAGATAAAGTCGTTTTATTGATTTTTATGAAAGGAAAAAATTCACTATTTTTGGGGTTTCATTCGTAGGTCGACATCTTTGTTGCTCGGCCTGCTCTACCTGCAAGGAGTAGCTGGGGCTATATTTGTGCAAACTCCAAGCACTGCTCAGTCATGCTCCTTGCGTTTGGAGAACTCAGAGTAAAATTCTCAGTTGAATGGAACGCACCCATCCTCAAATGGCAAGTCCACCTAGTTTTCAGTATTGAAGTATTAAATATGTCATATCATCCACATAATACTGAAATATTGAAATTAAAGAGGTCTTTTTCTTTGTTTGCTGAGTATATAAAACTTTTGGGAGCGGTTTCAAAAGGTTTTTCTCTATATAAATTAGAGATATTTATCTTTGTTTATATAAGAGCATAATTATAAAGTATTAAGTCCGTTATCCACTTTCAAATATTTCATAATGGAAATATTATGAATTATATCGCAGTAAATAATTTATTATGATTCCATGATTATCATCATACAATTTGATAATTATTTAACCATCGACAAATCATCTCGCGTAATGATGTCACCAAATCATGATCGTCCACTGTGAACTAGAACGTCCTTGATGCAATCGATACCTTGTATATATATATATATATATTATATGTATGTGTCTGCATAAGAGTGGAGTGTGATCAAACTAATAAAAGAACAAATTATTACAACATTATCAATGGAGTACACATACCGTTAGACGGATCCAGGAATATTGCGTTGTGGGGTGTGCTATTTGGTGAGCACCAAGGGGGTTCGTAAAATGTATATGCATAACTCCCCCCCCCCCCCCCCCCCCCCCCATGGGTCTGCCACTCCTATAACTTTAGCTGCTTGCACCCTCAAGTTTTGTTGTAGCCAGTATTTTGCAGTGGCAATCAAGAAATTGGTAAGATGAAACAAAATCTAGCTTTGTAGATGGCAACTTCATTCTAGGAATACTCTGTTTCATTGCTTAAAAATAATCTCTGTTACATGAGAAATGAGTTCCATTGATTCATAACTTCTTTATTGCAAGAGTGCAATTTTAAAATATTCTATTTAAATATTCTTTTCTTAAAATACTACTCACCTCATCAATCCAGAATGCACGAAAGTCTGCCTGTCGAGTCCCGAATCTAGGGATGTTTACATAAATTCTGCATGGGATATAGAATGAAAGATAAACCTTTTGTTTACAGATATCCATTTTCATGTCACTAGTTCTCTTCTGCAATGTTATTGTCTCCATCTTGTTTATAAACATTCCCAAAAGTCATTAGTACAAGTTGAGAAGTCTATGTTATGTTGTTAGCATGAAATTGAGGTGAAGAATATCTCAAAATGACGTAAATGTGTTCTATCAAATAGACATGTAAGCAGTTTGTGTTAAATTTAGATCTGTAGACATCTGAAACATGCAATGTTGAAGGGGAGTAACACTATGTCAAGCTATCGAGATTTTGCCAACTTTGCAATATTTTGTATTTAATGTGAAACATAACTACACAATCAATGCATCTTTTGTAAGGTAAAAAAAAGATAGTGTAGAATTTATTCAAATGTGTTTGACGATATCTTTTTGGACTTTCTACTTATTAAAGAATGCGTGTTATCATTCTTCATTCTCTGTATTCCCAGGTTTTCTTTTCATCTGTGCCTATTAAAGTCATCACCTGTTTACTCATCGCTATTTAGCGTGTGTTTTGTCAGCCAATGAAATGTTGTAATTTGAAATTCAACAATCCTCGGTTTTCCAGTCAAGACACTGCCAATATTGCTAGATTTCATTGGCTGGTTATTTGATAGCGATGCGAGGCATATGCTGAGATGAAAATCAGGGGATATGATAAACATCCCCAGATGAAGGTGGATGTCATTTTATATTTTGCACTGGTAAAATTTTGTTTCAGTATTTAGTAACGAGGTGTGCGATCATCCATGGATCTTTGTCTGTTTAAAGACATTCCTATCTATGGGTTACATATTTTCTAAGTAGTGGGACAAATAGTACTAAAAATGTTTTTGTTTTGGGGTTTGTTGGTGATTTGTTGTGTTATGAAAGTTTAAAATTCTCAGTTAAAATCTAACCTGGTTTTAAAGTATTTTCAAACTAATTCTGTGTGAAGTTTGCGACAAATGTATAAAAACATAATTCATACTCTTGCTTTTCTATTCTGAATATATTTATTTGTCAGATGTTGCAAATCTTGGACTTGCTTTGTAACAAATCAAACATGGAAATTATTTGTATTTACACTTTGATTATCATGTTGCTACCTTTTGAAAATAAGAAATCCTTTCTTTATTTTTGTCTTCTTTAAATTGAGTGAATTATTGTTTAACGCTGTATCCCAGCCATTAGCGACAAGTCTTTGAAACAGTTTGTTCTCAAAAGAAGTGGGTTATGAATGCCAAGTGATTTATATGAACCCATCAGATTACAGTACAGATTAACCCTCCACAAGGCAAAACTCAGGCCAGTCTCAATCACAGGCTTACGGTAATTAAGGCTTGCAGTATTTCCTAGCTGATGTTTCATCACAATGCATAGCCACCATTGATTGCGGGTTACTCCCTGCAATAACACTAGCAGCCGGCTAGCCGTGATGTAAGTGAAATATTATTAAAAGCCTTACCTGGTGTATTATTTTCTCAGGGCCAAACCAAATTTCTTTAAAGCATCCTTATTATATGTTCTTGGCTCTAAAACATGTTCTTAAGAAGTCCAATAAACATCTCATCTCATCTCATCTCTGTATAACTTGGTTTCCACCCATAACTTGTCAACTTCCCTTCACAAGGCATTACTCTAGCCACTGGCTGATTTAAGCCTTGCAGTATTTCCCTAACTTTTCTGTGGTGACATTGAGAATTGCTGCACTTGAAATTCATAGTGGGCTCTGATTTCCTAGCACGGAAATGTGGCAAGGCTTAAATCAGCCTATAATGGAGACTGACAAGAGTTATGCCTTGTGTAGGGAAGTAGATTTCGGATAAACAGTTACAGCTCTGGAGGGCTAGCATTCTGTTTGTCAGGAGAAGAAGAGTGGGGCATAAGTTAAAACAGAAAATTCGAGGAAGAACATTTTAGACTTGTGAGTGCACATCGGATTGATTGTACATCATGTTGTTGACTTGCTTTTCATTTGCATAATATTATGTCTATGCTCATATATTGTGATAGCTTCTTTATAATGTTCAGTGCCTATACCATGAGAATGAGTGCTTCTGTAGATACCTATATAATGTTAAGAAGACATATCATATTGTTTAAAGCTCTGGTGCAACTGAATGTGAGAGTAATAATTATCATGGACGTCCGATATTACAAAGTTTTGTGCCCAAATATTGTTTACCAAGGTTTGAAATTAGCTACCTCGGCCGTAAAGACGGGAATAAATTTAATAAGGATCCTATATTTTTTGCAAAACAACGTATTCAATTTGCAGCAAGAATGATCCAGATAATAAGAATGCAGATCGGCTAGATATACTAAATTTCCAACGTTTGTCGGTGATATAATATTACAATGGTTGAAGGTATAGCAATTTCAGTTGGTCCATGAACAATGCCTATGTATGATGTGTAAAAGGTTTATTGCATGGTTGGTTTCATAAATGTACTTTTTACCCCTAGTTAACCTAAAGGTGATCATGATTACATATAATTTTGTCACCTTCTTGAAATCTTGTCTTACACAACTTATTTAATTGATGGTAAACTGTCACGTCTTATAGTTCCTTTATTTCCCTTCTCTTTGAAACCAAATTTTTTTTGGGGGCTGTGTATTGTAGAACCAGATCTCACACTTCAATGTTAGATGTTTCACATGTATCCAGTATATATAGAGTTTGATAATAAAAAATAATCCTCAATTTGGTGTTGCATCATCAATGTCACTTAAATTTCCCAAAAGTATGACACGGACAATCCAAGATGGGATAAGGATGCAAATGTTCAAAGACTGCTGGGGATGATTTTCAAACAACAAAACTCATAGATAATGTGTTTTATTTTCAATAAAATAGTATTGGATGGAATGTTTTCGTTACCAATATCAAACAAGATCTCAATTAATTTTTCTTTTAGGACGGAAAATACATCAACAAAATTTCTCAGTTCTATAACAATTCATAAAACATGATGTAAAAAGAGTTCAGGTCTAGAGAATTAGTTTCCTCCATAATTTTACACAATGCGTTAAAATCTTATTCGACAGTGTTAAATAAGTTATTTGGGTGTTTGTTTATACATCATATTACACAATATTAAACTGTAATGAAACACAAGACAAGGAACAAACAATAACATTCTCATCACAAGTCGGACAGCAGTAGTACTTGCTACTGAGATTCAACAATATATAACAGTCTTCTAATATGTACAAGTGTTGATCATTGTAGTTGCTTAATTTGATTGCAGCATAAAATAAATATTCAAAACTTTGATATTCCTTGTAACGTTGTCTCAAGATCTTGATCACGAATATGAAATCATAATCTTAGAAGAGAAAAAAAGGTTCACACCAAAAAGATATTCTGCTTTCATTTGTTCCCCAAGAAATAAATCAGTGTTAACAAGAAAAAAGGGAGCATGGCTCACATACCCCCGCCATCCGCCCGTTGAGCATCATAGATGTGAAGGGTACAGTGTTCAAAAAACAGATTCAAGCATCATAATATTGTCTAAAATATTATTGAGAACTGGCTTTGTTATAACAAAATTTCATTCACCCAGATTGTTCCCATTAGAGCATCACAGTGGTAATTTGTACCATATCAAAGGGCCATAACTCCGTAAAACATAATATTTCGGAACTGGACTTTGAACTCGATGAAGAGTATCATCTGGACTACCTACATATTAAATTTCATTCAGCTAGATGTAATAGTTTCCGAGAAAACTTGTCCCCATTGGAGCATCACAGCGATTTTGGTACTAAGTTCAATTTCGGATTCAAGGGCCATAACTCCGTAAAAAAATAATATTTCAGAACTGGTTTTTGAACTTAATAAAGAGTATGGTCATGAGTACTCACAACCAAAATTTCATTCACCTAGGCTTTATAGTTTCCGAGAAAACTTTTCCGATTGAACACAATAAAACTAAGTCCAAAAAGTGATGTTTCCATGGAAACGACAAAAAATAGAGCCATGGGCTCTGTAGCTCATCAGGATTTCATTGATTTACTATCCAAAGTTGAATATTTAAGTTATTTAAGTTATTGTTTACAAGCAAAAGATAGGTTCTTAGATCATGACAACTGTGACCCCATTTGTGACCCACACAATCTACAATTTAGAATCCCCATCAGGCCTGATGAGCTAAAAATTCAAATCTCAGAAAACTGAAAATTGTCTGTACACGATGGTTAATAACTGTACAAAGTTTGGTTGATGTACCTTTGACGGTTGTTGAGAAAATTGACCGGACGGAATGACGGACGGACGGAATGACCGCTATATACCCCTTCTTACTTTGTAGCGGGGGTATAATAATACCACAGTAGTCAGTTTATTAAATAGTTCTGATGACCACCTGTATTCTGATAACCTCTAGATGTGAGATTAATTTGGCCGAGGGAATATTACTTGGCTTTCAAACTGGATAATTTTCAAGCCAAATTCCAACACTTCATTAATTACAATTGGTCATTGCCGACCAATCTTATAGATGAAATGAACTAATGTTTTACAGAAAATCTATGTTAAATTAATGTCAGTCTGTAACCTGTCAGTGTGACTGAAGATTCATATTTAATTCCATTTGAAACATTCAGTTCCATCTTAGTATATGTATCCGCAAGACTACTTCAATACTCTGATCCCATAAGCACTTCCTCTTTCTCTTATCACTGAAGCCTTGTTACTCATCATTACATGTAGCATGTATATTTTCAGCCAATGAAATTTCATTATTTCAAATTTGATGGTCGCTGATTGGTCTTCTCATCCAGGAACAGCCACTATCGTTTGATTTCAAGTACAGTGAGACCTCATTTAACCGGACTTATTATATCCGTAAACCCGGCCATCCGTAGGGTAGTATTTCAAATCTTCTCTATGCATTTCAATGCAAATAATGATTTGCTTAACCGCACATCTTACTATCCAAATGATTTTTAACTGTAACCAAATGGTGTGGATAAACGGGATCTGACTGTAATTTCATTGACTATACGAGAAAGAAGGTGTTTCAGGAAACATAGTACTGAAGAAACCTTGCGGATACAAATACTGTGATAGGGCCGGATGATTTGAAAGAGTTGTGACATGATTTACACCTTGGTATGACAGAGAGGGCAGGTCTGTTTGGAGCTGATCTCAGTCTGGAGGGCTCTGTGTTTACAGTGACTACACAACCAGTACTCATATTCCATGATTGGTCGCCCCGTCACGATGCACGTCGGGAACTTGGTGTCACAGCTCGGACAACTTGTCGACCTGGAGTCAAAATAATGCAATATTTGAACAGTCAGTCTGACGTCCTGTGAAATCTGATCATCAAATGCAGACAAAGAAAGATAATAAACCAAACATCCTTCAACAAACACAAACATCCTTCCAAACTTGTAGAGAACTAGATCAGATTCCAGAAACAGTCAGTACTTTCTATAACATAACACCATTTTATAACGATTGGCATACATATGATTCCCAACATTACACTGGATATTCTGTTTTCCTTTCTTCCCCAAATAGGAAACATATGGGTGTTCACATGACCACCCCTTGCATTAGTCAGTCTATGAACATCCTGTAATTCTATAACTTTTAGTTGTGAGCTAAATTTGGCAATGGGGGACATGGTTTTACTTTTCAACAGGATATATTTCAAACCATTTTCCAATACTGCATTAGTCACAATTGGTAAGTATGTGGTTAAGTTATTTACTTTCTATAGCAACTCCTTATTTCTGGGAAAATATGGTGTATTTCATCAATGTCCACTTAGAAAATGTCTAGTTTTATCTCTATGTAAAGATATTGCATTGTAATTGATCAATACTAGACATTGTTTCATTGAAACAATGCAGCTGTGCAATATGACGCTAGTTTTAAGAGAGAATAATGAATATTGTGGACGTAACTCACCAGTCAGGTATCACAAGAAAGAATAATGAATAATGTGGACATAACTCACCAGTCAGGTATCACAAGAAAGAATAATGAATAATGTGGACATAACTCACCAGTCAGGTATCACAAGAAAGAATAATGAATATTGTGGATATAACTCACCAGTCAGGTATCACAAGAGAGAATAATGAATATTGTGGACATAACTCACCAGTCAGGTATCACAAGAGAGAATAATGAATATTGTGGACATAACTCACCAGTCAGGTATCACAAGAAAGAATAATGAATATTGTGGACGTAACTCACCAGTCAGGTATCACAAGAAAGAATAATGAATAATGTGGACATAACTCACCAGTCAGGTATCACAAGAAAGAATAATGAATATTGTGGACATAACTCACCAGTCAGGTATCACAAGAAAGAATAATGAATATTGTGGACATAACTCACCAGTCAGGTATCACAAGAAAGAATAATGAATATTGTGGACATAACTCACCAGTCAGGTATCACAAGAGAGAATAATGAATAATGTGGACATAACTCACCAGTCAGGTATCACAAGAGAGAATAATGAATAATGTGGACATAACTCACCAGTCAGGTATCACAAGAGAGAATAATGAATAATGTGGACATAACTCACCAGTCAGGTATCACAAGAGAGAATAATGAATAATGTGGACATAACTCACCAGTCAGGTATCACAGGGAAGAATATTGAATAATGTGGACATAACTCACCAGTCAGGTATCACAAGAAAGAATAATGAATAATGTGGACATAACTCACCAGTCAGGTATCACAAGAGAGAATAATGAATAATGTGGACATAACTCACCAGTCAGGTATCACAAGAGAGAATAATGAATAATGTGGACATAACTCACCAGTCAGGTATCACAAGAGAGAATAATGAATAATGTGGACATAACTCACCAGTCAGGTATCACAAGAAAGAATAATGAATAATGTGGACATAACTCACCAGTCAGGTATCACAAGAGAGAATAATGAATAATGTGGACATAACTCACCAGTCAGGTATCACAGGGAAGAATATTGAATAATGTGGACATAACTCACCAGTCAGGTATCACAAGAGAGAATAATGAATAATGTGGACATAACTCACCAGTCAGGTATCACAAGAGAGAATAATGAATAATGTGGACATAACTCACCAGTCAGGTATCACAAGAAAGAATAATGAATAATGTGGACATAACTCACCAGTCAGGTATCACAAGAGAGAATAATGAATAATGTGGACATAACTCACCAGTCAGGTATCACAAGAGAGAATAATGAATAATGTGGACATGACTCACCAGTCAGGTATCACAAGAGAGAATAATGAATAATGTGGACATAACTCACCAGTCAGGTATCACAAGAGAGAATAATGAATAATGTGGACATAACTCACCAGTTAGGTATCACAAGAAAGAATAATGAATAATGTGGACATGACTCACCAGTCAGGTATCACAAGAGAGAATAATGAATAATGTGGACATAACTCACCAGTCAGGTATCACAAGAGAGAATAATGAATAATGTGGACATAACTCACCAGTCAGGTATCTGCGAGGCACAGCTGTTGCACTCCACGCGGTTACTGCGGCTGTCTTTAGGGGAGTGTCTGAAGTGACAATACATAATACTTTAAACATTAATTTTTGTCAAAATATTATTTGGCTCTCATACGTGCCAAAAGACCTTTTGTGCTGATTTGAGTTCAAATAATTTCACTTGACTTTTATATTCATACCTTATTGCCAAATATATAATAATTACTTGTTTCCAATGAAAATCAGTTTTTTACATGTGCAGGTAAGGTGGGTTTCCAAATATTACATTTGACCAATTGGCACGCACCAGACACAAGCATTAAAGCAAACATTTTCAGTAACAGTCAGTACTTCTCGATAAAATAAACACTAACGATAAAATAAACACTAACGTATGGCATTATGTGACGGCAACAACATACTTAATGTCCCTTTAGACAGAAATGAAGCTCCCTATTTCTTATTCAACTAATCAGGACAGGAAGCAAATAATTCTTGTGTCTGGAGTAGTTATTTTTAAACTGGGGCAAACGAAATGGTTCAGTGTTATTTTGCTAATGAGATAAACAACTGTAAGAGCACATACTTGGTGAAGATTTCCAGAGCCAACTCCTCAAATGGTTGGCGTTGTTCAGTTGCCAGAGATTCCAAAGATTCCAGCTTTATGAAAGCTTTAGAGCATGTTCCGTAGGCTTTGTTTGCACATGCAGCCAGAGCTAGAAGTATACATAACACAGAAACAATTTAGTTCAAAGCTATTTATATCATGAGAGTGACGTAATTACATGTAAATCTAATTTGTCACAAACCATTCCTGAGTATCAAACTTTCAGGAATCATAACTTGTTAACAAAGGTAACAATCTGATAATGTCTGGTATATTAATGCCTCAGGTAAAATGTGATGATGATATAATTAGAAAGGTTTGCATTACTGTTACTAATATAAAGACTTCACTTAATTATTGTTTAAACATTCTTCTGGATTTTCATTATCCTCGGGGGGCAGGAGAGATCCACAGAGAATAGAACAAATTTTTGTTAGTGGTATGTGTTGCTTCTTCTTGCCAGGGTTATCTCCCTTTGCCCATAATTGGTTTGCGTCAATCTAGTCAGATGTGACAGGTTTAGAGAGAAATTTTCTGTGTTTGGACTACTTTTGCAAGCCACCTTCGACCTGGACTTTCGTTAAATTTTGTCAATTTCAAAAGTCTTGTGATTTTTGACAAATATGAAAGTAGATTAAGACTCACCCAGAAGGGAGTAGATGTCGACAGGGTTGATAATGTCATCGTAGTCACGCAAGTGGAGACCGGTCCTCATTGCAGCCTCAACATAACCTAAATAACATAGTATAACAATAATTAATACTTAAAGAGTTCTGCAACATATTGGTCATGAACTTAACATGAACATCACTTTAATTACAATGAAATTCAAAAATTATATTTTATTTTATTAAGTAATTAATCAGTTCAATTTAGGCAGTTCATCAGATTGACATGGACAAATTTGCAAAAGGGGGATGGGGAGAAAGAGGGTGTTCAAACCCCCTGAAGCCCCCCTCCGATACTGAAAATATCTCTAGAATTAACAATTATGTGTACCTTGATGCAGCTGCCTTTGTGCTAGGATATAAAAGTGATACGCCTCGGCTCCTCTCCAAGCATTGTCGATAAGTTTTGTGTCTGAGATGGACGCATCTTCTTCAAGAAAACCTGCGAGAGCTGAGGTGGCCTGTAAGACATTTACTTGATGCTTATCTACAGTACAAAGAAACTGACCCAAACAAACTTTAATATAAGCAAAAATCATTTAATTGGTTTACTAGTTCTCGTACCATAATTTTGAAAAAATTTGTGGAAAAAAATTGTTACACAAAATCACTGCCTTACAAAAATGTTGCCAAATTTTCCCTACCAATTAAAAAATGTTGCCAGACTTATCTGATCAACTAAAAGAATATGTGAAAATTATGACTTTCTTAGAAAATTCTGTGTCTGTTTTGCTGCCAGAACACATTTCATTTACAATTATTATATTTGGCCTCCTGCTTTTAGACATTTTGCCCCCAAAAATCAGCAAACCAAAAAATAAATTTTGCCAGGCCTTAGTCAAAATTAATTTTACCAGTCTATAACTGAATCATTGACCAGAATGCAAGCAAGGCTCTCACCTCGGCTGCTTTCTTAGTGATGTTCTTGCCCTTGTTCCTGGATGTGAGTTTCATCATCTCGTGGTACTGCTCTATCAGCAGACCGCCCAGCACGTACAGCTTCTTCAGGTACATCGGCTTGCAGCCCTTCCCAGTCTGCTCCTCTGCGATCTGATCAAACAATGTAGGATTCAGGGTCTCCATTCACAAAGCAACCTTTACTAAGGTTAATGTTTACTCTCATTCTTTAACATTGAACTAAGGTTATCTTAGTGACGTTAGTGCTTTGTGAAAGGAGCCCAGGATTAGAGTCCAATGCTCTGCCAACTGAACAATAGGTGGAAATGGTTCACAACTAAGTCAGTTGAACCACACTATTTTGCTTTCAGGTCGATGCACCGTACATCAATGTGTATTTTTTGTTTGTACCACTAAGCATAATTTATGTCATTAATATAATAAAATTTTATTCATTTTATCATAATGTTCACGTTCATTAGGCTTATTTTTCAAGAAAATATGTGATTGGTTGTACTTTAGTTTTGACCTACTTGGTTTGGAACCGAATCTAAAATGTACCGAACAGAGGGTTCTGTACCGCAAAACGTACTGAACCGAAGCTCAAGTGTACTGTTTCACCCTTACTGAGCAACAGGAATATCAAAATAACTGAGGCTGGAAGAAACACAATCCTCTAAGCTTGCCTCATACACCCCATCTACAAGGTGACTAGTCCTTCAGGTAAAACTTTGGGAGTTATGAAATCCAATTTAGTAAGGGAAAAGTGAGCATTAGAGAGTTGCCCTTGTTAATCAAATGTAACAGAAGCAATTTTATGTAACTTTGTCTGAATGTTATGGTTAAGTTAATAATGTTAAGTTTTTAAATGTTTTTGACCAACACAGTTACATATTACATATTACATATTACACAGTTACAGTGTTCTACCAAACTTTTATACAAAGTGTGATGACCTATAATGTTTTAGGTTGGTATGGAGGTTTGTCTGTTCGCAACAAAAACAAAGTTATCAAAATTGTAAATACCGCCAGCAAAATCAGTGGAGTACCTTTCGAAAACATGTCCTTTATTTATGAGCGCCAGATTGTAAAGAAAGCTGCTAAAATAAGATCCGATAGTTCCCATATATTGTCCCATCATTTCGAACTACTTCCTTCTGGTCGCCGCTTTCGGTTACCTTCGTTAAGGACAAACAGACCCCGACAGTCCTTCATACCAACAAGTATTCGTGAAATTAATAAATGTTTTGAATTATGAAGTAGTAAATACTAAAATTATCTAGTCTCACAATGACCCATTTACATTGAAAATCTGTTCTGTACTAGCTATTAATATTACTGTGTATGCATTGTTTATACCGGTGTACACTGTGTGACTATATGTATATATATATATATGAGACCGTTTTGTTGTAAAAAGAATTTCCTCCGGGATAATAAAGTCTTATCTTATCTTATCTTATCTTAACTCTGATAACAGCAATTCTTCTGATTTATGAGCTACTTTCAACTTTGCACAATTACCGGTAAGTCAAGCTAATCAAATCTGAGGATGTCCTTCAAATAAATTTGAGCTATTATTTGTAGAAGGGGAAAGTTGAAAATAGCAGTCAAGCATTGAAGGGACACATTACCTTGAAGATTAGCTTGGCAGCATCGAAGTAATGTCCAGCCTTGCGGTACAGCTCTATTGCATTGATGATCTTGTTTTTCTCCAGGAGGTGGCTAGCGTACTTGGCGAGGAGGGAGTCAATCTCTCGCACATTGTGACTCTTGGCTAGATCGATAGCAGTGTTCCACTGGTTCAGATGTACACAGGCGTCGATAGCTGCCTTCACTCGGTTGCACTGAAAAACATTAACATTTTCTGTTGTTTCTACCAATTACGAAAATAATCAGAAATAGAAATTCCAACTTTTTCTTAAACCAACCACCCAGCGTAACATTAAATTTCAGTGTTCATGCAATGTAAAAAGGTTTCCAATAATTATTATGTTAACATTTATGAGAAAATATACGAGTTCATTGTGTTATTGTTCTGCTATAGTAGTTAAAGCAACCAATTAAAGCAACCAATCAAAATCCAATATCAATCATTGTCAATGCAGAATGAACATCAACGAACCTTTCATTTGAGACATTATTTATCAATCTTCTTGAAGATCATTGAAACATATTAATGAGTTGCAGTGGCATTATTTCAGTCATTATCAGCCTTAAGCCCTGTTTATACGGCGAACTTTGCACATATGCAATATTGCTTATGGTAGTATTAAATATACACACGTGAGTAAAAGTAAATTTACTATGCGTTCATACGTGTTTAATTCACGCCTAAGCAAATGGGCTTCCACCTCTTTTAATATATGAATAGATAATTACTAAAACATCCCAATTAATATTTATTAGATGTAATCTAAATAAATGACATTAATTTATAGATCTGTCAACATTGGTTTTACTATATCGCCCTAATTATATTGAAAATCGGATAGTCAGATGGATTTCGAAGGTCATCGCGTGCAAGAAGAAAGATTATTCAACATAGAGAATTTGAAAAACTATTTTAAGAGTTTCTAAAGTTCTCAAATAGATTGTCTCAACCTGAGTGAAGTCACTATGTCTTTATACGACGAACTGTTACTAGAATAGTGAAAATACCATATTTACTCACGGTAATAAACATTTGCACCTACCCCTGACTAGGTGCAAATTTGCTTACGGTAGTGAAAAATTTGCTTACAGTAGTAAAATATACACATGTGCAAATGCGTCCATACGGAGAATTATGCTCATATGAGCAAATTTGCATATGTGTAATAATTTACTCATATGCAAACGCTCGCCGTATAAACAGGGCTTTATTCTTATCATAAAGCCTGTCAGATTAATACACTTTGTAAATAAATAAAACACGATGTGTCTGCAGTCTGTGTTGTATTAGATGACATACCCGGACGTACGAGTCCACAGCTTGCTTGCACATGCCCACACTTACAAACATCCCAGCAATATCCTGCAACACAACATAGCAAACATACACTTTTATTAACTATAAACATTACTTCAAAACAAGGTGAAGTGACTTGGGGTTTAATGCTGCTTTCAAGAGTATTTCATTTATATCATAGCTTCTAGGAGCATTGCAGGGAGAAACTTACAACAACATTGCAGCTACACATTGCATTGACTGGAACTAGCGAACCATGCGCTAAAATTAAGTGTAGCATTGCACCCAAACCTTACTGGACAATTCTCTACAAAGTTACTGAGCCCCAGGTGAGATTTGAACTCTGAACCTATTGATTTGAAGATGAATGTGCTGACTACTGCGTTATCCACTTCAATTGAAGCTAGTTACTCCACAATAATTGAAGTATTCTGACACTTTGCAAGATTGCAAGATTTTGGTCATTCTTAGGTTCTTTAATGGTCTGTAAGTCTGTAAAATCTTTTGTTAAAATACTGCTTTCCTAATACTTCATACAAATCTTGGAAGACTACAATTATTACAGGAGAAAGGAAACACCATCATTACTGCAATGCACTGTAGTAAAACCTACCAGCAAAACTAACAAATTATGGAATATCTCTTGAATAAAATAAATGCTTGACATGACATACTGGGAGAAGTTTGTGGTTCTCAGGGAGAGCGTGCACCATCTTCTCCAGGCCAGGGTAATCTTCCAACATGTAGTAACACTCGGCCAGTCGCTCCTGGTTCCGTCCCTGCACGTAATACGTCACCGCCTGTTGCCTGAAATTGAGGTAAGAGGATTTGTGATTAACCATTCCCAACCTCATTTATTTACATTTCATTTATACAGCAGGGGTTGACAAAGGGACAAGAGACAGTAGAGAAATGTGCACACAATAAAGAAGAAATTGTCATCTTTAACATTATGTCGTATATTGGTTCAACAACTTCTAAGTGCCTCTCAAGAATACGCAGGGGCTAGTATTACAATTTGAATTTATCATTTAAAAAATAACAAAAATATATCAGAAATGGCTGAGATTTGAAATTCAGTGGCAGATCCTGAGTTGTTGTTCAGGGGGCTGAATCCCCTCTGCCCTTTTGAAAACTTTTGCATGTTAATTTTTGTTTGACATTTTTGGTGAAATATACCCCCCTTCTAATATGCGACCCCTTTTCAAATTCCTGGCTCCGCCTATGTTATTCATGGCCCTGTCACAGATCCTAACCCTGTGTACGCACCACTTCTGTCTGTCTGCATAATAGTCTCCGATGGCATTCCAGGCCTCCTCCAGCTGCAAGTCGTCTCCACCAGACCCAGTCTTCAGCAGCTGTACCACCCGGAACCAGTCGCCCAGCTTCTTACGCAAACTCACCGCAAGGTCTCTGTGAATACATGTATCTCAGAATATAGAATAAAGGGACTACATTTTCAAGTGAATCATTTTTTAACATACATTTGTCATGATTCTTGCATAAGCTCGCAGCCATACGAGAGTGGAAGGACTCATTAGAATGTAAGATTAACTGACTGATCTGTCATCTTTTTATTCATCCCCATGTCCTTGTTTTACCAGCATTTTTTAATGTACATACATCCATATCTTGATGACATCCATATAAGTAGAAAATAAATACTCTGAAGAGTCATGCCATCAAGAACCCTGTATTTTTGAATGCTGTTCCCTTCATTCTTTTTCATTTTCATTATAAAGAATAACTTTCTCAATCACTGCTTTTTTTTTTGAGTGCAAACCTCATTTGTTGCCATAGTTTAATATAATCAATGATGATAATGTTGCAGCGTATGTTTATTAGTACTAAAGGGGAGATGACTCCATGAACGCACCGCACCTTCTGTCCATATCAACGTAAATCCTCTCGGCCTCCTCAAACCTCCTGAAATACGCAGCAACCTCGGCTTGCTTCATCGTCTCATTCTGAAGACAAACACAAAAATCAAACCAAAACTTCCACAGCACTTTAAATAAATCCTGCAAACCATTTTCAAAATTCTGCAGTTTAGTTTAAAGATTTCAAACAAGAGTCATCAGAAGATGACATATCCCACCGGTTTCACAAAATTTGTAAAACACATCTTGTGTATCTACTACCGTACTTCAGTTAGTGGGTATTACAGATGCTGAGTTTCAGGTATGTTAAGGGTTTTAGACTTCTGCTCCAGAAGCAGTCACAATCAACAACAACCAACATCCCTCTCATGCTTCTATGGAAACAGAAAAAAATTAATTTTTCATAAAAAATCTGAAAATATCAAAAGGCACCACTTCAGTTAGTGGGTAATACACATGCAAAGTTTCAGGAAGATATGATGAACAGGTTTGGAGCTGTGCTCCGGAAACGAACCTGTCTCTGAACAAAGTCCAAATTCAACAAGTTTCTATGGAAACGAAAAAAATAAAATTTTCAGAAATCTGAAAATATCAAAAGGCACCACTTCAGTTAGTGGGTAATACACATGCAAAGTTTCAGGAAGATATGATGACGGGTTTGGAGCTGTGCTCCGGAAACGAACCTGTCTCTGAAGTAAGTCCAAATTCAACAAGTTTCTATGGAAACGAAAACAAAAAAAAAATTTCAGAAATCTGAAAATGTCAAAAGGCACCACTTCAGTTAGTGGGTAATACACATGCAAAGTTTCAGGAAGATATGATGAACGGTTTTGGAGCTGTGCTCTGGAAACAAACCTATCTCTGAACAAAGTCCAAATTCAACAAGTTTCTATGGAAACGAATTTTTTTTTTAAAAATTCAGAAATCTGAAAATATCAAATGGCACCACTTCAGTTAGTGGGTAATACACATGCAAAGTTTCAGGAAGATATGATGAACGGTTTTGGAGCTGTGCTCCGGAAACGAACCTGTCTCTGAACAAAGTCAAAATTCAACAAGTTTCTATGGAAACGGAAAAAAATAAAATTTTCAGAAATCTGAAAATGTCAAAAGGCACCACTTCAGTTAGTGGGTAATACACATACAAAGTTTCAGGAAGATATGATGAACGGGTTTGGAGCTGTGCTCCGGAAACAAACCTGTCTCTGAACAAAGTCAAAATTCAACAAGTTTCTATGGAAACGAAAAAAATAAAATTTTCAGAAATCTGAAAATATCAAAAGGCACCACTTCAGTTAGTGGGTAATACACATGCAAAGTTTCAGGAAGATATGATGAACGGTTTTGGAGCTGTGCTCTGGAAACAAACCTGTCTCTGAACAAAGTCCAAATTCAACAAGTTTCTATGGAAACGATTTTTTTTTTTTAAATTCAGAAATCTGAAATATCAAATGGCACCACTTCAGTTAGTGGGTAATACACATGCAAAGTTTCAGGAAGATATGATGAATGGTTTTGGAGCTGTGCTCCGGAAACGAACCTGTCTCTTAACAAAGTCAAAATTCAACAAGTTTCTATGGAAACAGAAAAAAATAAAATTTTCAGAAATCTGAAAATATCAAAAGGCACCACTTCAGTTGGTGGGTAATACACATGGAAAGTTTCAGAAAGATATCATGAACGGTTTTCGAGTTCTGCTCCGGAAACGAAATGATTACGGACGGACAGACGGAAGGACAGTGGACAGACGGACGGGGCGATGACTTTATCCCACGGTATTACATACCGGTGGGATAAAAAACCTCCGAAAATGGTAAAATACTTTTATTCCTTAACACTTATCAGTAACTTTTGTAGAGCTGAAATGAAAGTGCTTTATACAATGAAACTTTGTGTCTAGCTTTTCATAATTTTGACAAAACTTGACTTTCTGTTTTGTATGAATAGCCCATATTTACTCAATGCAAATGAGATATTCTATACACTTCTTTTGTCAAGTACCTGTAGATTTCCAAGTCGTTTGACGAACTCAATGCCCTGAAAGTCTTTACACTTGACAAAGGCTGTTTCTGCCACTTTCAGATTCAACTGTTCGAGAGAAGACTCTGCCAGCAAGCGCCTGAAACATGGAAGACAAAAGGACCTAAGACAGGGTTCAAACACAGTTAAAGAGAAGGTATAGCTGGTGGCCATATTATTACGCACATGTGACATAATTCCCTCGCTGTTGCGAGAATAATTTTGATAAATTAGGTAAAAATCTTTTTGCTGTCATATTTTGCAGACAAATTGGTAATCATCTAGGCTATATGTACATAATTACTTTTCATCTATCAGTTGATTAGTTTTTTAATAACACTTGTTTAAACATCGTATGCACAACTTGTGATTCCAATGTCCCATTGACGACCATGTTAAAACTAAACGGTATGATGTACATGTGTTGTTTGATAAGATGTGTTTCTTAAAGGGGCAGTAGCACGTTTTTCCACTGAAATAAGTCGATGAAATGTATTTGAAAAATATTGTCACTTTTAAGTAAAATACCCTTCTCTCTTCAGAAAATCAAGTTAAAAATGAGTGTACATAGTTCCGTAAAGCCATGGGAATCGTTTTTGTCATTTGAAATAATTAAATGTGTTCACAATAAAATGGCCACCATATAATTTTGCTTTATACGCAACAACGTTATTAACACTACAGACAATTGGTTCGTGTAATAAGATGTTTTACCCTCTAAAGTAAATATAAATGACATTCACTATCATTATAAATTGGAAATTTGAAAAAATAAAATTTGCAAAAAACATGCTACTGCCCCTTTAATAATTATCAGAAACACGTACCAGAGTCGGGGATGTGGATTGTCCTCTATAAACTGCTGAGCATCAGCTATTCCAACTTTCTCCAGTAAGTCACGTGTGTCTCTCAGCGACTGAAATCACATGTGTAAACCATACTTCATTGGTTGTTGCTGTGATTAGACATTATGACAGGTAGAATTCAAAACACAGTACCGTAAGTAAAAGATAGTAAATACTGAAATATGCAAGCCGATTTTAACACTTCAACAGCTTAATCAATTTGTAACAAACCATTCTTAGTGGTCAATTTTCAGGGCAAACAACCTGTTAAAAGGCCTAAAGATGGGCTAGCTAAAACATTCTCGACCCAACAGATAAAAAGATACAACATACTTTCATAAATTAGTTTAAACCAAGAGTTACATTGCTGCTGGCTGTAATACTAAAATCCCTACTGTATTAGAAGAATTCTCTTCCCAAAGAGGTTACTCCCTTCAGATTTTCTATTGTAACCTCTGTTACATACAGGTGACATTTCACTATTCTTGCATAATCCCTTGCCAGTGAAAGTTTGTAAGTTTGTCTGTCTTGTAAGCTATATTTGTGCATCACACAGATGAACTCTCGCCATTTCGACAGTTGCAGAACAAAATCAATGATTGCACAACTAACATGATCTTATGCAACCAAAATTAGGATTCTCTATTTCTAGCTGAGAAAGTGCTTGATATGTAACAGAGGTTATGAAAGAAATTCTGAAGCAAGTAACCTCTTTGGAAATAGAATGGAGGAGTAGTGGACAATCTGAGATACAAGTCCAAGAATCCAGGTTCAACCAACATTATTTTATTTACCATAGAATGTTGAAACTACCATTGCAGCAGTAATTTCTTTCAAGACCAAGAAGCCAGCCCATAAAATGATTCTAAGGACCAGGGATTGGGAAAGACACCTTTGACAATGGGCCATTTAGATGACTTTTAGTCACTTTTGGTGCATTAAATGGGCCATTCCCCTTTTAAGAAATAGTCAAATTTCAAATTTTAATCAGCCATTTTTTCATCCAATGTGCAAAATGGTCCTGGACCCTGCCTTTCCCAATCCCTGAAGGTATTCCATTATGAAAAAGACCCTGTTCCACAACCACAAGACACTGCATGATCAGCCTATTACTACCTACCTTTATCTCCAGTTCAACCATATCCTCTTTAGTTGGATTCTCCGGATCCTTCATGATCTCGTCCAGCAGCGCCGACTTGATCTGCAGGTCTGTGAACTGGCAGATGTAACCACTGCATAGGATCGGCTCCTGGAGATATACAATCAGGCTCAGTGAGGTACTCTCAATATTTATATCATATACTTCCATAACTATACAGAAATGTTTCAATGTATGATAGACCCTTCATTAAGCACCCTGTATCAACCCTGCAAATGACCTGTATCAGCCTGTCGTCACTGGCAGATATTAACCTGTATCAGCCCTGCAAATGACCTGTATCAGCCTGTCGTCACTGGCAGATATTAACCTGTATCAGCCCTGCAAATGACCTGTATCAGCCTGTCGTCACTGGCAGATATTAACCCGATCATCCCGTTGTGAAGGAGAAAATCTTGGACTTGAATCGAGCACCCAAGATGAATATAGAGATATGACAAACATAGTATGATATGTGTGTTTCTATATCACCTCCTGTATCAGCCCAAGATCCCAATATCAGCCTGAGAGCCATAGCTCAAAATATGAAAAAAAACATACAATACTACTTTTAAATTAATATTATGCTTGAATACCCCCCTCCACCCACTCCCCAAGTTATTTAGGACAAGGATATGTCAGAGCTAAGTGATGTCCTAAGGACAGGAGATCATCTTGGTAAAGATTAAATATTCATGTACAATGTAATGCATTTTTGCAGAAAGAAAGCTTTTGTCGAACAAGACTTGCCTCTGGGTCCAGGTTGCGGAAGATGTACATGCGAGTCTTCTCCATCATTGCAAAGAGTTCTGAATTGTCCTCAGCCCACCTCATGTCCCACACGTCCTTGCGTTCAAACTTGAGGTGTTCTCCAACAATCTCTTTCCCATCCTCGTCAGTCACCCTTGTGTCAGGGTCAAAGAATGTCAGCACACCCGCTATGTCGATGATTGCCAGCCGACTGTATTAAAAATAATGATTTAATGGTTACCGATATAATATTGATATAACAATGAGCTATCCATTATATGCAGTACGGAGCGCAATAACATCTTGAAAAGTTTCAAACAATGTTCGGCAGTCGACAGCCAAAAAACTCATCCAGCCTCATATAGCTATGAACTATCCATAACGTGCAATTTGAAGCACAATAACATTTTTAGAAATACAGGGACACAAGTTAGAATTTAGAATCAATCAATACATTGATGATGCATTATATAACATTTGATATTATATTTGATATGATATCAATCTTGTGAATTAATGATTCTCACCTTGATGTACAGTTGAGGGACAGCTGATGCGGCCGACAGCTAAGGGCGTACTTGTGCGTCAGGGCCAACAGTGGCATAGAGTAGCGATTCAAAGTGCCTGACTCTCGCCCCTGGGGAATAGATGGTAAATATCTCCTCAATTATGACTGACACCAATGAATGGCTTCACTTTTTCTGGTTATATTTTTATTGAGTGTGCTCTAGTCTTGATCAAATTATCAAATATAAAGTCATCAAATATTACCCACAGTGATACGTTTCAACAGAATTGTGTTATCATCATACATTAATAACAAATACATTGAACAGGAATCACAAAATTTGTTTTGGCAAAAAATATGATAGATCATCCCTTTAACAGATCTATAGAAGATACATGATTGCTGTAACGTGAATCATCATAATTAATGACACATAAAGTGGATCAAGGAAAATTATTAAAGCAATAAAAATATCATCATCAAGAACAGAAATTTCACGAAGTGAAGATTTGCTTGAGCATAATATAGGAAAGGGTAGTAAATAAACAGTAAATCTAAAACTCCAAAATAGCTATTTAAACCATAAATAATTGAACTTACGACGAAGAGAATCTTGTCTGAAGCACAAATACAGCAGATTGGATCTTCAGTACCCTGATGGAGGAATAGAAACATTTGATAAAGATCTTCATATCAAAAGGTAAGTATGAGTATATTGATCATATGAAATTTGAAATCTGATAAATGTATTTGATTACATGTCAGATTAATAAAGTTAAAAAAGACATTCATATCAACTGATTTATCACATTGGATAAAAAAAACAATCTAGAAGAAAAGGAATCCCAAAACATCCCAAATGGAAAGTGAAGAGAAATTGATGGAAAAGAAAAAGAGAAAATAGAAAGTAATCTAAAACAAATGTGGAGTAAATTATCTCTGCTGCATACAAAGACATTACCAACATGATGGAATGCAATATCAAAGATATTTTCTCATAAATCAGCAACAAAGCTTTGATTACTAAAGTTCCCTATACACTACAGCCGCTTGAGTTCTGCTTTCTTTGTGCATTGTAAATTACCAGATCAATGAATGGTCACTAAACTGCAAAAAATACAAGTGTGGCATCCTTTGCAATACTTGAACATAGAGGCAGGAGGAAGAGCATCTTCTCTCAGGTTGAAACGTATATGCTCCGCTCCACTTTCATACCCTCGGTTTAAACCCCACTCAAAGCTTCGCGTTGTGACTTCTGATCCAACCAATCATTATCAAATAATTTGATCGTGATGATTTCATGTGATAAAAACTCAGCAAACCACAAAGAGAATTTTTAAACTGCAGTTGGCTTTTCTCTTCCACTCTTCTTTAAATGATCGACAATGGTTCTCATGTCTAAGTTAATAATATGGTTCAGTTTATTATTGCTGATCATGCACATTTTATCCTGAAATGTTATTCGCATTTCATCAAAGAAAATGTGGAAAACTTTAGATGATTTATTTTTTTGAATCTGTATGATTTCTACAGTGATCCTTCTTGATATTGCCGACCCGCCTTTTAAGCACGGTCAATGGTCGTCTATTTTTAGATAGTTCCTATGTCATAAGTCACAGCACGAAGATGTGAGTGGGGTTTTAACCCAGGTTATGAAAATTGAGCTGAGCGTACAAGTTTTTCCCTGAGAGAGGATGGAGGAAGGCAGGAGGATGGCAGGAGACACGAGGAACACACGAGGGTAGCACAAGAGTTACAGACATACAGCCCATTTTGTTCATTGTGTACTCTGTCCAGGGATTCTGAATCCATTCTGTGATGACGGACATGCATCTGCCTTCCTTCTGCAACTATCTGCCTTCCTGCCTTCATTAAGTCTCCTTTGAGTAGTAAACCAAATCGGCGACTTTGTGTTTGTTTTGAACATATTCAATACAATCTCCATCAAGATTGTGTTCATCAAGATGTCTGCTCTTTGTACGACCTACAAAATAATTCTGTCTTCCTCAAGTGATCTAAGTATTTCCAGGATGCACAAAGAAGTCAGAACAATTGCCGCCCAGTGTAAAGGGGTATAAGCAAGTTTGCTTGTCTTGTTTAGTATTAAAAGGCAAGGTGGTCAAAACATGCTTAAAATACACACAAAACAGTTCCTCATTCATGCATATCTGAAAATCTCATTCTCTATGGCTTTGTATCTACAAGTCGCAAAAGAGCAAAATGCAAAAATAATCATACCTTTGACAGAACAATTTAAGGTTATTAACTTACAAACAATATTAAAAAAAAGTTATAATGCAATGCTTTAAGTGAAAATGAGTGAAAAATTAAATAAAATATCTAAAAAAAAAATAAAGAAAAATTATAAATTGGTAGTAACAGTATTAATTGGAGACTGTAAGGCCACTAAAACAATCCATTCTACTGACTGAAGAAAATCACCACCAGATCCACAGAAATAACTAAACATTGTTGTATACCTGTATCCGCCCCTTCAGCATCTTGGAGTGATAAACACAGTCATGTTACAAACAGTGCAGTAAAACAGCTCCACAAATCACCCATCCTTCTCCATCAGTGCATATGTTATCCATTAGACTACTAGAAATCCCCTGATTTTGTAAGACAGCTTTGATTCAAAACACTTACCTGCTTGTAACACATCACTATTTATATCATGTATATTGTCAGCCACTGAAATGTTTTTCTTGTAAATTGTTTCAACCAAAGCAGGATGAAGGCAAATATATCAGAGGAAACATTTATGTGGTAATTTGTCATGATTTGAAAGTTGATGATCAGGAAAAGTCTTCTGGGAACTGTCAATATTGCTGGATTTTAATTTTTAAGTCATTTCATGTGCTGGTTATATAAGCATTACAAGTCAAACACATCTCACATAATCAGAGGTTTTGGAAAAGTCTTACGGGTAAAATACCCGGAGGGAGAAGGATGCAAATCAACATTTGTTAACAAAATATAGCCGGAAACAATGAACAAGCAGAAATGGCTAAATCATCTTTAATTCATGGAGTAATAATTTCGGACAGGGATACCATCAACTAATGATGTGCAGATGAAAAGAGAGGAGCCCAAATATCAACCTACCGTAATTCAAAAGAATATCATTCACAGTTGACAGAAGTGGCAAATGTTGAGTACATATTGTTTTCAGATATTTATATTTTAACATCTGACATCAAAGCAAAGCCCATCCAGTCCCAGGGTAAACCGTATACTATTGGCTGCATCTCATGTCACATCGCGAAGGTTTGAAGGGGGTTGTAACACAGGCTGTGAAAGTGTAGCGGAGCGTATGCGTTTTACCCTGGGACAGGATGGGCAAACCTTGGCACAGCTTGTGAATCAATTATTTGATAAATCAAATAACACCGCAACTAACTTACATTGAAGGCCTTGCTGAAGTCCACCTCTTCTTGAGGGGCAGTGCCAGATGGCATGTCATCGATATGGTACAGTCTGCAACACAAACACGAACGAATATAAAGTCATGTACCTAATATTTCTCCTTCCCTCAACATGGTATACTTTGTTATTAATTTTGGGAGTATGGTAATGAAATTTACAAATCCTAGTTTCCAACTAAGCTGTGGATTTTTACTGCAGTTTTAACTTAGAAAGCTTATTTAAATTATTCATATGGCCAGGCAAAATTAATTACTTGGTTTATGGATTTTTGGGAGCAAAATGTCTAAAGAGTAAAAAAAAAGTACTAAAAAGCTCTAATGTAAATTAAAAATATTCATGTAAGCAAGACTGGCATGGAATTGAAAAGGAAAATCATAATTTCAATTCATTTTTCGATTGTCGGAAAAATCTTGCCAAATTTTGAATAGGGAAGAAACAATAGTAACATTTTTGTTTGAGAGGGATTCCGAGTAACGTTTTTTTTAAAAATTGACAATTTCAAAGTAGGAGGATCCATAAACCAACTAAATAAATTTGTTCACCTAAAAGGGGCAGTAACATGTTTTTTGCATATTTTAGTTTTTGAAAGTTAATAGATAGAATTTGATAGACTCTCTTTCCAAATTGGAGACTCTGAAATAGCTCCAGCAGCGAAGGTCAAGAATCTAGGGGTTATTCTTGATGCAAATCTGAAGATGGACAAGCAGATCTCCAACATCATAAGTACTGCTCACATGCACCTCAGGAACATTGGAAAACTTCGAGCCTGTCTGAGTGTCAATGCTACTAAAAAACTTGTGCTATCACTGGTCATGTCTCGTGTAGACTACTGTAACGGCCTCCTTACCAATGTCAACCAAGATCAGCTACGTCGCCTTCAAGCACTCCAAAACACCGCAGCAAGAATCATAACAAAGTCCAAAGTCTTTGATCACATCACCCCAATACTAAAAGATTTACACTGGTTACCAATTACAGCACGAATTGACTTTAAAACAAGTGTAATGGCCTACAAGTGTCTGAACGGAATGGCACCTGACTACCTCGCAGAGTTACTGCCCCTGTATCAACCTTCACGTTCACTTAGATCACAAAACCAAATGTTAGTGACAGTGCCAAACATTAAGACAAACTTTGGCAAACAGTCATTTGCCTTCAATGCAGCAATGAAGTGGAACTCACTCCCATTTGAAATAAAAACCAGTGTGTCACTGACATCTTTCAAGACTGCCCTCAAAACACATCTTTACAAGTGTCATTTTTCCTCCTAAGCGCACAGAGCATTGACTAGTGAATGTTGCGCTATATAAATGCAACTTTATTATTATTATTATAAAGTTCCCATTTATAATGATAGTTGATGTGATTTATATTTACTTTAGAGGGTAAAACATCTTATTACACAAACCAATTATCCGTAGTGGTAATAGCAGTGTTGCGTATAATGCAAAAATTGCATGGCAGCCATTTTATTGTGAACACATTTTATTATTTCGAATGACAAAAACGATTCCCATGGCTTTACGGAACCATGTACACTCATCTTTTAACTTGATTTTCTGAAGAGAGAAGGGTGTATTTTTATTGGTGACATCGACTTATTTGAGCAAAAAAACATGCTACTGCCCCTTTAATACCTCACTGCATTCAACTATTTCCCCTCCTAAATGTTACCTCTCTGATCCTGCTTTCCGCTTGGTAGCCATCTCCAAGGTTGCAAGCTTCTTGGGGTTCTTGAACTGCCATGTGTAGAATGCCTCCTTGGACGCTGTGATGATGTGGGTTTTGGTCATGGTCAGATACACAGGGTCCATCTCAATGTACTTTGAGTCGAGCGGAGTTCCGATTGAGTTGCACAACACCAGTACGTACTGTAGGAGGAATCATTGACGTCAAGCAACTTATTGAAGTTTGTGTATATTAAAGTGTTTATTTTTCTGTCAAAGGATATGACATGATAAGTTGTTAAGTGTTACTCCTTAGTATTTGCTTCACCCCTTACATTCACACTCTTAAGTCTGTTCCGAAAAGTTACCATATATTTTGCATTTTTTACATGTTCAAATTTGCCATTTATAATAAATAAACTTAAGATGGTAAAACATTACATGACTCAATTATTCATAGTCAGAGAAAATGATGTTGTGTATAAAACAAAAGCTGTTGGACATTTTAGTCTGAACACCTTTTAATAATTCGAGGATTGAAGATGGATCCGTGTTGCTTAACTGAACCATAACCTTTCGTTTTAGAACTATTTATTGAGGTGGATTTTTTGGCAATTTGTAACATTTCTTTTCCATTTTGTTAGATCCCTAAAGGGATTAGTATCCTTGCTAATTAATCATCATCGTGACAATGTTTGCCAAATTAAACTACTTCACAGTAGGGTTATACATCATAACATGTCACAACTATCATAATCAGGGTTTGATTGTGTGTGAATAATTTCAGGACCAAGAGGAATATAATTAAAATCATAGTAGGTTAAATGAAAATGTTGGGTTAATTTTCAAAAAAAAAATATAGACAAATACATCGCATATAGAAACAAGAGAATTAGTGAGCACAGCTCACTCATATACCCCCGCTTTTAACATTGGTCAAAGAGAAATGTTTGAAAATAGCAAAAGGGCATCAATGTTTAAACTTTTGTATGAACAGACCATTATATATAAGTATTATTAAAGCAGAGTAAGTATTACACTTGTAAGCATGTTTTAGAAGTAAAAGTCGAAAAATTTTAAAAATGGCATTAAATATGCAAATGGGGGTATGAAATATAAAATGACAGACGGACACATCAGTGGTTTCGTAATATTTGAACAATTAGTGTCTGAGTTATGAGTGGAACAAAAAGTGTGAATTGCGAAGATGAAAAACAGAGAAAATTTGCATAAATTATGCAAATGAGGGTATGAAACATACAAAAGGCAGATGTACACATCATGGTGATTGTACATATCAAGTTTCGTAACATTTGAACAACTGGTTTCAGAATTATGAGCGAAACAAAAACCGGACGGACGCACAGACATGCTGACCGCTATATACCTCGGACTACTTCGTAGCGGGGGTATAATTAGAAATATGTAATATAATGTATATCTTACTTGACCAATCATCTCCTCTGCTTTGGTTGCCAGGCAACAGTAATCTCCATATGCCGTGACAGCAATCAGATTCTTCACATACTTCACATATTTCTGTAACGATGATTGGAATTATTACTAATATAATACAAATCTATCATAAATTCAGTGACAACAACAAAAGACAATGAAGTTACCATATCTTTTTTCATTAATTAATTAATTTTTTTCCATTTAATTCTCCCTAAATTTTCAGCGTGAAATTATCAGACAGCACAGGTTCAAAAGCCCTAAAACATGACCATGTACCAGAAGTTCAATGTTGTTTCCGTACATTAGTTTCAATGAATATAATTGATGAAAATCAGTCTGCAATTCCATAATACTGTGACAGGAAATATTTGTGAAACTAGTTAAGACCTCATTGTTTTTGGTGTCCCAGAAGATGACGCAGTGCTCCTGTCTGTCGGGTTTGGTGAAGGAATACACAACCGTGTTGGAGCAGTACCCCCACTGAAACAGCAAACATGAAATAAGCCATTAACTTTCAATATCAGTTTAGAAATGGTTCGTAATTACAAATTCATTCATCTTAAATAACTCCAAATATAGAACTTGATTAAAGGATAGATGAAATGCATTTTTCTCAAGAATGACAGATGATTACCTCTACGTATATTGTATATCGGAATCAATTGAGCATAAAATCGAGACAATATACACTTGCAATTGATAATTAAGACGATTTTAATTCACCCATTTTAACACTATCGTAATTTGTTCGGCGAAACCTTTTGAAAATGCTCACTGAGGCGTGACTGTGATAAGCGATAGACGGGGCGGCTAGATAGCTTCTCCGCCGATGTCTCGTTAATTAATTAATGATAATTATCACTGCCGCTAAATGAATTTATGAGGTGTATTACATCGCCAAAAAGACATGTTTATGTAATAATTGTGTAATTGTCATCTGCTGAATTACCTAGTTGGATATCTAAACATTCGATATATGGGAAATTTAAGTTGGTTTATTGAAGATATCTTTGTGAAATTAACAATCAAAATGTTGCGAAATTACGTTGAATTGTGACTATCGCTGAAAATCAAATTCCTCCACATACGTCACAGAAGTCATCCCTTCGCGGGTCACACCCCCGCAGACTTTCATTCTGGTCGCCGGGGCTAAATCAGGCGTTTTTTTAAAAAGTCGTATATAAGTAGTTTATGGACCGATTTCAGAAATTTAAAATCGAGCAATTGTCAAATTGACATCCCATTTTAATGAATCCGATTTGGACCATATGTCATTTCATCCATCCTTTAAGATTTTGAAGAACATTTTCATTTTATGAAGATGGTGAATTTTTGTAAGAAATAAAGATTTCTGGATAACAATTACTATATAGACAATGTTTTGGAGACATGAAGGATATACTCTAAAACATGCATCTACACAACGTGGAGGTAGAATTTCACATTCCACCTGATGAGGTGAGGTGAGGTGAGGTGAGGTGAGTTGGGGTTTAACGTCGCTTTCAAGAGTATTTCACTTATATCGCGGCTGCTAGTATTATGGCATAGAGAAAGCCTGCAGTGCCTGCAAGCATCTGCTGGAACTAGCGAACCATGGGTGGTTACTGAGTGAGCATATACTACGAAACATTGTGTATCTATAGATAAGTTGTTATCTTGTTTTCTTTTGTATTCCACTTCCAATTGCCCCTCGAAAACTTGAATATTTGTTTTAAGTATATTTAAGTCTGTCTATAACAACTGCATAGCAAATGAGATGTGGGCAAAACAGTTGAAAAGTAGACATTGTCACTAACTCATTCGTTGAGAAATATTTTGTTTATGGGTAAGCACCTTTATTAAAAACTATAAAATCAAATAAAAACCCTAACTCACCTTATAGTCAGGTCGAATGTTTGCAAAGTAGATGAAGGAATCTACGGCTAGTGCAATCCTCAAGCTGCCTCCCTCCCAGGAACATGCATACATCTGCTTGCCGGGAACTTTCAATGTGCGCAGATGCTAAAACAATAGGGATGAGAAAGATTAAAGAGAGCAGTGGTCGGTCAAGAGGGGGTTCAGGATGTTGGATCCCTCTTTTCGCAAATATCTGCATGTGAATTAGATGGACCCCCAAGGTGAACCGCATTTTAATGAGTGAAACCACAACCCCCCCCATTTTTTAATATACAATGGAGTTTACCTCTCCAAATGGTGTATAGAACTGCACCACATTGACTTCCTTATCCTGCCCCATTGCATGCTGGGAGCCTGCCACTGCCAGGACATTGCCGCCATGGTTCCAAGCGATCTCAGCGACGTGCATACCAGTGTCAATGAGTACAGGGTCTGCAGTGAGAAGTGGTTTGATTTTAAATTCATCCATGTAAAAGATGGTTATCCAAAATTAGAAATATGACAAAACTCATATAACTGGAGCCATGTTACACAAGAGTCACCATGTGTACTTAATTTGTTCATTCATTGAACATTTTATGAAAAGTTATTTTATGAAATTTCACATACACCCGATTTACCCTTCAGACCATCACTGCAAATAATAAGTGCATGAAATAAAGACGGTTCGACAGTCCCAAACATGTTATCTTTGGATCCAGGCTGGCAATATTTAATCAATTCTACCATTTAAATTGACAAAATCACACTCTTTGGCTGGATACTTTCAAGTTTATTCCATACACTGCAATAACACTTACTTTCATCAATGTCTTGTCTCATAATCTGACAGCGTCCATTGTCGAAGCACAGCGCTAAACACGGACAGTTTGGTTCAACATAACCATAGAGACCGTTGTACCACTGAAGTCCGGCAATATGGATAGCTCCGGTCACATTGGACAGACAGTACACTTGTAGCTTCGTCTGAAAACATTTTGTATATTTACAGCCCTCATCATCATCAAATCAATTGTGCACATACCCAAATCTATATCAGGGGTTGAAATTACCCTTTTCAAAGTACAAGCCATTCAGGTTAGTGCATTTTGGAAAGTACTATCCTCAAGCCAAATACATCCATGTGATTTTATTATCCTTAAATTCATCTAGTCCTTCAAACTTTCAGTCATTACATGTTATTGGCTCAGCATATTTCTTCTAGTCATGTGCTAATTTAGAACCCAGCGGTATCATCATGAAAGAATTTATGGATTTTACTTTGAATCAATTTTATTTTTAAAAGAAGACAAATTCAATTTATAGAAACTATGAACAGATCAACTCAAGTTATTTATTCATTCATAGAGTATCAACTCACAATAAAATTGCCTATGTTGTCAAAGATGTGCACTTCACCATTGACCATCCCAAACAGAATCTGCTTGCCATCTGGAGACCACTGTAAAGAAAACGATGAGTAAGGTGGGTCTACACGACATTCAGGTAAGACATTGCCCTAGATGTTTCCAAAATCCACTATAAGATACTGTGGTGGGCCAACTAGGGCGGTTGGTAACGGGAAAGTAGGAACAAGTAAACACCATTATTAATCAACTATCAATCGTATGGCACGTACCGGAATACAATATTTACTGCAAAGACCATATGAGTCACCAACTGGCCCAATACAGCAAAATTTAATCAATACAGGAAAAACAGATCCAATACAAGACAAAAACTGGACGAATACGAGTCTGAGTATGTGAGATCAAATCTGTCACTTCAAAACTTTGACGAATGCTATCAGTTCATCAATTTTGTTTATCTAATCCTCGTATTAAAATAATAAAATATGCTTACATAAAAGCAAACATTTCTTTCAAGTATTCCTTGACACTGGTTATCTTGAAAAGAATGATAAAGTTAAATGTTTACCTCAACACATGCAAGTTGTAAGCCACGGAGCTCTTTACCCCAAATTCGATTACCATCAACAGATCCCACAATGACAGCTCCTGAAAAAACATAATGTTATAAATTAAAATTTATTCAACCAAATTTATATCCTAAACACAACTACATATTCAAATTGTGAAAAGCTTTGCTGTTGTATGACTAGATGGTCTAATGAGGGTGAGGTGAGTTTGGGTTTAACGCCGCTTTCAAGAATATTTCACTTATATCACGTCTGCTGTATTATGGCAGGGAGAAAGCCTGCAACGCCATGTGGCTATGCATTGCGGTGAAACCTGCCAGCAAGGCAGCAATGACTGGAACTAGCGAACAATGGGTGGTACTATGCTGAAATTCAGTGTAGCATTGCACCAAAACCTTACTGTGTGTAGAACAGTTCTCTACTGCAGACAAAGTTGCCATGCCCCTGGCCTAACTGGTCTAATGATACTCAGTGGATGATCTCACAATAGAATACTCAAAACAAAATAACATAATCATGGGAAAAAACATCCTAAAATACAGTATTTCAACATTTCACATCATGAACGCTAACAAAATGTGACATCCCTCAGATGGACCTATTAAAGAAGAAAGAATAGTACTTTTTTTATTATATGTACAGAGTTGACAGAATGTTTCAGGATGTGTATCAACCAGCAAATGATCTTAATTCTTACCATCTTCATAAACAATGCAGATTTTCTGACCATCAGCATTCCACTTCATGCCTCGAACAACGGACTTGTTTCTGTTATTTATCATCTCTTCATACCAAGATCCTGTACACAAATGAATTAAATATTATCTTTATCAACAAATCGTATTATGGGCTGAACGACCTAATTCAGGAATAAACTTTGACAAATCACATCGCTACACCACAAGACATTGTTGATAAGTTTAATGATAAATGATCTATTACTTCGTGAATATGCTATCAATACCAATTTCATTAATTTTAAAAAATAAAATCAGTGGAAATACAGCATTTTTTCTTAATGTAATGCAAAAAATCAAGATGGCGGACATTCAGTGAAAGAACTGTATCCAAGATTCTATGTTAGATGAAAAGCTGATCCTCATATTTTCAAACTAACCTTTGTAGAGCATCCACACAATAATAAGTCCATACTGATCACTGGTGGTAAGTTTTTGGTAGTGTTCATTCCATGTGACACACTTGACAGCCCCTGTTAAACAATCATCATCATTACCATCAGTTTCTTAAAGGGGCAGTAGCACGTTTTTTTCAGTGAAATACGTCGATGAAATGTATTTGAAAAATAATATCAGCAATAGTAAAACACCATTCTCTCTTCGAAAAATCAAGTTAAAGGTACATCCATTGTGTTGTTGGGGGTCAATTATGCTAAACGTTATAAATGGTATTATTTTATCGAGAAGTACCAACTGTTACCAAAAACTACCATTTTAATGATACTCGACTTAGTATATTAACGATATGAAGGTAAAAGTATCGATTTCTGATCGAAAATCGGACAATGCACCGCGTGTAGCGCGGGCCAATGAGTCAAACATAATTTAATTATTTAAACCAGAAAAAATAACAAATTTGGGTTGATACTTTTCAGTAGGTCATATAACTACCGTGCATGTAGATATGATGTGCACTTTCGGATTCTGCACATGCATAATGATGTAACTCGATTTTAATTGGAAACTAGTAATTATGATATGTTTGGCGATTGGGGATGAATATGCAAGCTGAGTGAATTTGTTTGTATTGTAAACAGCACATATGGTGTGTTGGAACGTATTAAAGCCAAATAAAATTTTATGAAACACAATGGATGCACCTTTAAAAAACGAGTGTACATGGTTCCGTAAAACCATGGGAGTTGTTTCTGTCAAATCATAACATGTGTTCACAATACAAAGGGCGCCATGCAATTTTTGTTTTATACGGAACACCGTTATTACCACTACGGATAATTGGTTTGTGTAATAAGATGGTTTACCCTCTAAAGTAAATATAAATGACATAAACTATCATTATAAATGGAAATTTGCAAAAATAGAATTTGCAAAAAACGTGCTACTGCCCCTTTAAAACCAGACCATAAGGGAACATTGTGACGACCTTACACTCCAACAGAACGAACAGGATAAGTAATAAGGGAATATATTAGTGGTCATTAAAATTGTCAAAATAATGCATCTACCAGAATACTCTCCACAAGGTCTGAAAACACCTCATGTGTTCTGTACCAAATTAGCGCAGACAAAATCCAGTCACAAAGCTGACAAATCACATCATGTTTTCGGAATCATTTGTCAACATGTTCCTCATTTTACGGAAACCGACGAAAGCATGGCTGCTGGGAGTTACTTGCCCCTAGCTTCTCGCACGAAAACTTTTGTGGGATATTCTATGATTTGTTAAGTGATTAGTGTTTATGTGCTGTTATCATGGTTAGGAAAGTAAACTTTTTAACAATATATGTTGTATCCTGGTTGATGCACTATTTCGCAACTTTTATTCCTTTGGAAAACAGTTGATATTAATCAGATTGAAAAATATGTTCATGTTCACTATTACACATCATTGCAGAATGAGAAACACTTCAGTAGAGATTTTAAAGTATTCAATAATACTTATACAAATATAGTAGCAAAAAATTCCACAGCATTATCAATGATTGAAGAAATTCTGCAGTTTAAAAGCTTGTTGTCATTATATTTGGTCAACATACCACTATGACCCTCCAATGACTGGTTCATCGACAAATTACTTGGAGCAGCAAGACCTTTCACCTTCATGTCCTTTCCTACAAAATGAATTTCAAGATAGAACATAAATAGATACCTTCTAATAATGGTTGGCATAACAAAAGCCAATTCATGCTCAATGACACTGATAAAATCCAAAAGAATTCAATGAAATATTTCATCAAGGATAATTTTTGTTAAATGTTTATTACACACTGGCTCCTTTGTTTTATTTGGGTGTTCATTTTTCATACTAACTTAAGTTTTCCATTGTAATGATCACACAGAGGTGTTCATGACGCATACCGGTTGTTCATCATGAACACCTGGTACAGCAGTGAACACCTTATTGTTTGTAAATTTACTTTAGTTTAATTTCTATCTTGATGATAATTCATAAAATAGCATTTCTCAGCACAAGCAAATTTTAAATACTTCTGACGAAATATGGGATCGAACCAGCAACCCTAGGGTTTCATGGTCATGGAAACCAGATGAGATGAGAGACATTTTCATCACCAAATACATAGTGTTCTTTGATTTGTTTGGATTAAAACTGTCATAAATTTGTTGACAAGTGTAGATTTAATCTTCAACTGGAGTGCAAAATGAGTAGAATTGAATGAATGTGTGTATTGCATTTTGTCTCAAACAGCGATATTCACAATGGCCATGCAGTCAATAGCATTGGTTTGTACATTTCAGCAGCGTGCTGCACGTGCATCACGACTCAATCAGGCCTGTGCAAGCTGACTGATATAGACACCGTTTTTATGACAAGGACAACCGTTGTTTTTTTACACCCATATGTTTAACATAAGATCCCTAGAATTTACACCAAAAGTTTTTTCATTCTGCATTTGGTTTGATATAGTGTTGAGCCAGTGTGTAAAATAGTTACCGACCTTGACAACGGCTTCGGCATTCATGATTCACGTGCACGAGGGTTCATCTAACTTGAACACCTCGGTCTCAGTCGGGAACTATTACACATCAAAACAGTTTTTATTCAACAAGTTCAAAACTTTAAAAAAACAGTACCTGTTTGAGTTTCTAGCTTCAGTACTTTCAGCAAACCATCTTCCCCACCACAGGCAATGTATCCATGTTCCTTGTTCCAAGATACACATCGTAGTTTCGTGTTGTTAGGAATAGCAATCTGAAATTTAGCACCATATGAAGTTTTATGAAAAGTTAAGTCTTTTTGGAGCAGCTATCATGTGAACATATATGACAAACAATATTTCGGAAAATATGGCTATGCTTGATTCGGGACCCGGCGCACTACCAGGAAGCGGCCTAAGCAGCAAATCACTTGATTGGAACCCGGCGCATGACTTACGCGTACTTCGAATGCTCCGGTTTGAAATGACCGGCGTATATTGGCCGACAAGTATTATCTTTGCGACATTCAATGACTATTTTTTAAATGAATTTGATTCTGACAATTAGATAGATGACTGATTTATTTATTTTCAAATATTACAGGTTCTTTGAAACAATGCAATACACGGTAATAAAATATTAATTCATGTTTTAACATAATTTCCAAAAAATACTTGTATGATATAAATGACATGTTTATTGAAGCTAGTTTGAGGGATGATGATGTCTTCCTGTCTGTACGCCGATACACTTGTTTCAAGGAATGGCGTAAGCCGAACACGTGGTTGGTGTATACGCCGCTAAAACGAATCAAGCATAGCCCATGCCTACTCTTTCATCAGGATTTAATCCACCATCCATCAGATGAAGGAGTAAGCATAATTCACATATGTTCACAATAAAGAAGCTGTTATCCCGAAGTTTGGTTTTCTCATCTCAGATTCCAGATCCAGTTTTCTTATCTAACAATGTTTTACCTAATATTTGCAAAATCTGATATATCTTTAACTATTTGAAGAATAATAATGTATTTATTTATTGTTAATCAACCACAAATTCGTCAAGTTTTAATCAGTTAAATGATTTGCTTTTCTACTTTGACAACAGCAAAAGATGTTTAGCTTCACTAGCAACCAACATTGATTAGCTGATAAACTTTGGCATAATGGACGATAAACATTATTAATTTGGTTTCAAGTGTTACGACTTATAATATTCACCTTCTTGCTCAAGTAGACAAACATTTTGACCAATTTCGATGTAAAATTCGATCAAAAAACAAAACTCAACGTCAGAAGTGATGTCAAAACTTGCCGGTCGTCGCCATACTTTTGAGGAATGTCACGAGATCTCGCGAGAGCTGAAATTGAGCTCGCGCGGTGAATTGTGGGTATCAGTCTTTTAGCGCAAGGTGCTCGCCGAAGTAGGTTGTGCAGTCGGTCGGCTGCTCTGTCATGAACGTACTTTGAATACATGTTACAACTTATTAATTTTTTAGCTAATCGCAAACTAAAACGTTTGTTCTTTTTCAACTATTTCAGGTTTTCTCGGAGAATAGAGCCAAATAAAGAGTGAAAATGGTTGCCCAAAAGAAATCGGTATGTTAGAACACGTGGTCATGAGAAAAGTAAATGGCTGTTGTGAAACATCACCGTCTAATATTCGAAATGATATCTGGTTTAAGCTTGTATAAGCTTGATTAATTGACACCATTTTATGTGATAGACAAAAAGTTTGGAAGTTCTACAAATAACTAAAATGCAGTCTATCCATAAGTTTAAAAAGAGTACTTGTGAAAATAACTCACAAATTGTTCCCTATTATTATAAAGCCGATGACAAGAAAAACGACTGTTTTAATATCGATACATTTTGTTTGAATTTAATACGTTAAAATAAATGGAATTTGCGAGTTCTTATCAATATATTACAAATACATTAAAAATAATCTTTATGAAGTTCTTACTCTATTTTAGAAAAAGAGTTCTGAAAACATCAATGCGCGTTTGGCGCTTGTGATGAAGAGTGGCAAGTATGTGTTGGGCTACAAACAGACCTTGAAAACTCTGCGTGCAGGAAAGGCCAAGCTGGTCATCATCGCTAACAATACACCCCCTCTCAGGTATGCATTGATTGTATTTTCCGTGTGAACGATTTGCGTGAATCAAATAACATCAATAAGAATATTACATGTACAAAGAATCTTATTTGAAGTAGCTTGGTTCGTTAGCGGCCATGTCTATAATGATAATTAAGGCCCTTCGACAGTGACTGGCTTTAAGAAGCATTAAAACTTGTTAGGTTCTGAAGTTTGTTGGATAATGAAACTGGACTTCGGAGCCTGATTTCGGTGACGATGAAGTCAAATCATAATAATGCCATATTCTTTATGTCCAAAGAGCTGGAGTGTCATGACTTGACAAAGGTTTGTAAGGAAAGGACTTAACCAATATCCAGATGCTTTTCACCGTTGAAACTGCATTTGGCATGAACTCTTAGGAGTAAGTGATTTTTGTGGACAATTTTGATTTCAGGAAATGTTATTATATCCCAACACCTGTTCAATAACGCATGCATGAAGCTAGTAATGTATGAAAGATATCTACAAGTTCACTTAGTGGTCTAAAATACATAAGCTGATATTTCGTATGTACATTCACTGGTTATCATGTCATTTATCAGTTTTGTCCAATGGGTGAAAAAAGAAATTTACAAAGGATGATTGATCCCTTTTCAATAATTTGGCATAACAGTATCCAATCTAAAAAAAAAAAATTCGGCACCCTTTTTTCTTGAGAGGCGGAAAAGAGGAAAAAATTACTAACAGTTATATTTTGGAGGCATGCTAATATAATTTACATTGAAACAAACGTTCCAGTTTTGACCCTGCCATGTAGTCACCTAGCTGTGCATAGCTCCACTTTGTAACCTTAGGACTGGAATATAAGCTATCTGTTGAGGATTCTATACTCTTAATTAGTATTTCAAATCTGCATTTTATTAGTATCCCAACTTTTCTTCTGCAGAAAGAGCGAGATTGAGTATTACGCCATGTTGGCCAAGACCGGCGTTCACCATTATGCAGGAAACAACATTGAGCTCGGAACTGCATGTGGAAAGTACTTCCGTGTTTGCACCCTCAGCATCACTGACCCAGGTCTGTATACAAGATGTGCTCTAAAGTCACATTTCTTAATCCTTCATCTGCTGAATTAGTGTAGAATTATTCTAGTGGCTCATCTTCAGGAATGGTTAATCAATCATTACTTGTTGAGGATATTTTCATAGAAAGTTAAATAGAAGTCGTACTGGAAATATTTCATTAGCAGGAAAATATATGAAGTTTGAAACTGCCAATAAAGTGTCTGTTTTGTCTTCAGAGTAGAGTAGACCTGTAAAATTAGCAATCTAAAGAACTTGAAGAAATTTCTGAAAGATTTCTATAGATAGTCAAAGTATTGCTTATCGATCCCCTGATATGCATTTTGCGTTGAAGGATTTGCAATGAGCATAGAAAAACGCTCTCAAATCGGATGGCAGAGACTCTTTTTATAGATTCATCTGTACTAGCGATCGCAACAACTTAACTTTCTTAAATATAAAGTAAAACTAATCAATGGGTTCAAAGACGGTTAATAACCGTAGTTTCTATGAACACTTCAAAGAAAGTTACAAATATAAAAAAAAGAATTTCAGAAATTTAGTTGTCATTTAATGTATTTTAAAAAATCTTGTCAACGCTTGATTGTTTCTTCATTTGTCTTTATAGTAATGTTTCAATAAGCATAATAAAGAGTAAAGTCTTCAAATGCCACTTGACCAAAATGGCATGGTAATAAAAGACCAAATATTGTGCAGGACAGTTGTACAGTTGATTTGTTACTAAGGTACATTTATGCCATGATTAATGGTTCTCTTTCAGACATTTGTACATACTGATTTATTCCTTTTCATATTGTATAGATGAGTTTTATCGATCTGTCATTATTGCTCATCGATCCCCTGATATGCATTTTGCGTTGAAGGATTTGCAATGAGCATAGAAAAACGCTCTCAAATCGGATGGCAGAGACTCTTACATAGATTCATCTGTACTAGCGACGGCTACAACTAAATCGTCTCTTAAATTGTATGAAAAAGTATTGTTTGAGCAAAATTGTCAATTTAATACAAACCATTGTTCATCTTTTGCAAGTTTATTTAGGGTTGGTTAGCTTGGTACAGTTTGTAGGTTATTTTTCAGTTATTAAAGCAAAGTTAAATCTGGAAAAAACCTGCTACTAGGCAAAAATGTCTGCATAGCATTTCCAAATCATGCAGGAGATATTTCGTATCAAAAACTTAAATGTTACTATAAGGTCATGTTTGCGAAGTTTTTCAACATTCATTTGTACATTCATGGAAAACGGTCATTTTCCCATGTTTAAATGAAATAATTAAAGTTGTCCTTGATTTATCTGCCATTATTATTGCTTATCGATCCCCTGATATGCATTTTGCGTTGAAGGATTTGCAATGAGCATAGAAAAACGCTCTCAAATCGGATGGCAGAGACTCTTATATAGATTCATCTGTACTAGCGACGGCTACAACTAAATCGTCTCTTAAATTGTATGAAAAAGTATTGTTTGAGCAAAATTGTCAATTTAATACAAACCATTGTTCATCTTTTGCAAGTTTATTTAGGGTTGGTTAGCTTGGTACAGTTTGTAGGTTATTTTTCAGTTATTAAAGCAAAGTTAAATCGGGAAAAAACCTGCTACTAGGCAAAAATGTCTGCATAGCATTTCCAAATCATGCAGGAGATATTTCATATCAAAAACTTAAATGTTACTATAAGGTCATGTTTGCAAAGTTTTTCAACATTCATTTGTACATTCATGGAAAACGGTCATTTTCCCATGTTTAAATGAAATAATTAAAGTTGTCTTGATTTATCTGCCATTATTATTGCTTATCGATCCCCTGATATGCATTTTGCGTTGAAGGATTTGCAATGAGCATAAAAAAACGCTCTCAAATCGGATGGCAGAGACTCTTTTATAGATTCATCTGTACTAGCGATCGCAACAAATTCCAATCTTATTTAAATCAGATCGAACATAACACTCCCTGTTTCTGATCTGAACACTGCAACATAGGTCATGTCGGGTGACATTCACTTCAGCCAATCGGCACAGAGGCTAGAAAAACTTTTGACATTGAACACCATTTAATGTCACATCTAGCAAGGACTGATTGGCTGAAATTATTGAAGCCTAAAATCCCCCGACGTGGCCTCCGCAGAGGATTCCTCAGATTGATGAACGAGTGTTGCGGAAACATCATGTATTGTTTAATCTGATTTAAATGTGATTGAAAAAATTCAAACTGTTTCTAATATTCAGAAAATGAAAAAATTTCCATGCACTGTTTATCAATTGTCTTTATCTTTCAGGTGACTCCGACATCATCAGAAGCATGCCCACAGAACAGCAGCAAGCTTGAGTCTTTACTTTTCAATAAAAGGTTGAGGCTAAAATTTTGATTTGTTATTTTAGTATGACCAGTGCAGAAGTAATCGCAGATTACTAAAGTGAAACAAACTTTTAGTAACTCAAAATCCTATTTCTAGTTTTTGTGTTAATTAAATATTCAAGTTTGGATGTAGAATGGTTTTTAATTTGGGATAGGAATGGCCCTTTCTATCGCACCATAATGTACATGACCACACAGGTTCTATATCAAGTACGTAACTTGCATTATCCTACCTCATGTAAGATTGTCGATCCCTGATTGGTCCTAGTGACCATTAACAAATATCAATAAACAGTCATATGGGTTGATAAATCTTCCTGAGGGTGATAAATGTTTTATATCCCGCAACACGAACAAAGCATGCATCCAAGTCAATCATTCCATGTCACGTGAAAAGTTAAATGTCATAGTTTGTCGATGGATCAGCTGTTTAGTGTTTTCTGTCAAATGTTTTTTTAATGATTTTAAGACATGCGGTAAGATAAATACATTATAACATTCAGTTTGTTCAGGTGACAATGTAATTGGCTCGTTGGATAAACACTTAACACGGTTCTGATAAATTAAGATGTCACCCGAACAAACTGAATGTTTTAACATATAAAATCTGACATAAACTGGATGTCCACTACATTAAATCTAGGCTGCTAGTGTTCTTTTCAATGGTGATTTTGGAAATAGGATCTCCCACATCATTGTTCTGAAGAAAGAACTATTTTATGGAAGGACTTGTTCTGTTTTGGCAAAACGTTCTGACATATAGCGATTATTACCCAAGGAAGTGTCATGACTATAAATTACATAAATTTGTCATTAAAAAAATAGAGCCATGGGCTCTGCAGCTCATCAGGATTTGCTTTATTATCTAAGGTTGAATATCTAAGTTATCTCAAGTAATACATTGTTAACAAGCAAAAAATAGGTTTTTAGATCATGACCCGTGACCTGTATTTGGAGTCGCAGGGTCACCAATCCTACAATTAAGAATCACCTTTGACCAAAGAGTCTCTACACAACTTTTCAGCTCTCTAGACCTTTTGGAACTGGAGAAGACGAAAATAGTTTTTTGGGTTGTGACCTCTGTGACCCCATTTGGGGTCACGGGGTCACGAAATCTACAATTTAGAATCCCCATTGGCCAAGGAGTATGCACACAACTTTTAAGCTCTCTAGGGGGGCGGGTTAGCGCGTTCGGCTTCAGATCAAGAGGTCCGGGGTTCGAATCCCGCCAGGGGCACGGCAACTTTGTCTGCAGTAGAGAACTGTTCTACACGCAGTCAGGTTTGGGTGCAATGCTACGCTGAATTTCAGTGTAGTTCCAGCCGTTGCTCGCAGGTTTCACCGCAATGCATAGCCACATGGCGTTGCGGGCTTTCTCCCTGCCATAATACTAGCAGCCGTGATATAAGTGAAATACTCTTGAAAGCGGCGTTAAACCCTAACTCACTCACTCACTCACTCACTTTAAGCTCTCTAGAACTTGTGGAACTGGAGAAGATGAAAATAGGTTTTTAAGGATGTGACCCCTGTGACCCCATTTGGGGTCACGGGGTCACGAAATCTACAATTTAGAATCCCCATTGGCCAAGGAGTCTGCACATAAAATTTCAGCTCTGCGGAGTCATTGGTTCTGGAGAAGAAGTCGAAAAAGCGAAAAGTTTACGGATGGACGGACGCCGGACACCATGCCATGCCATGCCATAAGCCCATCGGGCCTTTCAGGCCTGATGAGCTAAAAAGTCATGACACACTTTTGAGTAATTTCCTTATTACCCATTTTATTCCATTTGATTCACGTAAAAATAGTCGGAAAACGGCACACTTCTCTTGCTATAACAAGCCAGTGACGTGACGAACAATTTATTGTTTTATGAAGTCAGTGTCACAGACAACAAAAAGTCTCTGTGAAACAATGAAACATGATATGTGCTCATATCAATAATTAGCAGCTCCGACTTAGTCGGAGCTGCTATCAGTTTTTGTGCAGTTTCCATCGCCGCCGCCGCCGCCACATTTTGTATTCGCTATAACTTTTTTCCTATTAGGTTTTGAGAACTCATATACATAACTTCTTACTTATACCCCTGGGGAATTATTTTGACATGTTCATATTCAAGGTCAAAGGTCAAGGTCACGAGTTCTGAAATTGCTAAAAAAATCCTTGTAAACACGATAACTTGAAAAATATTTGTGCTATCAGGCTCTTATTTGGTGTATATCAACTATGGAGAAAGGCCAAGATTTGAAAAGATTTTCGCTAACATCCGTCAAAGGTCAAGGTCATAGCGAGGTCACAACCTAAGCATGCTTTTGCGAAAATGTCTTATTTCAACTATAAACACTTTAAATCATTACATGATTGTGATACACAATGAAAAGTGATCACTGATTGTGTGACCTTGAATTTTAAAGGTCAAGGTCACGAGATATGGTCATGCTGACCAGTTCTGAAATCACTAAATAACTTCTTTCCAAGGAGGTATCAACACCTCTTATACATAACTTCTTACTTATGCTCCTTGAAAAATCATTTTGACATGTTCATATTCAAGGACAAAGGTCAAGGTCACGAGTTCTGAAATTGCTAAAAAAATCCTTATAAACACCATAACTTGAAAAATATTTGTGCTATCAGGCTCTTATTTGGTACATATCAACTTTGGAGAAAGGCCAAAATTTGAAACGGTTTTTCGCTAACATCCGTCAAAGGTCAAGGTCATAGCGAGGTCACAACCTAAGCATGCCTTTGCGAAAATGTCTTATTTCAACTATTAACACTGTAAATCATTACATGATTGTGATACACAATGAAAAGTGATCACTGATTGTGTGACCTTGAATTTTAAAGGTCAAGGTCACGAGATATGGTCATGCTGACCAGTTCTGAAATCACTAAGTAACTTTTTTCCATGAAGATATTAACACCTCATATAGATAGCTCAATTTCTTTCTTATACACCTGGTGAATGATTGACATGTTCACATTCAAGGTCAAAGGTCAAGGTCATGAGTTCTGAAATCACTACAACAATCCTTGTTAACATGATAACTTCAAACTGTTTTGTGCTATTAGGCTCTTATTTGGTATATAAGAACTTTGTAGAAAGACCAAGATTTGAAAACATTTTCGCTAAAATCTGTCAAAGGTCAAGGTCACAGTGAGGTCAAAACTTAAGCATGCTTTTGTGAATATGCCGTATTTTAACTATGAACACTTTGAGTCATTGCATGATTATTATACGCGATGAAAAGTGATCATTGATGGTGTGACCTTGAAGGTCAAAGGTCAAGGTCATGAGATATCGGTTAAGGCAAGTTAATCCTTTGATCAAATTTTGAAAGAAGAAATAGGTTTTAAAGGCGCTGTAGCACGTTTTTTGCAAAATTTATTCTTTCAAATTTCCCATTTATAATGATAGTTTATGTCATTTAAATTAACTTTAGAGGGTAAAACATCTTATTACACAAACAAATTATCTGTAGTGGTAAAAACTATGTTGCGTATAAAGCAAAAATTGCATCGCGGCCATTTTATTGTGAACACAATTTATTATTTTGTATTACAAAAACGATTCCCATGGCTTAACCAAAACATGTACACTCATTTTAAACTTTATTTTCCGAGGAGAAAAGGATGTTTTACTATTGGTGAAATTATTTTTCAAATCCATTTCATCAACTTATTTGAGCGAAAAAACGTGCTACAGCGCCTTTAAGAACAAACTTGTGAAAAGTGACCCCAGTGATGATTAGTAATAACTCAAATAATGAACAAACTTTTGTTAAAAAGAATTGCCATTTTATTGATGCTGACGAGAAGGCGGAACAGGGAAAGGCGAGACCCTAAGTTTCGGAGCTGCTCTGCTTTTGCGGTGTCCCGCAAACGCTAATCTAGTTTTATATTCAATTTACCTTTCTTCGGATCCAGAGGTTCTGAGTTCGAATCCCGCCAGGGGCATGGCAACTTTGTCTGCAGTAGAGAACTGTTCTACACGCAGTAAGGTTTGGGTGCAATGCTACACTGAAAATGTCTTATTTCAACTATAAACACTTTAAATCATTACATGATTGTGATACACAATGAAAAGTGATCACTGATTGTGTGACCTTGAATTTTAAAGGTCAAGGTCACGAGATATGGTCATGCTGACCAGTTCTGAAATCACTAAATAACTTCTTTCCAAGGAGGTATCAACACCTCTTATACATAACTTCTTACATATGCTCCTTGGGAATTATTTTGACATGTTCATATTCAAGGTCAAAGGTCAAGGTCACGAGTTCTGAAATTGCTAAAAAAAATCCTTATAAACACGATAACTTGAAAAATATTTGTGCTATCAGGCTCTTTTGTGCTATCATGCCTTTGCGAAAATGTCTTATTTCAACTATTAACACTGTAAATCATTACATGATTGTGATACACAATGAAAAGTGATCACTGATTGTGTGACCTTGAATTTTAAAGGTCAATTTCACGAGATATGGTCATGCTGACCAGTTCTGAAATCACTAAGTAACTTTTTTCCATGAAGATATTAACACCTCATATAGATAGCTCAATTTCTTTCTTATACACCTGGTGAATGATTTTGACATGTTCACATTCAAGGTCAAAGGTCATGGTCATGAGTTCTGAAATCACTACAACAATCCTTGTTAACATGATAACTTCAAACTGTTTTGTGCTATTAGGCTCTTATTTGGTATATAAGAACTCTGTAGAAAGACCAAGATTTGAAAACATTTTCGCTAAAATCTGTCAAAGGTCAAGGTCACAGTGAGGTCAAAACTTAAGCATGCTTTTGTGAATATGCCGTATTTTAACTATGAACACTGAGTCATTGCATGATTATTATACGCGATGAAAAGTGATCATTGATGGTGTGACCTTGAAGGTCAAGGTCATGAGATATCGGTTAAGGCAAGTTAATCCTTTGATCAAATTTTGAAAGAAGAAAAAACTTGTGAAAAGTGACCCCAGTTATGATTAGTAATAACTCAAATAATGAACAAACTTTTGTTAAAAAGAATTGCCATTTTATTGATGCTGACGAGAAGGCGGAACAGGGAAAGGCGAGACCCTAAGTTTCGGAGCTGCTCTGCTTTTGCGGTGTCCCGCAAACGCTAATCTAGTATTAACTCTGTTATTTTCAACCATATGGGTAACTAGAAATATGTGCATGTGATGCACTGATGTCCCCTGCTCAATCATATTACCCTTATTTTTCACTTATGCTAAGCACGAAGTTCAATACTGCATTAATAACGAGAAATAAAAAAATTCAGAATAGCAAAAGGCACCACTCTATCACTAGGTCTAAGCAAATACAAAGTTTGGTGAAACGTTTTTATCCCACCGGTATGTAATACCGTGGGATATAGTCATCACCCCGTCGGTCTGTCCGTCCGTCATCATTTCGTTTCCGGAGCAGAACTCTAAAACTGTTCATGATATCTTTCTGATATCATATCTTCCTGAAACTTTGCATGTGTATTACCCACCAACTGAAGTGGTGCCTTTTGATATTTTCAGATTTCTGAAAATTTTATTTTTGGTCGTTTCCATAGAAACTTGTTGAATTTTGACTTTGTTCAGAGACAGGTTCGTTTCCGGAGCACAGCTCCAAAACCGTTCGTCATATCTTCCTGAAACTTTGCATGTGTATTACCCACTAACTGAAGTGGTGCCTTTTGATATTTTCAGATTTATTCTGAAAAATTAAATTTTTTCTGTTTCCATAGAAACATGAGAGGGATGTTGGTTGTTGTTGATTTTGACTGCTTCTGGAGCAGAAGTCTAAAACCCTTAACATACCTGAAACTCAGAATCTGTAATACCCACTAACTGAAGAACGGTAGTAGATACACAAGTATCTGTCAAAGATGTGTTTTACAAATTTTGTGGAACAGGTGGGATATGTCATCTTCTGATGACTCTTGTTTGAGATAGAGGGCGGAAAAGGTCCCTACCCCCAATATGCATTAAGTTCAATGGAAACCAGAAAGAAAGAAAAAATTCAGAATAACCAAAATAGCAAAAGGCACCACTCCAACACTAGGTCTAACCACATACCAAGTTTTGTGAAAAAATATTGAACTGTTTTTGAGATATGGCCGGGAAAAGAAAGCATTTCTGAATGACGGACGGAGGCGAAATTTTTTTCGGGGGACATAATAAAGATAGTGAGATACTATCATTTTTTGTTGAAATGTTGCCTATGCAAAAATACAAGAATTTGTATATCCATAAAATAGTTTTACATTAATCATCTCGACTTGCCTGTTGAAATGTCCTTCTGGCAGCAAACTTATCTAATCTTGTATACAGTAGAACACGGATATAACTCGGACCAAAGACTTCAGTGCGCTATTCACGTTTGGCATGTTAAATAGAGCTTTTGACAGGACTTGAAAATTTGTTCGCTATATCCATTTTCTAATGTATTTCATATTGGATAACTTTAGATTCCTCATTTACCGGTTCGCCGCTAATGGCTGCGATACTGCCGAAGCGGCGTTAAGCAATAATTCACTCACTCACTCATTTACCGGTAATCTACTTGCGCACATGTTCATTACTGAAGTGGACCAAGGGGCTGCAGATCTTTCCCCATCCTGTCCCAGGGTAAAACCACCTGCACTTTCATACCCTGGGTACACAACCCCAGTCAAAGCTGTACGATATCACTTATCATCCAGCCAATCTAATAGTTTATCCCACCCATTTGCTAGTTCCAGCCGCTGCTCTGCAGGTTTCACCGCTCTGCATAGCCACATGGTGTTGCGGGCTTTCTCCCTGCCATGATACTAGCCGCCGCAATATAAGTGAAATACTCTTGAAAGCGGCGTTAAATCCCAACTCACTAATAGTTTATCATTTATAATTTCAGCCAACTCCTCTCCGTATAAGGCCATCGTTGTTAGATAAGCGAGCTGAATTTGAAAGCGTTTTTCCTGTCAAATTACTTTTAAACGCAGACTAAGGTACCTGCGCCCGCTTGCACAAAGCATCCTTTTCTAAGGGCCCCCTTAGCTGTTAGGATGGAGCCAGGAGATAAGGGCGCCCTTAAAAACTTGCACATCTGCATGTTGATGAAGATTTTTTCTTTGGAAACCGAGATGGCAAGCCTTCATATTGTCAACTTGCGTTTTAAGTGCTGTCATTGGTTCTGTTAGATAGTTGCTAGGTCATGGTCACATAATGCAGTTTTGACTGTGGTTGTTACCCAGGGTATGAAAGTGGAGATGATCGTATCTGTTTTAACTGAAGATGACATGATGATCTTTTGCCTTCTAAATGACACGGATGTTATAAAGGCAAGACACTCGCATGTAAAAGGAAGGCAAATGATCAACTTGTTGCAATTTGGTTGACCACAAACAAATGTAAACTCGGGTTTACTGGCCAGTGTTTCAGAGTGACATTCTTGAAACCTGCAAGCAATAGCTGGAATGCAGTTGAATATTTTCTATTTCAAATTTACTCTGATCAGATCCCTGGATATGAACCTATTACTCGTCCAAAATTGTGTTCCACAGACGGTATCCCGTGTGGAGATCCGGAGGTACCACTTTGACGGATTTTACACAATGCCTTCTCACCATTAACATGAACATGACATCACAATGCTAATCATAGTTGATGACAACACATTACCTCACTGTTCTGCAAAACGCTTGTGTAATGACAGATTTATGAACCACAGGAAATAGAACACCATATTAATAGAAAAATTTTTGTGCTATCAGGCTCTTCTTTAGTGTATATCAACTATGGTGAAAGGCCAAGATTTGAAAAGGTTTTCGCTAAGGTCCGTCAAAGGTCAAGGTCACAACGAGGTCACGAATTAAGCATGCTTTTGCAAAAATGTTTTATTTCAACTATTAACACTTTGAATCATTACATGATTGTTATATACAACGAAAAGTGATCATTGATTGTGTGACCTTGAATATCAAAGGTCATGGTCACAAGATAGGGTCAAGGTCACCAGTTCTGAAATCACTAAATAACTTTTTTCCTAGAAGGTATCAACACCTCATATACATAGCTTCTTTCTTGTAAACCTGGTGACTGATTTTGACATGTTCACATTCAAGGTAAAAGGTCATGGTCATGAGTTCTGAAATTGTTAAAAAAAAACCATAAACATAACTAGAAAAATATTTGTGCTATCAGGCTCTTATTTGGTTTATTTCAACTATGGAGAAAGACCAAGATTTGAAAAGGTTTTCGCTAAAATCTGGCAACGGTCAAGGTCACAGCTAGGTCACAACTTAAACATGCTTTTGTGAATATTGCGTATTTTAACTATGAACACTTTGAGTCATTGCATGATTGTTACACAAGAGGAAAAGTGATCATTGATGGTGTGACCTTGAAGGTAAAAGGTCAAGGTCATGAGATATTGGTGAAGGCCACGTGAATCCTTTGATCAAATTTTGAAAAAAGAAATAGGTTTTAATAACAAACTTGTGAAAAGTGACCCCAGTGATGATTAGTAATAACTTGAATAATGAACAAATTTTTGTTAAAAAGAATTCCCATTTTATTGATGCTGATGAAAAGGCGGAACAGGGAAAGGCGAGACTCTAAGTTTCGGAACTGCTCTGCTTTTGCGGTGTTCGCAAACACTCATCTAGTTATCCCTCGCCAACATAGTTGGGGGGGGGGGGGGGGGGGGGGGGGGGATATTGAAATGGGCTCCGTCCGTCCGTCCGTTCGTCCGTTCGTTCGTCCGTCCGTCCATCCCGATTTTGTTTCCGGAGCAGAACTTGAAAACTATAAGACATATCTCAACAAAACTTGGTGTGTGGAACAATCATCATGTATAGATGTGCCTTTTGGGATTTTCAACTTCTTCTAGTTATTTTTTTTAACCGTTTCCATGGAAATGTAACTTAGAATTTCGTTTCCGGAGCAGAACTCGAAAACCATAAGACATATCTCAACGAAACTTGGTGTGTGGAACAATCATCATGTGTAGATGTGCCTTTTGGGGTTTTCAACTTCTTCGAGTTATTTTTTTTTTACCGTTTCCATGGAAATGTAACTTAGAATTTCGTTTCCGGAGCAGAACTCGAAAACCATAAGACGACATATCTCAACGAAACTTGGTGTGTGGAACAATCATAATGTGTAGATGTGCCTTTTGGGGTTTTCAACTTCTTCGAGTTATTTTTTTTTACCGTTTCCATGGAAATGTAAGTTAGAATTTTGTTTCCGGAACAGAACTCGAAAACTGTTAGACATATCTCAATGAAACTTGGTGTGTGGAACAATCATCATGTGTAGATGTGCCTTTTGTGGTTTTCAACTTCTTCGAGTTATTTTTTTTTTACCGTTTCCATGGAAATGTAACTTAGAATTTCGTTTCCGGAGGAGAACTCGAAAACCATAAGACGACATATCTCAACGAAACTTGGTGTGTGGAACAATCATAATGTGTAGATGTGCCTTTTGGGGTTTTCAACTTCTTCGAGTTATTTTTTTTTACCGTTTCCATGGAAATGTAACTTAGAATTTTGTTTCCGGAGCAGAACTCGAAAACTATAAGACATATCTCAACGATACTTGGTGTGTGGAACAATCATCATGTGTAGATGTGCCTTTTGGGGTTTTCAACTTCTTTGAGTTATTTTTTTTGACGGTTTCCATGGAAATGTAACTTAGAATTTCGTTTCGGGAACAGAACTCGAAAACTATAAGACATATCTCAACGAAACTTGGTGTGTGGAACAATCATCATGTGTAGATGTGCCTGAAAGGCCTGATGGGCTTATGGCATTGCAAGGTGTCCAGCCATCTGTAAACTTTTTGCATTTTGTCTTCTTCTCCAGAATCACTTTGTCTAAGGAGCTGAAATTTTGTGTGTTGTGTTTAGTTGAAAAAAGGTTCATAGTCACTGTTATTCAACAACTATTCTTCAATAAATTTTCCCAAAGGCGGGGGATATGGCCGACTCTGTCTGCTTGTTTTATTAGTATGTATTGCATTCTTTTAAAGCACCAGTAATATTTTAACATAAATCAGTCAACTCTGCTTCCGTCGGCGTGCGCCGGGTCCCGAATCAAGCTTAGCCTTTGTGTAGAGGGATGTTCATATACATTGTTTACAGTCAAATATTGGGTGTCCAATTTCTGTTATGAACAAGGATTTTGGATGATTAGAATCTCTAGGTGGCTTCTGATATCAATTCAATCCAATCCAATCCCTGGTAAGCCTTGTATATTTAACCTTCAAATATTCTTGACACTTGAGCAAGATTCTATTATTTGATATGACACAGAACTATTGTGGTATGCATGAAGCAGCAACATTACACAGAATAAAGAAGTGTTTTTTTTTTATCAGAATATGAATGATACTCTTTAGTAAGGTGGATAAAACTAGTTATAAAAAACAAATAGCCTCCTTTATTTTATAAAGCAATAAAATGTCTCGCTGCACCACCCACCAAATGTACTAACTTTGATACCCTAGATGCCCTCCCCACAAGTGAACGGGACAACGCCCCATTCCATATGCCGGATGTGAGCTACAACTGGTGGCAATGTGACTACAGTAGTTGTGTAGTTGATTCCACCTTTTATAATCTTGCTGATTTGTGCAAGAAACCAACAAGAATAAGCAATATTCTTGTCAAAACCTTCAACAACAAACACACAACTTCAAATTGATGGATTTATTCACAATGGATGAAATTTAAAGAGCCTATATTGTTAGAAAATAAATGAATGTATATTCATGTGTAAATGCAAAAAGTATTGCAACTTGTTCATAGCTGACAAATCAGTATTTATAAATCCAGCACTGCTCCCATCTTTTCATGTTAAAGGGTATCAAAACTTCCTCGAAATTCTTTCAGTCTAGATACATGGGATTATAATGTAAAGAAATCTTCATGGGACTATTTAATGATGCTAGATTTTCAAAATTCACATCAGCGGAAACAAAAACAATTCTTACTTTATGAAAACTTTCCTAAAGTGTATCCTTGCCACAAGATCAGATAGATAGATTCACTGAACTACCGCAAATATCTTGAATTAAATGATGAAAGGATGACATGGATTTCTTGGATTTGAGGTTACACCTTTTGACACAACAGGCAATAGCTTTTTACTAGGCAATGGTTCAACTGTACATAGCACAATTAAACTAGTTATCCACATTCTTAAATATTACCGCCTAACTTGTGCAGCTGATCATTTTGTAGTTTTTGCTATTATGCCATTTACTATGTCAGAGATCGGTGTTTCTTAAAATTAATGGCAGAAATTCACTGCCTTTAATATAAAGTTGATGTTGATGGAAGGCCCATTTATCCTACATTTAACATTTTAAAAACTATCAGAAGTGTTTTTGTAAAATTTGAAGAATTTCATATTAAAGAATGAAGCTGCAAATTAACAGGACTTTCATGTACAATGCCAAAGATTGTATAAGATGATTTAATCCTTTTATCCTAGTGGTGATAGGGTTAAATGCAGTCTGTTACTTGAACCCATTTATGCCAACAAGTTTATATGTTATTATGATGTTATTATTATAATAATGACATAAATTAAAGCAATTGTAAAAGAAAAGAACTGATCGAAGGGAAGCTTGTATGCGATGTGTATGTACAAAAAAAATATTACTCTCCGTGGCAGATCCGCCGTCAATTTTTCCTTCAATCATAAACAAAACAAGTTTGATATTTGATATATTTTTTAACTGTCAAATTAATGTATACAATATAAAATTTTACTACCATCCTGAAAAAAGCTTATGAAACCATTCGTAATTAACTTAAATTTAGCTTATACAGTCAGGCCTCGATAATCCGAATGCTTCCGTTTTTCATCAAAAACGTACGGATAGTGAAATGTTCGGATTACTGAGTACTGAGGACTACTAAATATATTAGTTTGGTTACATCTTCCTACCGTTAGGAAACTGCGAGATCCGGATAAACGCGGGTCGACTGTATTATAAAACAATTTCATTCCATGAAGTAAAATAAATGTTAACAATTGCAAAATCTTATGTTGGTCTTAGACAAATCTCCAGGCATAGAACCACTTTAAATATTCCATAAACAAGAACACTATTTCTTTTAATAAGTTATCAACTGAAAGAAATAATTTAAAAAGCAATGCATCACACCTCATAAGTAGGTATATTTAATAACACATAAGTACATAAGAAATTATTTTTTTAATACAAGTTTAAATTTTTGCTTGAATTATTTTGCCATTAATGGAAGAGAATTCTGTAATTCTATGCATCATTAGTTTGAGGATACATTTTTCCATGTGATTATCTTAGTGCCATAATACATCGACTTATTAATGTCCTAACTGCTCATTACACAAAATTTCGCGATTATTCTAATGAAGATTCAGGGTACAGGAAGTGATGCATGCATACATAACTTAAATAAGGATGATTATTTACCGTTTGCACTATACACTACAATTGAGGTAGTCATAATGAATTCCTTTTCTCAAAACAAGAATGTATTCATAATAATGATATGAAAAATTTCTTAAAAAGCAACTACATCAACAAAATGAAAATGTTCTTTTGTGGACGAAAAATAAATGGGTACATGAGTTAATAAACAAAACTGAACAATTCAATGTCGTATCCAATTTGATGTCTAAAAATAATAAATCAAATCAACTAACAAAAGCCTTTTACAATGTTTTTACATTAGATGCAGATCAAGTCTTCCGTCCAAAGGCTCTGAAGCCTAAAATGCAGCGATATTGACTCAATGTTGAGCAGGGGGTGCATCTTGCTATCTCAAACTAGGGTTCAATGGGCATGTTGTGTTATCTCGAGATGCAAAATGTTGACAATTGATGTAGACCTCTTTCACTTAAATCTGATGACAGTTTGAAAATTCTCAATCTCTTTTGAATAAGATCGAATGTAACACTCGTACCTGGCTGTGTTTCTGGTCTGAGTACTGCACCATAGAGGTCAGGTCAGGTGACCTTTTACTCCAGCCAATCAGCTGCAAAGCTAGAAAGTCTTGAGTTGACATTTGAAACACCACATTCAATGCCATATCTAAGAAGGCCTCTGACTGGCTGAATTTACTGGAGGTGAAAGGTCACATGACATGACCTCTACAGGCTACACTCAGATCAACGATCAAAGTAAGAGTGTTACATTTGATCTGATTTAAATGTGATTGTAAAATTCTACACTGTTACACATGTATCATCAGTATTTGAAAATAATTGTTCGGTCCAGAATGCATTACATGTTCATGTTTTCCACAAACTAATAACTCCACAAAATGAAGCAGTATTGTGTATGCATTTCAGACTGCGAGAAAATGCATGCGAGTACTAATGCCATGCATGTAATCGTAGCATCAATAATCACTAACAGTGCATTCATGCAGACTTGGTCGTTTACTGTTCTTTCACTATGAGTCTATACACTCTATGCTACACTTGGCAAATGTTCACCGAATTCCACTTGCAAATTTCGTAAGCAGTACACTGTTTATATCGGTCACAATTCTCACTCCCATATTTCACAAAGTTTTTGGGACTGGATCTATGGTACAGGGTATAACACCGACGAAGCCAGGTGATGTCTTATTGGTCAGTTATGAGGTCATGTGACTGTCTGTAGATAGATTTTCTCAGCCTCCCGTAATCCGCTCATGAAAGCTCCGGTCACTGTTTGAGGGAATTGACGATTTGTGGCCTGGAAATAAAACAAATAATCACATTTGCATCACAAATATCTTTAGAAAATAGACAAAATATGCTCATATATGAAAGCTAACAAAACAAATCCCAATATTAAAACATCATACACTTTGATATCACTTGTTTACAAGAAACCAATATGTTATTTGCAGCTACTGCTATCAAAATTATTACCCCCCACCAAAATCTAGTATCAGTCCGATTAAAATTGCCCCTGTATTGTGAGGAATAATATATGCAAAATATTTCAGATCAGGTATGATCAGGTTCTGTTGATTCCTTAAAGGTGTGTGGTCCATAGAGTTTAGCACAGACAATTCTCATTGAAATAGCTGAAAAATCACATCATAGTTTTTAAATGGTCGCCATTTTGAAAGCATCCATAGACATGTTCGTCATGTTACGGAAACAGAAGAAAAAATAGCTGTTCCCTGGCCCTAGCTTCTCACACGAAAGGTTTTGTTGGAGGTCTTTTGATTGGTCAACTGAATTAAGTCAGAACATGCGAGCATACAGGCCGTCATCAGACAGTTTGCAAAGAAACTTCCATACAATATGAGTTTGTATCCCGATAGATGCGATATTTTGCGACTTTTATTCCACGGAAAACAGTCTATTTTGTAGAGTGAAACCTTTTGACACTAATTAATTCTGTAAGTAATGGGTCAATATATCAAAGCAAATGTACCGGTAAGCAAAAAGTCATAAGTCATAGTGCTGGCCACTACTCACCTCTCCACAGAAGAATATCTTCTTCCCTACATCCTCAGCGAGCACATCGTAGGCGGATCCATCACGACCGACTGGCAGGTAACTGTACACCATGCCAGCCCTCGTGTCCTCTCGCCATCTCGTCACAAACCACTGGGTTGGCTCGGGAACACTCTGAAATATATCGACATAGTCATTTCAAGAAAATTACATATTTCCTCAACAAACTCTCTGAAACGGTGTTGATATGAGGTTTCTAAGCTCTTCTAGAACTAAGGAGGTCATGAATGTTAATGAGAGTTTCTTACATAAAAATACTTTAGAAAAGAGCCATTAAACGATACACTATATAAGTTTCAAAATGTAAATTTTCCAGAGTATTTATTACAGGGGTAACAAATTTCAAGTTCATTATGTAATCGAGAAGTAGATGAAAATAGGTTTTCGGTCATGGCTCCTGTGACCCACATTTGGGGCTACAGGGTCACCACATCTACAATTTAGATTCTCCTTTGGCTAGGGAGTCTGTACACAAAATTCCTTCCTACAGCCTTTCGTACTGGAGAAGAAGATGAAAATAGGTTTTTAGGTCATGACCCCAGTGACCCATATTTTGGGTCACAGGGTCACCAAATCTACAATTTAGAATCCCCATTGGTCAAGGATCTGCACATAAAATTTCAGCTCTCAAGAGTCGCTGGTTCTGGAGAAGAAATCGAAAAAGCGAAAAGTTAACAGATGGAATTTTAACAGAATAAATCTCACCTCCTCTGGGAAGAGTTTACGGAGAACTTCTAAACACATGGCGACTACTTCCTGGTCCGTCTTTCCTTCCAGCAGTTGTAGGGCGTCGCCAGTCACGTGACTCACCAGGATGTTGGTCTTGCAGTCAGCAGCCTGAAACAAGGCATGTTAATTAGTTAGAACTTAACTAGTTAGTGCAACAATAATAATAATAGTCCATATATAGCGCATTTATCTATGCACATTGCATGCTCAAAGCCATGGCAGACATATAAACTTTGGTCAACAAGTACAAAACACTCCCTGAGGAGATTTCAACCGGTCGCATGTCAGGTGCTCAAGGTTCAAATTTAGACTACCATTGCATCATACCAGGTACCCATTTACTGCTGGATGGACAGAGGAACACTTTGACCTGCGTCACCCTGGGTGACACCACAAGTCTCTCAAATCATGTCTCAGTGTGGGGCAGGGAATGACCATTCAAACTATTGCTGAACAGATAGCACAGGACCATCTGTCAACACAACATTCCTAAATGTGTTTTTATGTACAAGATGCTGCAAATATAGAACATAATTGCAACAGCAGGTAGGGGGTTTATGTCGACTAACAATGCCAGAAAATTTATGTTCTCTCTGTTGATCGATACCTTAGGAGATTTGGTATAAAATTCAGGTGAATTAAAATGTTTAAATGTGCTAAGGGATACTTTTTAAATGTAAAGCTCACCTTGGATGTGGAGAGATCATAGAAAGTACTGAAGAGGCCTCTCTTAGACTCATGGGGTGGAACATGGCCGAAGAAATCTTCACCTTTGGTTTTCTTGATCCAGAAATTCTTTTCAAATTTTAAAGCAATCTGTAAAAGAAACACATTATTTTTAATTAAACAGTTTTGTTTTATTCATCATAAGATAATTTGCTAGAATTTGAGCATTTTGGCTCAATTATTAGTGCAATAACCTGCCTAATTATGGGTGAAGCTACCCATTTCTAAAATTATAGGCAGACTTTGACCGATCAAAAAGATTGGATGATACAGATATTACAGGCAGACAGATATTTAATATAGTCTCACCTCATTACAATGAATAATACACACTTTCACAAATTCCAAATTAAAAGTTGATATGTATAAAAAGAAATGAGCCACCCAATACAAGATTATGAGAGTCTTTCATTAAATATGTTCAAATACAAATAGAAGATGCTTCTGCAATTTGCACTGACAGCTCAACTCTCTCAAACAAGAGGCTGAAAAGTTGTCTTTCAAGTTACACCCTTTGGTTTTGATTTAAAACAACAGCTTTGTGAGAAAATTCTCCTCCAGAATAATAACTATTACTCACCTTCTCCGCTACCCCTGCTCCGAGTGCAGTGACTGCTTTCAGTTTGCGCTCGGGAAGGTGCGGATGGAAATGTATGGCATGGTTCTTCAACACAGACAGCGGGACAGAGACAATAACCTGCATTGGCAAACAGGAATGAGTGAGTAATTCATCACCGCCCATGGGCAATATTGCAGCAGAGGGGGAGGGCAGGTAGGGAAGGTAAGGAGGAAATATTTCACCACAGAATGAAGAGTATACTTAATGTATTGTTTACAGTGAAATAGGTGAGGTGAGACGAGTTGTGGTTTAACACTGCTTTCAAGAGTATTTCATTTATATCGCGGCTGCTAGTATTATGGCATGGAGAAAGCCTGCAACCCCACGTGGCTATGCATTGTGGTGAAACACGCGAGCATCGGCTGGGACTAGCGAACCATGGGTGGTACTACGCTGAAATTCAGTGTAGCATTGCACCCAAACCTTACTGCGTGTAGAACAGTTCTCTACTGCAGACAAAGTTGCCGTGCCCCTGGCGGATACAGTGAAATACTTATTAATCTGTAACTGAACAGTGTGAAAGAATTGTTGTATGCACCTGTCTTCAATTGAGTACTACAATTGATCATTACAGAGCAGAGCATTGCATGGACCATGTGAACATATAACGAATTAAAAAAAGAGTATTTTTTATTACTCCTAATATCAATTATTTCTTACCAACGACTATTAAAATTTCAGTCTTACAGGGTTGTCAATTATGAAATTTATTAAGTCTTATTCAAATTCAATTCAAGTAAAGGGTGATAATGTAGATAAGTGCTCACAGATTTGGCTTGGAAGACTTCCCCTGAATTTGTTGTGACAATCACTGGATCTGCACTGTAGTCAACTTTCGTCACCTAAATCAGAGATACATGGACAACTTTAAACAAAAGAGTTCAAACAATCTATAGTAACTTGATCAATATATCATGACAGATCAATTTCTTAAATAGTATAAATCAGAAATAAATATCAACTTGATTAATACATAGATTTATATACATAAATAATATGAATGTTGTGAAGTGATGCCAGATGAGAGTACTGGTAATGTTATTACACAGAGAGAGAACAGCACCATTGTGGCTAACAACAAAATAAAGTGGTAATTTTATTTTCTACTAATGTGATAATCATTTCTGCAAAACGTACCCCCTCGAGGTTCTCAATACTTTAAGCTTCATCAATCAATCATTTCTGACCTGCACATTTAACCGAACATCCAAGCCCTCTGCCATTTTGTTGAGAACTTGAGAGTAGCCTCCCTTGAGTAAAGCATGAGATCCCCCAAACTGGGGCAGAGCCTCATTCTGGTCCCAGCTGAGTGCCGACACATTCTTCAGTGAACCGCCACAAGCGTACTCCAGGTTACTTATGTGGAACTGTAAAACTTGCTCTTCCTCCTGGAATTACAATCAATGAGATTTAACTTACAAGATGCAAGGACTGCCCTTTTACTTTACTGAAGTTTGTTCCGAACATCCGGTACATGCGCTGAGTGAAAGGAGTTACTCCCAACACTGTTCTTTGAACATGTTTCCATGCTGTGTAGCTTGCACCACCTATTTCATAAGAACATGTTCTCATTGTTCTGCACACCAAGAACAGTAATGAAAACCACTCCTTTCATTTCGCACATCGACCAGACTTTCGTAACAAACTTCAGTAATGGAAAGGAGTAGGCCTACAGTTACATACTCCCAGCTCTTTGTTACCATCCATTTCAATTCTCTGTGTATACTGAAATTGTTCTAAGGCCAGTCATGAAAATGTGAATTTCAACTTGAGTTGATGAAATGTACATGGTTTTGAACAAGAAATATCAAAACTCCTTTATTTTTTCTTTGGTAACCAAGAACATGTAAACCATAGTTCTACAAGCCTGAAATCCAGGTTACAAATTTTTAGATTAACGCTCGGTCAATTATCAGTTTTCAAAGGTGTGATTCTTACCTTTGTGAAGACAATTTGAGACTCGTCCACAAATTGCTGATGCATTTCATAAAATTTCTCTGAAATAAATGAGAAATATACAAATTAAAGAGTATGACAAAATTATCATCAATTTCCTTATAAGAATCAGTACACTGACATTTTGCTGAGCAACAAAGAATAAATTGTACACAAGGGAATAAAGGATGTTATTTAACAATTAAGTTTCATAAGGAATACCAACTTGTCAACAAGGCCATAATCAAGGATTGGGCACTAACAAAAGGAAGGCTATCCAGGACAAGGCTTTGTATTATTTGTAGGAATGACAGATGACTGCTTACCAAACAAACTGACATCAGCTGTAAGGTCCTTGTTCTTCCTCCACTCCGCAATGATATCGAGCATTGCATTGAAGTGGAAGTCTATCCTGCGGTCCACATCCTCTCCTACCACCTTACCGTCCTCCGTGATCAGTGTACAGTGTTCCCTCACAGGCGTCAGTTCCAGGTCCGCCTGGATAATAACATTCTCTCAGAGTTGGAATTGGGAGGTGAAGTGATTTTATTTTGAAATAAATACAACTATTTGCACTTTATTTTGGGGGGAATACCATGAAAAACATACATCATTTATCAACATTTTTTTATTTGGTTATATACAGGTATAAATTAATAACTATTAATGTCACTTATAACACGGCAGTTGGTATTATGATTATTGCATCAGTGTATGAAATAAGGTTGAAAAGTAGCCAGTCAGTAGCCAGTGTTATTATTAAATTACAAAATCATACCCTAATCAACATTGTGACTATGCATTGCGTCCAAACCTGTTAACATTGGTTGAAACTAGCAAACCAAATGATGCTACACTGTATTTTCAAGAAGCATTGCATCAAATCAGCTGCATGTAGAAGTTCTCTATGGAATTACACCTCTTGCTCCAAGTCTAACAAGCCAATCTTTTTTCAGAAGCCTGGAGTATTGAGAGGTGAGGTGAGGAGAGTTGGGGTTTAACGCAGCTTTCAAGGTATTTCACTTATATCACGCCTGCTAGTATTATGGCCGGGAGAAAGCCCACAAAACCATGTGGCTATGCATTGCAGTGAAACCTGCAAGGACCAGCTAGAACTAGCGAACCATGGGTGGTACTACGTTAAGGAGTTTTGAGAAGAGATGTTTGAACATGTGGGAAGTAACTAAACTTGAAGAGCTGATTGATAATTCAGTTACAAAATGTGCCTACCTGACTACAGATGAGAGCGATGGGGTTATTGCAGCAACCCGCTAAGAGTTGCGCTCCTTTACCCACGATGGCACCGAGACTTGTATCGTCGTGCACACGTCCCCCTAGTCGAGTCCTCCCTTCGAGAATCGTCACCTGCCAAGACAATTGGATATTGTTTTATTGGAAATATTACATGAAACCAAGGAAATAAATAGTCAAACTCCCTGTTTTGTAAACAAGGCAAAAGTGAACACAGCTCACATACCCGCCTGTAGCTTGATCGTATTCATAGAGTATAAATAAAATGGTATCCATAATCTAGTCAATCATGTCAATGAATAACAATGATTGTTTTTAATGAAAATATTTTTGTAATTATTTGAACCGTGGAGTTTAAACCAATGAAAGGCACAACAATACCATATAGGCATATTATTATTAAGTTATATAGTTTTTTAGTTATGCCCCAGAAATGACACAAATGACACAGAAATTTCAGAAATCATTTGGACCTTGGGACCCCTAGAGGACACAACAGCACTTTATGGGTTACTTCGATACCAAATATGAAGTTTTCAAATTAAATAGTTTTTGAGTTATGCTCCGGAAAACAAGACAAAGTTAAAAAATCCCACCGTTTTTGGTCAAAATTTCAAAAATGATTTGGACCTTGGAGTTGAAATCATTAAAAGGCACAACAGCACCATATGGGTTACTTCCATACCAAATCTGAAGTTTCCAAGTCAAATAGTTTTTGAGATATGCTCCGGAAACAATTTCGGGCGGACAGACGGAACGCTATATACCCCCGACTACGCCGTAGAGGGGGTATAAACATTAATCCTAGACTCCTAGTATTTTTTTTTGTTCATGCCTTGATAAAATAATTCAAAGGTAAGATGATTTCCCTTAAAATGCATGATTTGCAATTTGACTTTCAGTATTTCAATAAGCCCATTTCAACCATAGTTTAGGGTACTGATTGTAAATATGGTATTTATAAATGTTAAATCCTGAACTACACAATAGTATTTGCTGAAGAAACCTACCTTGCTACCATAGTTCTTGAGACACCTCGCTGCTGACAGTCCACTCATCCCGGCTCCAATTACCAAAACGTCACTCTGAGGAGGAAAGATTGATTATTAGATGATGAAGTTATAAGTAAACTAGTCTGAGTGTCAAAATGTACAGGAATAACAAATTGTTATAGCAAGCAACAATCGGCGATTGGTCAATGGCTAAAGAAAAGCCCACCTGGAATATTTCGGGACCTGCAGGTTATGGGTTAACGGTCAATGGCCAAAGAAAGGCATGAATTCATGTGACACAAACCTGAGTACAGGGCCACAAGACACAGCAGCCATGGTGGCTCTACATTGTGGTGTGACCTTCGTGCATCAGTTGGAACTAGCAAACCATAGCTGGTACTGCGCTGAAATTCAGTGTCACATTGCACCCAAACCTTACTGCATGTAGAACAGTTCTCCACAGAGCCCCTGGCGGGATTGACATCAATTTAGATGTCCAGCATGTCTGAATCTTGTTAGTGATACCGTAGACAATACAAATCAAGCACCGTAAATATGTTTACATACATTCAGATTTTCAAACTACCTAGAAGATCACTAACCTTTGGAATTTTAGCGAGAGGTCGAAGTTCAGGGGGCGGAGACACGAGTCCACAGTTGATGTGACCTTTCCGTGTGAGATACGAGATGATATTGTGCAGCTCCTCCACACACCGCACTCTCGTTATTCCTCGACAGATCAGGTGCGGAGCTAGAGACTCGGGTGTGAGCCACTCCTGGAAACGATTAATTAGAAATCGTCTATCACATTCAACAGAATAAAAACAATTAAAGGTTTGTCCAATAATAACCTTTCTGGATAGACATTAATTGAAACCACCTCAATGGGTGGCCAGACGAGTATTACTACCTCCTTGAAGATGTTCTCCCTCCATTTTTCTGTGTTTGGAATGTACAACCCCTTTCTCTTGTTATTTACTAATGTTCTGTCATCAGCATACTGCCCGCTATCCTTATATTAGTTTAGTTGATTCACAGTCAATGGGACATAACCTGAAGCTTTCTGTGGATAAGTGCCACCCACTTTGGATTAAGTTTTTATTGAAAGACCATTCCTTCACATGTCTGTCTTATAATATATGTTTAAAAAATGTTGAAATTCAGAAGTTTGGGAGATTTTTCCAATTGTCTATTATTGTAATTTGTGTTGCATTACTATTGTGAAAACAACATTGATGATAATCATGTACAAATTTATCATTCATGCCACATACTAACTTTGATGACCTAACAGATTTACAATCCCTGGCACTAACCTTGGTAACCTTACAGATTTACAATCCCTGGCACTAGCCTTGGTAACCTGACAGATTTACAATATCCGGCACTAACCTTGGTAACCTGACAGATTTACAATCCCCAGCACTAACCTCGGTAACCTCACAGATTTACAATCCCTGGCACTAACCTTGGTAACCTTACAGATTTACAATGTCCGGCACTAACCTTGGTAACCTTACAGATTTACAATCCATTGCACTAACCTTGGTAACCTTACAGATTTACAATCCTGGCACTAATCTTGGTAACCTTACAGATTTACAATATCCGGCACTAACCTTGGTAACCTTACAGATTTACAATATTCGGCACTAACCTTGGTAACCTTACAGATTTACAATCCCTGGCACTAACCTTGGTAACCTCACAGATTTACAATATCCGGCACTAACCTTGGTAACCTTACAAATTTACAATCCCCGGCACTAACCTTAGTAACCTGACAGATTTACAATCCCTGGCACTAACCTTGGTAACCTTACAGATTTACAATCCCTGGCACTAACCTTGGTAACCTTACAGATTTACAATGTCCGGCACTAACCTTGGTAACCTGACAGATTTACAATCCCCGGCACTAACCTCGGTAACCTTACAGATTTACAATATCCGGCACTAACCTTGGTAACCTTACAGATTTACAATCCATTGCACTAACCTTGGTAACCTTACAGATTTACAATCCTGGCACTAACCTTGGTAACCTTACAGATTTACAATATTCGGCACTAACCTTGGTAACCTTACAGATTTACAATCCCTGGCACTAACCTTGGTAACCTTACAGATTTACAATCCCTGGCACTAACCTTGGTAACCTTACAGATTTACAATTCCTGGCACTACCCTTGGTAACCTTACAGATTTACAATATTCGGCACTAACCTTGGTAACCTTACAGATTTACAATCCCTGGCACTAACCTTGGTAACCTTACAGATTTACAATCCATTGCACTGACCTTGGTAACCTTACATATTTACAATCCCTGGCACTAACCTTGGTAACCTTACAGATTTACAATCCCTGGCACTAACCTTGGTAACCTTACAGATTTACAATATCCGGCACTAACCTTGGTAACCTTACAGATTTACAATCCATTGCACTCACCTTGGTAACCTTACAGATTTACAATATCCGGCACTAACCTTGGTAACCTTACAGATTTACAATCCATTGCACTAACCTTGGTAACCTTACAGATTTCCAATATCCGGCACTAACCTTGGTAACCTTACAGATTTACAATATCTGGCACTAACCTTGGTAACCTTACAGATTTACAATCCCTGGCACTAGCCTTGGTAACCTTACAGATTTACAATGTCCGGCACTAGCCTTGGTAACCTGACAGATTTACAATCCCTGGCACTAACCTTGGTAACCTTACAGATTTACAATCCCTGGCACTAACCTTGGTAACCTTACAGATTTACATTGTCCGGCACTAACCTTGGTAACCTGACAGATTTACAATCCCCGGCACTTACCTCGGTAACCTTACAGATTTACAATATCCGGCACTAACCTTGGTAACCTTACAGATTTACAATCCATTGCACTAACCTTGGTACCCTTACAGATTTATAATATCCGGCACTAACCTTGGTGTCGCGAGCCCACTGGACCATGATGAAGTTGCGGAGGGCTAAATAGAGGATGGAGTGTTCATTGGCTTGTATAGGAAACTCATCGATCTCTTCGTTTTCCATGATACTGGCATGGAAACTTAGTGCATGTTGCAGTTCCTCAGGGCGAGAGAAAGGACGCACATTCAAGGCACAGGAAGAATAGTCTGTGAACAGAAATTTGGAATGGAATGAATGGAAAAAGTTTAATTCAAGTGCAATGAGTGACTTGGGGTAGGACCTTTCACATGCTCGGAGAACTTCCTGATCACTGCTCTGATTTTCTTGGGAGAAATAACACGAGGTAATATTTTACAGCAAAGTCAAGGGGCATTTCCTGAGTGATATCATTTGGTGAAAGTAATTACTTTTATATTACCCCAATCGAAAAACTATTGTAAATGAAGATAAAGCTGTTGTCTTGATTTTATACAAAAGAGATAAAATTGTCAGTATTTTGGGGGGTTCATTTGTAGGTCATCATCTTAGCTGCTCTGTCTGCTCCACCTGTTTACAGAGCAACTCCGAGCAAGGTCTGGCAAACGGCAAACCATAGAAGTCACGCACATTATCCTAGAATGATCACATTCACAAAATATCAAAGCATGTAATCTCAAAGCAAGACTACAATAGACATGCATATGTTGAGATTCCCGGAAGGCAGAAGTACAGGTATGTCGGTACTCACTGACTGGTTTAGACTTGAGTGTTTTGACGATGGGGTCAGTGCAGCTGAGTCCAACGCTGTCTGGGAACATGTCCCCGAGTAGCTCCACCCCGGGGAAGGCCTGCAGGTATACCTGGTAGGTCAGCTGGCAGTACCACGATGGGTCCTTCAGCAGATGGATTCTCTACAAATAATAATAATTAGGGTATTTATAGAGCACACTTATCCACACCAAATGCATGCTCAAGGAGCTCCCTGCATTATATCCCTGGTCTAACCTTGGCTGCCGTATCGCCCGAAAGGTCACCTCATCATCCTACTTACTGCTGGGTGAACAGAGGCACCATTGAAGAAAGTCAATAACCCAAGGTGACAACATAAGTCTTTCAACTCATGCTTCAGTGAGGGATAGAGAATCGCTATTCAAACTGTCAGTTACTCCAGCAATGAAGCGGATAACCAACCCATGCGGCGAACCGCGCCCATTTTTGCTGAACTTCACTGATAGCGGTAAATTGAGCAGGACCATGTGCCACCACAAATATAATTCAAGAATTGAGTTCCATATAAAATGGTGCCTTCATAATGGTAAATCTGTCACTGGGACGTCAACTTCGAATCGATTATGGTTTATACTTAAAAAACAACAAAGATAATATTCTGAAAATTTCCTTCCTATACAAACTGGCCAAATGTACAACTGTGATCCACGCAAGAAACCTCCCCACAAAATTTCAGCTTTGAGGAACAACAATCCTGCAGGAGAGGTCGATAATGTGAAAAGTTTACAGACAATCGACGATTGGAGAAAACAATAACAGTAAATCTATACTGGACAAAATTAGCTAGGATGATTGGAATTTTTATGATTAATATTTTGCAGTGCGTCAATGAATTTATAGATCTTAATAATTTAAAAGTTTCCATATATCCCTAATTATTTGTGTGCAGTTAAGGTAACTAGCATGTCAACTGACACTGCACATGCATGAAAATGGTCCAATTATCATAATTATGTATACATGCGTATGTAAATAATTGATAAACGCTCTTGTCACTTCATACAATTAAATTAATTGCAAAGATTTGAAATTCAGATTACATTCATAAGAACTCAGTACAAGAAAAATATGGCAGTCAAAAATAGTGTTTTTATGTTGAAGAACCTTCTCTTAAAGCATTCTTATATCAGTGTATGAAAGAGGTGAGGTGAGGTGAGTTGGGGTTTAACACATTTTCAAGAGTATTTCACTTACATCGCGGCTGCTAGTATTATGACAGGGAGAAAGCCCACAACGCCATGTGGCCATGCATTGCGGTAAAACTATCAAACCATGGGTGGTGGTGAAATTCAGTGTAGTATTGCAACCAAACCTTACTGCGTGTAGAACAGTTCTCTACTGCAGACAAAGTTGCCGTGCCCCTGGCGGGATTCGATCCCCGGACCCCTTGATCTGAAGCCGAATGCGCTAAGCACTGCGCTATCCCGCCCCCTAGTGTATGATAGAAGGCCCATCTGAACCTGGAATTTTTGGTGGGGACTTGTAACACTTTGAGATTTTTGTATGAATTTGCCATGTAAAATCATCAGGCTGGTATCTTTTCAGGCTTATACCATACACTTACATGCCTGGTGAAGATTTTATTCTGAGAGAATTCCAGTGATGCCAAATATAAATTTAGATTTTCATCGTCAGGTCATTTGTCCTACATTTGTTTGATCCCTTATGGTTAATTGTTTCTGTTAAACAAGCATGTAACATATATACTCACATCATCTTCAGGCACAGAACAGGCTTGGTATTGCTTTTCTTTCTACAAACAAAAATACACTGTATTGTTTCTTGGATCATCCATAAAAATTTAAAACAACAATCAAGAAAATAAGACTTTTAATTAATATAAACCAGTGGCGGATCCAGGCGGATTGTGTAAATTTGATGGACCCCATAAGTGCCCTTCCCATCCACCCTTTTTTCTTAAGCGAACCCCATCATCTTTTTATTAAGTGAACCCCATCCCCTTTTTATTGAGTGAACCTCATCCCCTTTTTATTAAGTGAACCCCATCCCCTTTTTATTGAGTGAACCCCATCCCCTTTTTATTAAGTGAACACCATCCCCTTTTTATTGAGTAACCCCATCCCCTTTTTATTAAGTGAACCCAATCCCCTTTTTATTGAGTGAACCCCATCCCCTTTTTATTGAGTGAACCCCATCCCCTTTTTATTGAGTGAACCTCATCCCCTTTTTATTAAGTGAACCCCATCCCCTTTTTATTAAGTGAACCCCATCCCCTTTTTATTGAGTGAACCTCATCCCCTTTTTATTAAGTGAACCCCATCCCCTTTTTATTGAGTGAACCCCATCCCCTTTTTATTGAGTGAACCCCATCCCCTTTTTATTAAGTGAACCCCATCCCCTTTTTATTGAGTGAACCCCATCCCCTTTTTTATTAAGTGAACCCCATCCCCTTTTTATTGAGTGAACCCCATCCCCTTTTTATTGAGTGAACCTCATCCCCTTATTATTGAGTGAACCCCATCCCCTTTTTATTAAGTGAACCCCATCCCCTTTTTATTAAGTGAACCCCATCCCCTTTTTATTGAGTGAACCCCATCCCCTTTTTATTAAGTGAACACCATCCCCTTTTTATTAAGTGAACCCCATCCCCTTTTTATTAAGTGAACCCCATCCCCTTTTTATTGAGTGAACCCCATCCCCTTTTTATTAAGTGAACCCCATCCCCTTTTTATTAAGTGAACCCCATCCCCTTTTTATTGAGTGAACCCCATCCCCTTTTTATTGAGTGAACCCCATCCCCTTTTTATTGAGTGAACCCCATCCCCTTTTTATTAAGTGAACCCCATCCCCTTTTTATTGAGTGAACCCATTCCCCTTTTTATTAAGTGAACCCCATCCCCTTTTTATTGAGTGAACCCCATCCCCTTTTTATTGAGTGAACCCCATCCCCTTTTTATTGAGTGAACCCCATCCCCTTTTTATTAAGTGAACCCCATCCCCTTTTTATTAAGTGAACCCCATCCCCTTTTTATTGAGTGAACCCTATCCCCTTTTTATTAAGTGAACCCCATCCCCTTTTTATTGAGTGAACCCCATCCCCTTTTTATTAAGTGAACCCCATCCCCTTTTTATTGAGTGAACCCCATCCCTTTTTTATTGAGTGAACCCCATCCCCTTTTTATTGAGTGAACCTCATCCCCTTTTTATTAAGTGAACCCCATCCCCTTTTTATTCAGTGAACCCCATCCCCTTTTTATTGAGTGAACCCCATCCCCTTTTTATTGAGTGAACCCCATCCCCTTTTTATTGAGTGAACCCCATCCCCTTTTTATTGAATGAACCTCATCCCCTTTTTATTAAGTGAACCCCATCCCCTTTTTATTCAGTGAACCCCATCCCCTTTTTGTTGAGTGAACCTCATCCCCTTTTTATTAAGTGAACCCCATCCCCTTTTTATTGAGTGAACCCCATCCCCTTTTTATTGAGTGAACCCCATCCCCTTTTTATTAAGTGAACCCCATCCCCTTTTTATTGAGTGAACCCCATCCCCCTTTTTATTAAGTGAACCCCATCCCCTTTTTATTGAGTGAACCCCATCCCCTTTTTATTGAGTGAACCTCATTCCCTTTTTATTGAGTGAACCCCATCCCCTTTTTATTAAGTTAACCCCATCCCCTTTTTATTAAGTGAACCCCATCCCCTTTTTATTAAGTGAACCCCATCCCCTTTTTATTGAGTGAACCCCATCCCCTTTTTATTAAGTGAACCCCATCCCCTTTTTATTAAGTGAACCCCATCCCCTTTTTATTAAGTGAACCTCATCCCCTTTTTATTGAGTGAACCCCATCCCCTTTTTATTGAGTGAACCCCATCCCCTTTTTATTGAGTGAACCCCATCCCCTTTTTATTAAGTGAACCCCATCCCCTTTTTATTGAGTGAACCCCATCCCCTTTTTATTGAGTGAACCCCATCCCCTTTTTATTAAGTGAACCCCATCCCCTTTTTATTAAGTGAACGCCATCCCCTTTTTATTAAGTGAACCCCATCCCCTTTTTATTAAGTGAACCCCATCCCCTTTTTATTGAGTGAACCCCATCCCCTTTTTATTGAGTGAACCCCATCCCCTTTTTATTGAGTGAACCCCATCCCCTTTTTATTAAGTGAACCCCATCCCCTTTTTATTAAGTGAACCCCATCCCCTTTTTATTAAGTGAACCCCATCCCCTTTTTATTAAGTGAACCCCATCCCCTTTCAAAATTTCTTGATCCGCCACCAGAAAGGATTATAATAACACACTTTTAAAGAAGTCAGTGTTAAAAGCAAAAAAAATTTTCACTCATATATACCAATTGCAATCTCTAAACGATCCATTTAAAAAGTTTGCCAGAGAGAAAATGTTAAAATGAGAAATTCTGACAAAAATTTCTTTATTCTTTTAAACATTTTATGTCTTTACAAGATATGAATCCTATTGACATTTCGTTCAGGGATGATCCTTCAGGAATTTTGCCCAAACATGCCAAATGATCATTCAATATATTTTCCACTAACTTCATTTTGTAAATAACATGGCTATAACTTGAGAATACTCAGCATATTCACGTGGCCGACAATTTTCTACCAATAAGGGACACATGACTATTAGTAAAACATTAATTTCTACCATTCTAATTGCACTAGTCCAAATGGCTTGTGCTTGAATGTAGACTCTTATAGTTGGTATACTTATCCTGGACTACACATTGCACCTAACCAAGCACACCTTGGCTGGTTTCTTCACACTTCCTCGCTTTCCTCCCTGGAACCAGCCGAACACAACTCATCAATTGCACACACATCGGCTTGCGGTGGGAAAACATGCGGACCGTTCTCGATAATATTGTCAGAAGACAATATTTTTTAGAATCATTGATTTTTAACACTATTTGTGATTAAAGGAAATTTACATTTAAAATTCAAAGCGTTTTTCTGAGATATTAAAATTTGACTTTTTAATTTTTATTTTAAAATATTTTTTAAAGAGAGGTATTATTTTTAATTATTATTATAATAGGTCAGATGGTCACTGAATAATATATTATATTCATTATATGAACCAACTTGTGAATTAGTCGTGAAATAATCTGAGAACATGTTTGAGTGCCTTTTAGAAGTTGGAGGCCAAATAAGAATAATATTTATTGATAAACAACTTCTTTATTCCGAGAGCATGACATTTCTTTACAGATTCTTGTATCGTTTTCAAGTTTTAATGAATACTTGAAAACAATACAAAAATCTGTAAAGAAATGTCATGCTCTAGGAATAAAGAAATTGTTTATCCATAAGTATTGTTCTAATCTGAGAACAATCCTAAATCCATTTCCAACAGGGGTACCGTAATTGTGATCCATAAACTGTTAAGTTAATAACATTGAATTCAAACAACCTGGTACCAACAGGTTAATGGGGAAGGCAGATACAATGGATATACCTTTATAACCAAAACAGTTTGAACAAATGCAATAACTAGTGGTATAGGAAAGTGCTTTTGGAATCTAACGTTCAAATACTGCTTTTGCGTCTCCATTCTTTAGCAGTGTTCTTGCATGTCAGTCAGGTGCAATGTGTAGTGTAGGGAGGTGAGGTGAGTTGGGGTTTAACGCCGCTTTCAAGATTATTACACTTATATCACGGCTGCTAGTATTATGGCAGGGAGAAAGCCTGCAACGCCACGTGGCAATGCATTGCGATGAAACCTGCGAGCATCGGCTGGAACCAACGAACCATGGGTGGTACTGCGCTGATTTTCAGTGTAGCATTGCACCCAAACCATACTGCATGTAGAAAATTCCTCCACAGCAGACAAAGTTGCCGAGTCCCTGGAAGGATTTGAACCCCAGACCTCTTGATCCATAGCTGAATGCGCCAACCACTGCGCTATCCCATCCCGTAGTGTAGGGTAAGATTAGCATAAACAAAAGTCAACAAACAAACAAACATGGTTAATGCAGTTGCCTCACCTTGACCCCTTGTGGTGACATTCCACAAACATAATTTCGTAACAAATCTGCGGTGACAAGTGCATCGCGTGACATCTGTCGCCAGCGTCTGCAGGGTGGTTTTGTACACTGGAGCCAGAAAGGGAGAATTTTGTCCCCCATATAGGATTTGATAGTTGGCTCCGATCGTCCATAGGTAGACCATTCAAGCTTCCAGTTCGCAAAGGTCTGGTATCCATCTTTGTTACTGTAGACATAAACAATTCAATGTAGTCATTCTTATTACGGACTTCTAAATGTGAGAATTGACATGAATCTCAAATTGACAATTTTAGAAAAGTGGAACAGAATCTGGAATCATCAATTACATTCATAGATTTAGTCTAATAATCATCGGATATTACACTGAGAGCTTCTAACATTTAACACGGTCAATGGGAATACAGCTCACATACCCTCTTCTGTAGTTTGACCACCTTCATATAACATTAATTTGACATATTTAACATTTAACATATGAAGTCAATCATGTCAATGAATGACAATAACTTTCAATGGAAGTTGTAACCCTTAAAGCAACAACACCATCATAATAATTAATGGTTACTCTGGATATTTGTTGATTTAGTTTAAACTTTTGACACAGTAAAGTGTACAAACCAACATATAAAATTTTAAGTATCTAAGTCACATAATTTTCACAAAGTTGGAAAAAAAAATTTTTTTTCTGGTTAAATTTGCAGTATTTTTGGCAACCTGAGATGTCACTCTTTAAAGGCACAACAACAAAACATATGTTACTTCCATAACAAATTTGAAATTTCCAAGTCATTTAGTTTTTGAGTTATGATCTTAAAAACAAACAAATTCAGCTAATTGTGTCGTTTTTGGTCAAGATTTTTATAATTTTAGCACCCTGGGAATGTAAATCCTCAATACTAATTTTGAATTCATACTGTTTTTTGAGGAATGTTCGAGAAACAATTGCATTGGCAGACGGACAAGTGAAGTGCTGTACAATTAAGACATCTACAGTCAAATGAAAAAGAACATAAGTGAAACAGTGTACCTACCTCCTGTAGTAGAATTCAAAACAGTCGTTACAGAAGTGTTCTCCTGACGACATATGATACCAGCGAGACGTGTAACCACTCCCGCAACACCTTCAATAGGACAAATCAAATATGAACATATTAACTTCAGACCCAGCTCTGGTGTGAAACATAAACATTCTGCTTTAAGGTTACAATTTAATTCATGAGTAAGATATAAAATATTCAATTTGGGATAAGCGATTGAAACATTTTATTTTTACTCCCCGCAAGTCACAGCGAAAAAGAAAAGCTTATGTGAGCCAATGATGGAGACTGGCATGAGTTATAGGGTGAGTGAGTTATTGTTTAACGCTGCTTTGGCAGTATCGCAGCTATGCCTTTGCGGGGGAAGTTGGTTATTGTAATCAAACATTGGTCGTATTGTCATTATTCAATTCTACAAATACCTCTCTGAGACTTTTGCAAAACATATGGGCATTGAAGCAGCGCATCCTCTTGTTGGACATTTCTTCAGTGCTTTATAATGTGGGGCTTTCTCTTTCGGTTCATCATCATCCGAGTCATACTTTGCGTTGCGCTTCACACAGCGGCCAGTTCTGTGGAAAGAGAATCAATAAAGTAGAGTAAGAAATGTAGTGAGGTAATGATGTCCAGTTTCTGTCTAGTGTGATTTCTTTACTAGAATCCACTGAAGCTGGTTTAAAAGTAGCAATAGTCTGGTTGCCTTTCGCTAGTTAAAAAGATTCTGCCCAGGTAAATGTATACACCGCCAGTTTGAATGTGAGTGAGGTGATTTGGTGTTTGACGCCGCTTTCAAGAGTATTTCACTTATATATTGGCTGCTAGTGTCATGGCAGGGAGAAAGCTAGCAAAACTAGTGTACTTATGCATTGCGGCGAAACCTGCAAACATTGGCTGGAACTAGCAAACCATGGATGGAACTGCTGTGACATTCAGTGAAGCATTGCACTCAAACCATTCTGCATGTAGAACAATTCTCTACAGACAAAGTTGCTGAGCCCCTGGTGGGATTCAAACCCTAGACCTCCTGATCCGTAGTCCAAACATCCTAACCACTGTGCTATCCTGTACCCCTGCCAGTTTGAAGGGCTAGTCAAATTTCAATGAGAATATCATCTTTTGATATATTCGGCTATTTGGAAAAGCTTTCAGTAAGCTTTTTTACAAATGCACCAGTTTGAATGGTGATGCTTTGATAGCTAATTTATATCCCTGACTGAAGGATGCGCCATTGCGGTACTAAAATTTGCATAAGTTATGTAAATGTCATATAGCACACTTTCGAGTTTAAGAATTTCTTTATTACCCTATTCTATTCTATTTGCTCGTAAAAAAATAGCCAGGAAAAGGTCCACTTCCCTTGTGACGACAAGTTACAAACTTACAGTGACTCACGAACAATTGTTTGATGTCAGACATCGAAAAACATATAGTCGTGGTGAAACAGTGGTTGCTAGGCAAATGCGATATGCCTTGTTTGTATAAAAAATATTAACCCAATTATTTTCAACCATGTGGATAATAATGAACTTTTTTTTACCTTCTAGCAGCAATATCGGCATCATGCCCATTGTTTGTATTGCTCTCTGCTGACAGCATATCTTGTTCCATCCTACTAGGCATTGTCGCTGGATTATCCATAACGTGGTACACACACTAAATGTTTTGGGATTACTGTAAACAATAAGTAAACAAAGATTAATATCAATATTTCATCACTCATTAAATTTATGCATATTGAAATACAAACATTTTTTACATTTTTTGGCAAATTTCTATTAGAAACAGAAAAAGGATAGAAAAATTGTGAACCATAGTATTATGTCTTTGTATGTGTAAATTTCCATTACCAATGGATATATGTATAAGTATTCGTGACTTGACGTTATTTCCATAGACTTGCATTCTATTTTAGTGTAGCCTAAATAATTGTCATGGATTTTATTTCTATCGTATAACTATTGAAATTGTCTACACTTGTGACGAATCATCTTGGCTACAACCTCATAATTTAAACTTAATTTTCCATTGGTTATCGAAGGAATGACAGCAATTTGATTAACATATATACATAATAGTGATATCGTTTAACATGGCCGTCTATGGGAAACGTTTTTATTTTATGTACATAATTAGCTATATCTAATGCCAATTATTAAATATTAGTCCGGAAATTTAACGGAAATTATGTACTTCAAGCTGAGATGATTTCAATTCAACCTGAAAAGTTTTACAACGATCCATTCAGAACTCATCTCAAGAAAATTATTTAGGCTACACTAAATTAACATGCAAGTCTATGGAAATAACGTCAAGTCACGGATACTTACGTCCACTGACTGTATGTCATTTATGTTTACTTGTATATGGACTTGAGGCCAAGAATACAATAAACTGAACTCTCACAACTCTTGCAATGTAAAATAGATTACAAATAGAAATAGAATTTCAAATTTTTACAAAAAACATTGAGTGAGGCAGAAATGAGAATTTGAAAACCTTTATTATGTTACCTTAGCATAAATCTTGAGGTATGAGAAGAAATGTTGTATTTTCTACTAATTCTATAACTTGGTGATCACAAAACAAATGATTTCATAGAAAACCCACAAAGTAAGAAATATATTACTGGTAGACAGATCAACAATGTCTTGTCATAACAAAGCAAAGCTTTCATACTTGTCAAGCCGATGAATGGCTTCATTTCTCATTGGTTTTATTTTTTAATGCATTTGCATTATCCTTTGCCAAATTGTCAAATATAAAGGCACCAAAATATTATCAACAGTATACATGTTTCAACATTTCAACAAAAATGTGCTATTATCATGTATAAATAGGAATGTCGCATCAAATTTTACATTTTCACAAACAAATACTAAACATTAATAAATCGATCCTCTCTTCAAGATTAGAATGATGTTGCAAAAGATATCAAAGACTAATAATTTTTATGGTAAAAGTTTCAACATTAATGACAATAAATCATGCAATTATGTATTAAGACCTTAATTAATCTACTTGTTATATCAATGCTAATATGCAGAATAGGCAGTAATTCAAAGCGACAAGATAAATTCATATTTGAGACGGCAAGATACTGTGTGCGCTGTTTTGAAAAAATGATTCCTACAAATACATTGAGCATCTGTCACTGTTTGTGAAAATTAAACCGTGTGTTCATCAAATTAAAATTACAAAAACATACAATTGTGTTTCTTTTTTTTAAAATAGGTCATGAAGATGTTATTGTTACAATTAAATTATTATTAAATGTTTTTAAGTATCATACTTATCGTTTTCTTCAAATGACAGGCAACTGTGTAAATTGATAATAAAATAAAATAAATATCCGATGATTCGACATTTAGAATCTACATGTCAAGATTTTGACAACACATGACACAAATAAAACTGGTTCGATTTATCGCATTCGGCATTGTTGTCGTAAGCGTTGTCAAAATAGGGTTGCTAAAAATAAACACAATATCAGACACAAAACAAACTGCAAGAGTTTGAATCCCTGTCATTGTCCTGATATAGAGACAATAATTACCATGCTCTTGAATACAATTATTTAGTCTCTTCCACACAAATTGAATCTGCAAACAATGTCCCGGAAGTGGCTTAGTTCTTCATCTCAAGGGCCGTAACTCTTTGAGATGCGTTTACGGCAATCACTAAAAAAAATCCTGTGTGCACGAAAAAGACGCACCTGCCAGTGATTTTTAAAGTTGAAAATACGTAAACAATATAAATATTTGCGTTCTTTTTTTTAAAAAGAATTACAAGAATATTAATTACAGCAAATCAAAATGTATTTCCAATGTGTTGTAGGCCTATTCCTGGAAATTTGCCGCATGTATTATTACCGAAAATTTAAGTTCGCGGTTTTATGTAGGCTACATTTTGAAGTTTCGCATCTCACAGACGGCAGAAACATATACCAGAAGGTGAGATCTTTGATTCTCACGTGTGCCCGTAATTCTTTTTATTCGTGTAGTCTTTATGTGTAATACAGGAATGTATTAAAGTATGCGTATAACGGGGATGCGGAAAACTCCTACCCAAAACGAACTCGTCCCCACCTGAAATTCGTACCCACGGATAACTCGTACCCAAAAAAATCGGAGAACTCGTACCCACATATTTTTTTATAGATTATTATGCGAGGCAACACAATAATATTGCTTTCTCTTGTTTTGCCCAAATTGTCAAATTTGTCATTTAAGTATTTACTAAGGTTGTGCAATATTATTGCAATACCAATATATTGCAATACAGAGTTGTGCAATACACGTATTGCAATATGATTTTCATATCGCAATATATTGCACCAACAAATATTAAGTCAAATTTATTCATTTATCTTGTAAAATTCACATTTACTGGCTTAACGTTTTAAAAAAAGATTTTTTGAAGTGCTAGAGTGTGTCTAGGACTGTATTAGAAACAATCTTTTTAAAGATCTGAAAGTCATTTGTGAACACTAAAATATAATTACTTGATGTGTCTGGATAACTGAAATCACGAGTGTACCCTATCTTATTAAAACATGAATTATTCAAAATGCTCTATGATGACAATGACTTGATAATAACATAATATACTATTTTTATTCATATTATTAATACATCTTATACCAAAAATAAAAAGTGGGTACGAGTTCTCCTGCAGATTTGGGTACGAGTTTTCCGATTTGTGGGTGTACGAGTTCGTTTTGGGTACGAGTTTTCCTACAGCCAGTATAATGTATATAGGCCTACTGTCAAATTATTTATTTTCTAGTGTATGTTAATAGTACACAAATTGATGTGTTTTGGGCAGAGATTTATTAATACATGTTTATCTACATAGGTTATCTTAAATTAACAGTTGATGAAATATGGAAATTGGAGTAATGGCAGATGCTGTCGACATTAGTTAACTTCTTGGATTGAATTCGTTGACGCCGTCAAATTTGCTGTCGGACGCTATAAAACAAGGCAAAACGTCCTTCTCGACTCTCCTAGATTCCTCGCCTATTCCAAATTAAAATGGCGTGTTTTCAAGAAACATGAATAGATGATGTTTCAGCACATTCAAATTTAGTTTCTTTGACTTTTGGAGACATTTTAAAAGTAACTTTTTGTCCGTCGTATTTGATCACTTTTGGTTTAAAATATCATGTAGTTTTGTTGATGACATCTCTTTTGCCATCGAATATATATGACTTGCATTGTGTCCAACACTACACTGACTCTATACGTGGCGATCTTGTTTTGTACAAAGCTAAATTATTTTTTTAAGTACTCTTAACAAATTTTATTATAAAAACAAGAACGTACCGGATACTAACATGTGTCAACTATAGAATAGATCTAGAATTTTCAGCGCTTTTTTGTTTGTTTTAATTTCAAGTTAACTTTGCCAAAATCTTTGTATGTTTCCATATAGTAAAGTGACGAAGTCGGTAGGACATTCTTGTATTTTATAATGACGAAAGAGGAGTGCATTTTATCGTTTTCCATTGAAATAAAGCTTGAAAGCACAGAAACTACGTGTATATATTTAGAACGTTAGATGTTTAATAATTTTGCGGTATGTCTATCAACATACTCGATGGCTCTTTAAAGGTGCATCCATTGTGTTTCATAACATTTTATCATTTAATACGTTCCAACTCACCATATTTACAAGCACATTAGTTATATGACCTATGATCAACCCAAATTTATCAGTTTGTCTGTTATAAATAAGATTAAACAATTACGTTTGACTCATTGGCGCGCGCCACACGCGGTAGGCCTACATCACATGCAGGAACTCGATATCGTATTTATAACGTAGGTAAAACGAAGATAAAAAAAATGAACCAGTTATACATCATAAACGGGTTGAATATTGAAAGTATGCTTGCAAAACAATTCTAAAGGATCAGTCATCTTGACACCAGTAAGAAAAATCCAATGGTTCTGTAGCTCAACTGGCTTTAAACAATAAACGAAATATTATCAAAGGTATAACAAATTTAAAGCACTTTACGTAATGGAGAAGATGAAAACAGGTCCATGGGATAATGGCCAAAATGACCCATATTTGGAGCCACAGGGTCACCAAACTTACAATTTAGAATCCCCATTGACTAAGAAATCTGTACACAACATTACAGCTTTCAAGAGCTTTTTTTTGTACTGGGGAAGATGAAAATAGGTTTTTAGGTCAGATGAGGGATGGTCGGACGGGCGCCATGCCGTAAGTCCATCAGTTCTGATGAGCTAAAAAGTTTAAATGTTTACAGATACCTTGTCAATGACAATGGGCATCATAAACTGTGGATTTGGTATCTCTGTGACCCCAAATAAGGTCTACAGGTGCCATCACCTGAACCCCGTAGTTTCATCTTCAGCAGAATCAAAAGCCCTAGAAAGCTGAAATGTATTAATAGAACCTGCTGAGCTATATGAGCGAATGACCCTATCTTGCGATTAATACCAGAGCCTGTTTCAGAAATGGTAGCATTCATCGAGGATCAGTATTTTCCATCTGTTAGAATAGCAACACATTATATCCATGATGTAATACAGAGTAGGTGCTAAATGCGATTCAGAAGCAACCATTGAAGTACTGAAAGGATAATTCGATGATCTGAACATGCCTTTTGAAATAGTACCCCTCTGCTTTCAAATGCAGGTAGAGGTGATATTTCTTTCAAGAGCATTTTTATTATTGTCCCAAAAAGTGCCAATTTCCTCTGTCCCTTACTAATGATAATCAGAATACTCTAAGGGAGGTGACTGTTGTGGTCAGTAATTAGCCTGGTCTGTAGCTAGGTTCCATCTTAGTAAGCAGGGATTCCATACAAGTTCCCATAACTGACCAATGACTAGAGATCATGTGACCATTCCAGAACTTAGGAAGGAGATTGAAAACCAAATGTCGTCCTTATTGTATCTGGGCAGCCAAGGGAAACAGATCCATTGTACCCAATTCTCCTTTGTTATAGGTACCCCCTTGGCTGTGTAGACAAGATTTGCACCATCATCATGTTTCTTATCTGAATACACTATCATGAAACTACTTCTTGTGTTGTGTCATCTTTGACTGGAGTACCAGAGCCTACATGCTTGCCCATAACCTTTTCAGTGAGACGAAATTGACAAATTAATTACATTTACATTTATATAACCGCAGTTGTCATTAGAGTAAAGTTGGTAATATGACTGGTTTATTTTCTTCCCAGAGTTTACTCCACTCAGTTCTTCCATCCTAACATCTATTGCACATGCTATATATCATCATTCTATCAAAATCCTCTGGCTGTAAAAGTTTGCAACATTGGTAAACTCCTTAGTTCCACAGGATTTGGTCCAATCAAACATTGTTTTACATTTGCGAATGTATTCTGTCTGAATAATATGTAAGGAATACTCATTTTGAAACAATGAAGCAGATTGCACAACTGACTTTCGATGCAACCAATCAGTGCTTGATATGCAACAAGATGAGGTTGTAAGAATCGAGTGGATTAAGCTCTGTGGGAAGTGAATGACAATGCACTGTGATGAAACCTGCAACTACATCTTGGTTAGGTGAGGTGAGTTGGGGTTAAACGTCGCTTTCAAGAGTATTTCACTTATATCACGGCTGCTAGTATTATGGCAGGGAGAAAGCCTGCAACGCCATGTGGCCATGCATTGCGGTGAAACCTGCGAGCATCGGCTGGAACTAGCGAACAATGGGTGGTACTACGCTGAAATTCAGTGTAGAATTGCACCTAAACTTTACTGCGTGTAGAACAGTTCTCTACTGCAGACAAAGTTGCTGAGCCCCTGGCGGGATTCGAACCCCAGACCTCTTGATCCGAAGCCGAACGCGCTAACCACTCCCCAACTACAATTTGGACTCTGGGTGGTACTTCACTGAATTTAAATCTACACATAGCCCAATCCTTGCAAACTACAACAGTTCTGCACCCGTTGGATTTGAACTTCAAACCTCCCAATTTAAAGTGAACATGGGATCAGCTGTGCTACCCTGTCGGAATGACACTGAAAGGAAAGTGTCCTGAATGTCTAAGAAATCTTTCTCCATGGCTCTAAACACTGTTCCTTGGCTTGTAGAATATCTTTCCGCGAATAAGTGGTGCAAGCTGCACAGAATGGGAAAATGTTCCACATGTCAAGAACAGTGTTTGGAGCCACTCCTTTCACTTCACTTATGTACCAAATGTTTGTAACACATTTATATATCATAAATAAATAAGCAAAGATGTTCTTCATAAAGATGTAGTTTATTACAGTTCAAGTTGGGCCACACAAATTATACAAAACAAGGGGAAGAGAAACAAGGCATGATGTAATTAGAATATATACACCGATTTTTGCCCAACTTTCCCTAAGCTTGAAAATAGCACTAGTATTCAGACAAGCACAATGCAGCTTGGTGGTGAGACTATCAATTTAATGACCTTGCTCTTATTTTGTACTTTTTTTTCAATCATCAATCCATATATCTTTTCAGTAAATCATGAACTTGCTTCTAACAACGCATGGTTGTTGGATATATCATAACAAACTGGAGACAAATCGTGTTAACATAACTGAACTGTTTGATTTACATTCATACTGAAATTCAGAGTTAATCACTTAAAGTTGACTCCCAAGTCTTTGGATACATTTGACACAGTGTGGCTGGTTAGACCAGTTACAAGCCAAAGCTATTTACAGTGAGTGCCTTTGCTGTACAATTGTCAAAATCACGGGACTGTCACTACAACAGTCAAACAATGGTGAAAGTCTGTCCTCCATAAGACAAACGTGCACAGATGAAAGTCGTCTTGAAATACTTCAATCTGCATTCCTCCGATGTAGGTAGCACTTGCTGTTGATATTGAGTGAAGAGCACTTGATTACATAGGGTCAGTCACGTGTTCAGCTGGTGTCCATCGTTGCCGAGTCGGAGGTTGAGATAGCATCCTTCTGAATGTTCTCATACATGGACGACAGCTCAGAGCTCGACTTGATCTGAGTCAGGAACTCATTCATCTGCGGGCTCTTGTCTGCAAGGATAGACACAAGTTTTGAGGAAAAATCTCATCAATTGATTCCATTTAGAATCAATACTGGCACTGTCTCAAGAATGAATCATCAGTATACGTTTGGTCATATTGTTACCTGCTGGCTCATTTCTTGAGACATCTGATCAGCTTATTAGTCAATATGATTAGAACCATAAAGCCGGATCTGCCTAAAACACTGATTTATTCATGGTAATAGGGTGAATGTTGGGTCATACACAAGAATAAATGTTACAATATATAATACAAATGTGAGAAAGCGAAATAGAACATCTTTTTTCCTAAGATGTTGCATAAAATCCTACTAAATATTGATACCATTATTTTGATCTTTATGACCTTTCTACTTTGGTGAAAAGATTTAGAAAGTTGTTTCAATAAACATAAGCTTATCCTTGAGTCAACACACGAGGAGTATTGCACAGTAAGACACTAACCTGCATCTGGAATATTGAGAAGAGCAGCCACTGCTCGGAGAGCGGATCTCTTCAACTCATCCTGCTTCTCAAACTCTTGTTTCACAGAGTGAGCCTTCACTTTGGTTGTACACGTCGCTCTCAGGGGTTCCACAAGTCTGTCCAATCCTGCAGCAAAGGAGCATTGGTGTGAATCAACCATAAACATGTATACTTGCTAGTGAATGTCAACTTATTTCACCAAAAGCATTCTGACATAACTTCTGCGGATACATCTCTTGTATCATCTTCAAAATCATGGATCAGTTTTTTTCTGGCTTCAGTCTTCTTAAAAATAATGCTCATTAGACACGGTTTCTTTTCTAATGTCCCTTTTGAATTGATCAACTAGACTACTGAGCTGACTACTTCATGAGCTTTTTTTCATAAACTGTTGAGTTATAAATGCTTTGAGTAACATTTGTCCGATGGACTCACTCAGCAAGACCGCGCTGGGACAGTATCAGGCTTTTCCCTTTTGAACTGATCAACAAAGACCACTGAGCTGACAATGAGCTTTTTTTCCATAAAATATCAAAGGGATATTAATAGTTTGAGTAACATGCTCCTGGTGTACTCACTCTGCAAGACAGCGCTGGGACAGAGGTGAGAGAGGCGGACAAGCATGAGGTACGTGAGCATCTTGATGTCGTAGTGATCCTTCAGCCCGTCCTCCACGTGGTTCAAGAACTCGAAGATGTCCAGTCGGTCCAAGCAGGAATCCAGCAGTGTGTACATGCACTCAAATGCAGCCTGCAGCAAGAGAAATTGTCCGAGAGTTAGATCATAACCATGGTTAATTTTTCAAATTTAGTGGACTCAATTCATGAAAGATTCAATCTTACTTCAGTCGAGGTCAAAATTAGCCGTAACAAAGAACAAGCCATTAAAGACTAGTTCGAATACTAGTCCAGATGTATGCCAGTTGGCCATGAGTTACTACATGATGATATCCTGATACCATATCTAGTCCTTAAAACTACCAGTCACATTTTACTAGCCCAGCAGCTTTTCTACTAGTCTGGGGTTACCAGACTAGTATTAACCCTGTACACCAAACCTACTCATCATGCAAGAATGCAGATGTATGTACTGATTCTTAACCTAACCAACTGGCATGGTAATCTTAATTTCAAATTTCTGATTTTCTAGATTTATTTGTCGAAGACAATCCATCCAAAAAGTTAGCATGTAATGTATTGCATGGCTGATATACTGTATACATCCCAGGGGATACATTTGAATAACCCTGAATAAAAAACGAAGCTCATAATATATTACAGTTGAATATAAACTTTCTCCATAATAGATTAAGCTTATGAATGAACTGATTTTATCCAAGAAAATTTGTCTGTGCAGTTTATATGCTTAATGGATATTCGATTACCTAATACAATAATAAAATTCGAAGGTTTTACCTTTCGGATGTCCAGACCATCATCTAAAGTGTGTTTGAAGGGACCCATTTCGACTTCTCGGATCAGTTCTTTCTGCAAAAACAATTTACAAATAATCATTTTTAAATTCAATACTTACGTTCATAACTTCAACCTCACATAAAAGATTTTCTTAAACCGAAAATTTTCAACCAGGTTTAGACATAACAGTGTCAATGGGGAGTTTTAATAAGTATTTCACTTAGATCACCAATGCTACTATTAATGCAAGGACAAAGCCCACAACGCCATGGTGGCTATGCATTGCGCTGAAACTTGTGAGCACTAACTGGAACACTAGCAAACCATGGGTGTCACTGGTCTGAAATTCAGTGTAGCATTGCACCTAAACCTAATTGCATGTAGAACAGTTCCCTACTGCAGAGCCCCTGGCGGGATTCGAACCCCGGACCTCTTGATCCGAAGCTAACCACTGCGCTATCCCGCCTATAATTGCATTGAAGTTTGAAGGGTAAGCCAAGACAAAAACATGGGTGGAAAACTAACATACCCTGATTTTGGTTTCATTGTAAAGGTGGGGGAGCACAGAGTCGAGTAGATCTCTGATGAGCGAGGGTTTATTGTGTGCAGCAGAGTTGAAGGTCACCAGTGCCACTCTCCTCACGTTCAGATCAGGATCCTGTAGTGTCCTCAGAAAGTCTCCTATACACCCACGCAGTAGTGTGTCGATACCTTGTGGCTGCAACCAACATAAGGTTAAATAAGCTGAAAGTCTTATTCAGTTTATCTTGACAGGTAGTTGCATTAATTATTGTGAATTACTTTGGGTCGTACAAACATAATTTGAGTAGTCAAAGCTTTAAATTTAAACAGCAGTGTCATTACATTATTTAAACTGCTGGGCAGCCTGGTTATCTCATAAAAACACACTTAGAGATTCTCCCATTATTCATGATGTTTTATAGTGGTATGTCGTTGACACTTCCAAATTAATTAATAATTGCTATGAGAATAGAGTAGATGGTGTAGATTGGTGAGTTGTCCAAATTGTTACCATTGAAATTTTTTTTAAAAAAAAAGAACTTCGAAAAAAAAAATCTTGTGGGAGATACAAAGTTTTACTGCCAATGAACAAGGTCAAAAGGAAACATTACATGATCTGTCAAAGCTTTCTACAAAGAAAGGTTTGTTCCAATGACAGCGTAGCAAGGGCATGTCTGACCTGGTCTGATATGGTGAACTTGATGGCAGTTACGACGGTGCTGCGTGTGAGCGCCGACTGGTGCTTCAGGTGCTGACGGAGGTTCGTCAGCAGGTTGCTGGGGTCGATGAGAGTCAGTTTCCCCAAGCACTCCGAAACTACATTCCGTGTTCCTTCCTCTGGGCACTCACAGTGGTTGAACAGCATTGTCCTATACGAACAACCTTTATAGTTAGACAATGACGGGATAAAATAAATAAAATCCTTTAGATGTCTGTAAACAACGCTCCTGACCTGCAACATTTTTTTATAAACTTTGCATTCACATCAAAAACATTGTAATTTACCGGTATATGCTTTTTCAAAATCATTAATTAGTTTTATTATTTGTTTAATTCACTCAAAAATGTTACTGTAGATAATGATTTTAGACAACTAATTTCTTGTTTGTAAACAAGGCAATATGATTTACTTGAAAATTGATTTTAAAAAACCTTTCAAAAAGTTTTCGAAGAAAAAAAGGTAAGTTACCATTCATTATGATTTTCTCTATGTTTCAGTGGGTAGAAAACGACAAAATATTTGTGATAAATTAAATGTGGAGTTGAACACAAGATAGATTTAGTGCATCTGAGACTACATAGTACTTACCATATTGTTTGAACATAAGGGCTAAGAGTTTCTACACCAGATGATGACCCAGATTCACAGCTTATTATCTGCAAAGGTATGAGAATGTGATGATACACTCAAAACATTAAAGATTATATATTTGCTTTAATGAATGACTATAAATGCTAACAAGCCGAGAAACCCAAATATCTGCTGCACACAAGCTTGTTGTTGATCATTGAAGCCTGAGAGATTCATAAATTCCAACTAGAGGAAAATGTTGCCAATATCAAGACATATTTAACTTCAGCCTTTAAAAAGGTTAAAAGAGAGGAAGCACGTTTTTTGCAAATTTTATTTTTTTTAAATTTCCCATTTATAATGATAGTTTATGTCATGTTTATATTTTCTTTACAGGGTAAAACAACTTATTATACAAACCAATTATCCGCAGTGGCAATAACGGTGTTGCGTAAAAGGCAGAACTTGCATTGCGGCCATTTTATTGTAAACACATTTATTATTTTGAATGACAAAAACTATTCCCATGGCTTTACGGAACCATGTACAATAATTTTTAACTTGAGAAGGTTGTTTTACTATTGGTAACATTATTTTTCAAATACATTTCATCGACTTATTCAGTGAAAAAATGTGCTACTGCCCCTTTAAGACTTGAGATATTTTAATAATGGAAGAAAAGGAACCAAACCAAGAAACCTACCTCTTTGAGAGAGTGTAGTAAAAGATATTGACGCTTTGGTTGATTTTCTATTTCTTGTAATACAAAGGGAAGGAATTTTGGTAGATTTCCAACACTGACATTACCTGCAAGGCAAAATAATTATTGAATATTTGTGAGAATAAGATAGATAAAAACTGAAAGTCACTTGATACATTGATCTTTTTAATCGTAAATATCTTGTTCAAACAAATGATCACAAAATGAATGATAAACAAGTTTCATGCTGTGAATTCAATGTCGCTGTAAAAGTGTTATATTTGGGATCACACCATCTGCTATAGTACAAATTAGATACAAGCCCCTTGCGTAATTCTAACCCACATCCTCAGAGTAAGGAAGAATACAAGATTATAAATATATGAAAATATAATCTCAAATTGCACAAAAGGAGTAGAAAGTCATTTTCATTGCCATGAATATTTAATTCATATATTCATTGCAGTGACAAAAGTGTGACAGAAATACCGGAATTACTTTCCATGAAACTTAAAGACTGCCTCCCTTGCTCTCTGTCTTAGGATTAACAAATTGTTGTGAAAATTTAATTAATAAAGACTTACATTATGCAGTGATAATATCATGTACAATATCAAATAACATTCTGATGTTTATTTATTCCTGGTTTGTTGCATAGTAGTACTTTTACTTGTGAATAAGTTAGTGACAGACATTGCAGTGTCACTCACTTTATAACTCCGCGTTTGAAATAATGTCAAAATATGAGTTTTTCAATTTCTCATTGACATCTTAATTTGACTAAATGTTACCAAAAACATATTATTGATCTTAAACTGATAAACACTCACAATAGATAGATTTTGAAAATACATTGTCTTGTTTTATATCAATTTATTTCAATATCACATTGTCATGAACTCACCTAAAGCATATGATGCTGCTGACTTAACTTCCTCATTTGGAGACGAGAAAGATTCTAATATGACATTTTGTATTTCTCCCTGGGTGCTTAAGTCGCTGCAACACAAAGTACATTTTACAAATAAAATAGCATTTTTCTAATTATTGTGAAAAAATAACTTCATAAATGCCGAAATGTGTTGTTTTAATTTTTCAAAATAGTATCTGAATCTTTAGGTAGGAGTTGACACAGAGGTGTCAGTCCAGAAGACGATCCAGTGTTAATATTCCACCGTAAAAACATGTCTGGTCACAAAGAAACAACCATGTCAAGAACTGGTGGGTTCAGAGATCAATTTTCAATTCAGTCCTATTTACTTTACTTAATTTGTAGACCATTTCATCTTGTTGCTATGCTTCAAGCTGACACTGCAAATCAGTAACCGTTATACTCGACGTGGGGAAGTAGGTTTCTCACATTGCTAAATATAATACGTGTGTGCGCGTGATTTGTCTCTCAATATCTGGTCATCAAGAATATATAATTGTTATTATTATGGGTAAAATACAACTGCTTGGCCAAAGTTTTATAATCTCTCCTACAACATTACTGAACCTTATGTTGCACAAGCTTTGATAATCTAAAGACCTATTGTTACTTATCAACAAGATAACCACTTTGTAATAGGTTGATAGATACTTACATGTGTTTCCCTATTTCTCCGAGAGCTAACAATGAAAACAAAACTATTGAATCTGTTGACTTGGCATTCTGAAACAAAAACAAATAAATAGTCCAAATGTAAAATGCAAAAGAGAGAATCTTTTTTTTTATAATATTAACAGTCAAAATAATTTGCTCATTGTGGTTTGGAACATGATAAACATATGTCAAAAAACAATCTACATTAAGAACCTTCATGTCAAATGATGATCAACAAAATCTCTTACAAAATTTGGGAAGCATTTAGAATTTTGCCTTTTTCTTTAAACAACATGAAAAGAATAATGTCAGTATCAAAGTTTAATTCTTCAAACACCTCACCTTAACATCACTAACAAACTGGTTGACAACATTAACAGCCTCTTCCGGGCTCATCACAGTTAGTGCAGCTACAGACTTTGCTATGGAATGGAACGCCTGCAATAGAAATCAGCAATAATGGGGAATTATAACAGAGGTTAGGTGGGAAATAACTTGAGTAACTTCTGTGGGGAAAGAAGTAAACCATTTGGCCTAAAAAGAAATTAAAAACATTCTGGTCTCTATAGGCTGACAAAAGTGATGCGATTTTTTCATTTACATTTTTTTGGGGGGGAATGAAGAGTTAAACAAACAAAATTTATACAATTAGTTCTATAAATAAAGCACAAACCTTCTTAAATATGTGTTACTATTCCAAATAGTCAATAATCTCACCCCTACACTCCATCTCAACAGAAACGAGTGACATTTTCTATGTCCAATGTTTTCTGAGCCTAAAAAAATATAGTTATCTGCAACTTACTTTTGTTGAAACCTAGGAAAAAGACCTGAGGCGTGGGTTTGAAACTGACGCAGGAGAAAAACAGAAACAAATTCTGTTTTTTAGGGGGCCTTTCAGCTATTGAATATTTGTTCACTGTGTATCAAGGAGAACAATTTTACCAAAGAGACGGTGAATTCTTTGCCATTACGTGTGAAACAAATCAGTTGTCCATAAGTTCCTGAATATTAACGGATAGCCAATCTTTAATTAAGCCGTAACTAGCGGATCCCGGGTTAGTCTAGGTTGGAAATAGTACATTTATATATCCCCGTAGGTGATCACAGACAATCATTACTAATGAGATACTGGCCAGCGACTAACGGTCAGCTAGACAGTACCAGATTCACTGTCTCGGAAATATGGTTGGTGGTGCCAATTAGTGCCTAAGACAAAACTGAGCTAGATGGTCCGAATATTCGAACTTGAGGGTTGACCAGGGGTTCAAAATTTTTTTGAAAAGCCACTTGCCCCAGGGCAAGTGACATAAAGAAAGTCACTTGCCCTGACTAATTTTTCACTTGCCCTGATTTTTCATGATTATAATGAAATGAGACAAAATAAAACAATTGAACGTTGATGTCAGTGTTGTTTATGTTTTATATACAGCTTTAGAGGGAAAAGTGAATGATTTTCATCAATGTATATATATCGAACAGTCTCCCTGAGTGACAGATATTGTAGAAAGGTAGTGTTTTAAAATACCAATTTTATGAATATATTCACTGGAATTCTAAATTTTATCATATATATTTTAATATTAATATATTAACAGATTATGATTGATATAACTAAATTAATTTCAAATGCTAACAATAAACATGTACAAATTAATCATTTAATTTTTTCAGTTTCACTTAGCTGAATGAATGTAAATTCTATCACTTGAAATTTTCAATTGATTTATAACACCATGTATTAAAATAGTATTGCAGTTATGTACTGTGAAACAATATGTTTCAAACAGAAATATTTATTTAGTTTCTATATCAAGCAAATTATAAAATGTTGATTTCTTGCAAACATCTGTCATGCTATCATGAAAACAATATCAAGACTTGTTTATGACAAACTGAACAACCAGGTTATCATTTAAATATATTTATTTATTATTTATAATATTTGAACTACAACTTGAACTCACAATTTCATTTAGTATTTACAGCTGTCCACTCGTAAATCCCTGTTATCCATTGATAAAATCAGGCTCTCACCAAATGTCAGTCACATTCTCTACTTCTGAAGTAAATATGAAGATTTTCGAAATATTTGGTTCCCTCATAATGTCAAAAATATTTTCTCTAGAAGCTTTGTAAATTATAAACGTAAATCGGCTAGATCTACTCGCATACTTGTCACCGGTCGGAAGACTGAATGTCAAGGCCATTTATCATTCGGAAGAACTGCAAATGTCAACTGAACCTTGAAATACTGATACTTTTTTTACTGGCTGCCGACTTCAGTCGAAGAAAACCGACATGTGTTGAGTGCGTTTACTCATTTCTATAAATAGACACAATGTTTGACTGCGCTATGTTTACAAGCTTTAGACTTTACTTTTCTGATAATCTAAAGTAAATGAAAGGTACCGGTAAATGACAGTTGCATTTTAATAATGAAAAAATTATTCAGATGACTTTTTAAGCATTTTCTTCACAGAAATTGTTGGTTGCCCAAGGACCAGTAAGATATCATAATTTGGTTGCCCGTATTGAAAATTGACTTGTCCCGGGCGTCGGACAATGGGATTTATGAACCCCTGTTGACTACCAGTCAATTGAAAATATTTTCTGCTTTGTTAACCAGTTGTGATTCCTGAAAGTTGGCCTCTCAGAATAAGGTGGTACTGTTTAGATTTAATACCTCAAGTGTTAAGACAAAAGGACAGAGAAATCACACACCTGTTTGTGAATGGCAAAACCAGTACCAGTTGTCTGCGGTGGACTGTAGATTGGCATTATAAATAGCTGGAAAAAAGAGAAAAAGAGTACTGAATGAATACCAAGTTATAATTAGCAGTTTGATTATCAAACAAGATCCCTGAAACAGTATATTTTCATATTTGAATCTTTAGGTAGGAGTTGACACAGAGGTGTCAGTCCAGAAGACGATCCAGTGTTAATATTCCACCATAAAAACATGTCTGGTCACAAAGAAAACAACCATGTCAAGAACTGGTGGGTGAGAGGAAAAGTGACACCTTTTGAGGAGAGAATCTTTCAAGTTTTGAAAATGTCTATTTCTAATTTTCAAAGGAATTTTCAAACAGATAATCTTTTGTTATCTTTTTACATTTTACAATTATTTCTTATCTTTATTCTTAAAAGTAAAAATACTTTGAAAGCACTTGTGAATAGCTAGCCTGGGTTTCACTGCACATAATTCTAAGGTGATTTTCACATGATAATGTTACCATAGTGTACAGTTAAAGGTGATCTCAGTCTGATTAAAAATCGACCTTTTTCTGAGGTATAAACTTAATGCATCAACTGGGATACGAACAGGTTCTGTAGATTCCTCTCCACAAGGTCTGAAGACACCCAGTAAATGTGCGTGTTCAGAACCAGTTTAGTGCAGACAAAGTGATTGTGATTGTGATTGGCTAACGGAATTGTGTCAGAACATGCTAGCATATGGGCCGTCAGACGGTTTTGCAAGGAAATCTCTGAACGATATGAGTTTCTATCCAGGTAGATGCACTATTTCGTAACTTTTATTCCTCAAAAAACAGTTGATTTCAATCAGACTAAGGTGATCTTAGTGAAAATTCTATAGTTACCTGTAGGAGATCCTTGAAGCTGAGTTTGGGTAACCCGAGTTTGACGACAGCCTGGAAAAATTCGAGGAGAGCCTTGAGGGCACCGCCCTGGAGGAGGGGGGACTGAATGAGCACCAGAATCTGAGGCAGGATCTCCGCCTGGATGTTTGAGATACTCGCCTTCTGGATCACCGAGATAGACGTCAGCAGATTCAACGTCAACTGCAACATTGGGGTAACAGTATAGAGGTTTGTACTCCTACACAGCATTTTGTAGCTAAAATGGTGTTGTAATGGACACCGATACATTTATCCTAACTGCACCTTTTAGGAGTGTCTTTGTGTCTTTCAAAATTGAAACACATTCAGCCAAAACTACATTATGTAATATTTGGTCACTACAATGGTATGAAAAACATCAGCACATTCAGCCCAAATTCAACAGAGAGGAGGTGAGGTGGGGTTTAATGCCACTTTCCAGAGTAATTTATTTATATCAAGGTTGCTATTATTATTGCAGGGAGAAAGCCGCAACACCAGTGTGGCATTGCGGCGAAACCTGTGAGCATCAGCTGGAACTGGCGAAATTCAGTGTAACATTGCACCCACACCTTACTGCATGTAGAAATGATCTCGACAGTAAATAAAATTGTGGATCCTTGACTGGTATCGAACCCTGGATCTCTTGATCCGAAGCCAAACGTGCTAACCACTGCACTACCCCGCCCCCTGATTTGAAAGTCAACGATTATCCGGCCCACTAACACTATTAGAGAGAGCTACCTGTGAGACATGTAGATCGTTCTCGTTGATGAGAGGGGGCATCTCCTTCATCATGTCCGAGATCATCCCTGGCGTCAGCGCTGGACCTGGAACGTAAAGATTACATTATAGTCTATAGAAACTCAACTACAGTTGAGGGTTTTAATACAAGCTTCACATGAACACTGAAGCAGAAAAAATACACACATGCATGTTCATGAAATTAAGTTTGACTTCACAGGCCCTGGTAACATTTGACCGTAGTAATTTACTTACTAATTGCATAGTTTATTTAAAGTAATATTTTTAAGGTTATTTTTTGGTAGATTGATAGCCAGAGAGTTGGTTTTTGATTTTTTCAAAATAGTATCTGAATCTTTAGGTAGGAGTTGACACAGAGGTGTCAGTCCAGAAGACGATCCAGTGTTAATATTCCACCATAAAAACATGTCTGGTCACAAAGAAACAACCATGTCAAGAACTGGTGGGAAAAGAATTGAATTTTCATGATAAAACGATCGGGAACAAAACAATAAAGGTTACCTCTTTCCCAAATAAAATTTTTTGCAATCCATGACCAGGTCAAATCATCTTGAGAAAACAAAAGAAATGTCAAACATTGAGACTAAAAGCTCTATCTAAATTGTGTTTTGACATATTGTTCCTCAAGGACTAGAACTTTACCAGAATGCTTTGTTGCTATTATTTTGAGGGGGCAGAGTAGATTTAAATATTTGTAAAATATTAAGTTATTGAGCAGCAAGGTAACTTTATGATAGCACTATCAAATAACTCTGTTAACAGTCTGATTAAAATCGACCTTGTTCCGAGGAATAAAATTTTCATTAACCTTTTCAAGGTTATTTTTTGGTAGATTGATAGCCAGAGACTTGGTTTTTGATTTTTTCAAAATAGTATCTGAATCTTTAGGTAGGAGTTGACACAGAGGTGTCAGTCCAGAAGACGATCCAGTGTTAATATTCCACCATAAAAACATGTCTGGTCACAAAGAAACAACCATGTCAAGAACTGGTGAAAAAAGAATTGAATTTTCATGATGATAAAATGATCGGAAACAAAACAATAGATTATAGAGGGTTTCTCTCTTGAAACTTATGGAATACATCTTAATGCCAGACGAGCTATGTATCAGCCAACATAAGTAGAATAGTTTGTTGGTTATTTAGTTAGTGAAGAAAAACACAGATTAAATATAACTAGTGTTCCCGTTAACCAGTTATTGCCGTTTTTTTACCGATAAATTTGGAGGTGTACCGGTATTTTATAACCTTGTCGGTACAGTGTACCGGTAAAATCTAATCACTGATCTGAACCTAGACTAATAAACCATTTGAATTTGTTTGCAATCTTCATTTGTTTTCCTGACATTTTACGATTACCTTAATGTGTTTTAAAACTCAACCCGATTCTCTAAGACAAGTTGTCAGAATATTATGAAGGGGAATCCTTTGACGTTGTGATCAAGCAATACGGCACGCCCATTGGTCAGTATGAGGACAATATTGTGACGTCACACCAATAGAATGGCAGAGAACCAAACAAGATTTAACCAACTTGATTTTTGTCTGATATGATACTGTTTGTGAATGTATTTGTGTAGAGTTTGCAGATTTATATGTTTCCAGATTTGGTTATTTTAATAAAGGCATAATGTCAAATTAATTTAACAAGATGTGTTTGTTAAACACGGATGCCCCCGGATATACCAAAGTTATGGCAACGGTTAAAGTTTTCTGAAGATGTCCACTGCGGCAAGGTCAAGGTCACAAGATCAAATATGATGACGTCATATGAAGATCTCATCACAAGGTATGCACATGCCAAGTATGAAAGCCCTAGCTCTGAAGAATCCAAAGTTATGGCCAAGGTTAAAGTTTTCTGAAAATGTCCACTGTGGCAAGTTCAAGGTCAAATATGATGACCTCATGTGAAAGGTCTCATCATTAGGTATGCACATGCCAAGTATTAAAGCCCTAGCTCTGAGCAATCCAAAGTTATGGCCAAGGTTAAAGTTTTCTCAAAATGTCCACTGCGGCAAGGTCAAGGTCACAAGGTCAAATATGATGACCTCATCTGAGAGGTCCCATCACAAGGTATCCACATGCCAAGTATGAAAGCCCTAGCTCTGAGCAATCCAAAGTTATGGCCAAGGTTAAAGTTTTTGTGGACAAACACACAGACGGACAGGTGAAAAACAATATACCCCCGGAATCTCCAATTCGGGGGCATAAAAATGTGTGTTTCAGGTGCGTGGCATTATTTATGGCGTTCTCTTGAAACGATCCTCTTTACCAAACGGCAAACTGCAAACTTTTCCGTCATGAATTGAATTAAAATATTCAATATATCTCAGTTAATTTTCAATAATAATGAAGTTCCACAAACAACTTGAAATGTAAAAAAAATACCAGTCAAAAGGTCAGTTCATCACGGATCAATCGGCGAGTACATGTGAACGAAGAAAAATTCCTTTCCAAATCACTGATGAACATTAATTTTGTTCTGTCAGGCCGTATCCACAATTCCATAATATGAATCATGAAAGCTCTCAGATAGTTATCTTTCTACAAACAATATCATTACATCACATAACAAGTGTACATTCTAAAACTGTAGGATCATTAATTTTGAGAAACGAAGCACCCTGCAACTTTACAACAGACATGCACTGAGCGCTTCCTTCAATCCGATTGGTTGAATATGGGTTGTGATGTAGCGGGGCTGTATAACATTCATTATGGAACTTTATTGCGACGAAAGTAAAGGCATTTGTTTGAATAGTCTCGTCGTATTAATTACGCATTTCATCTTACACTCATTATGTAGGTAAGCTATTTTTACGATAGTCAAAGATAGGAAAATTACATAAGCAATTATATTCTTTAATGTATATTCAAGGATTTATTTTGTAAAAAAACCTTTGAAACCAACCCCCCTTATGATCGCAAGTTACCTGCACACAAGAGGAAGTTTTTGAGAAGTATTTCCATTGAAGACATTTCAGAATATTTAGCAGACACCATTTTATAATACCACCGTGATATATACTTTGCTACCTACTGATATTTCGCTTATCGTTTACATCGTTTATCGTTTAGTACACGATCTTTCATTCACTCATCACAAAACCATAAGTACCGTGTTACGGCGTGTAGGCCTATTCTATTACCATGAAAACAGGCAACACTAGGGAATACGCGAACTATGTAATTTTGAAGCCATGTCATTATTTTATATTTATTTTCGAGATTGTATGGCACCGGTAAAATTCTGTATGTACCGGTAAAAATGACCACTGCCGGTACACTGTACCGAGAGTTTCAAAAGTCAGCGGGAACACTGCTAACCCCGTCAAATAATTAAATTTAAGCATTTACATGTCACATTGTTCTTCAAAACTAAAGGTTAATCAAGGTCCATGTACAATGACAAGTTCTCTACTGTAGAACCTTGAGAAGGATTCCACATTTGGACATCCAACCACTTCATTTGCCTGTTGTGAAAAGTGAAATCTAGTTATACCAACAGTCTCCAAAACAGTTGATAAATATTTTTTATCTGAATCTTTAGGTAGGAGTTGACACAGATGTGTCAGTCCAGAAGACGATCCAGTGTTAATATTCCACCATAAAAACATGTCTGGTCACAAAGTATCAACCATGTCAAGAACTGGTGGGTGAGAGGAAAAGTGATAACAAATTCAGGTCGAGAAACATTTCTGATTTCTTCCTCAAAATATGAACTTTACAACAGAAATCAAGGACACGTCATTACAGATAAAATAAATAAATAAATTTGCAATACAGCTTATAAAATTTAAATAAAATATAATTCAACAGAACAGTTGAATAGAACATGTGCAATGTATTGTGGTTGATCATTTATTATAATTTTCACTGAACTGAAAAAATACAACTGGTAGACAATTACAACCAAATGATTCTAAAATAGATAAAGATATTTAAATCAGCACTTAACATGAAAGATATCAAACAAATTCTCACCATAATTTTTTACAAGGACATCGAGACACAGTAGAGTACACAATTTCAGTGCTCGTTGGTTTTTCCGCAAGAAAGACGCTAGTATAGGTACTCCTTCAGTCTGCAACAAATGATAACATAGAGTCTTAAAACATTTCTAACACTTTACTCCACTGAAGCAGGTTTTTGTTTTCTTCTCAAATTTGTCATTTATTTAAAAAATTTATACAATATGTTATGTCAGAGGGTAAAACATCTCATACACGACTTAAGCCGTATCAATAGTAAACTGTTGTCTGTACTCAAAGAAAATGGTGTGCCGTATAAAGCTACAATTTTGTGGATCTCTTTAATGTGAGAGGTAGATTTGTAGATTTGTTTCATGCAATTCTAAGAGTTCAGACAACAAGATGGTTGACCATTCCATCATTGTGTCTTATCTAAAACTCTCTTCTGTTTAGGTGTTGCTACAGCAATTAAATCACTTGAACTACCTCCGAGCGGCCATTTTAATGTGAACACCTACCTATATTGGCCACTCGATGGGAGGACTTGCATTGCCTAACCTAACCATGTACATTCGTTTTAGAAATCTTTTTATTGATTGTGGGATATTATTTAGCCATTGGTAAAACTTCTCTTCTTTTCCTGATAGCATTTTATTTCAGTCAGAACGGCGTGCTACAGCGCCTTAAACTATGGCTACAATCAAAGCTCAATAGCTCAAGTTTGAGAATAGGGGACTGTATTTCCAGGTTTAAAACATCTGATGTTTTTGCTTCTATTAATATAGTTCAAAATCATACTTGGCGAGAACATAACACATTACTTCAATTCAGTTTATTGTATTCTTGGCCTCAGGCCCATATACAAGTAAACATAGATGACATACATAATACATCAATATATACATCGGTAATGGAAATTTACACATACGAAAAAAAAGGATATTATGGTTTTTCTTTCGTTTTTTCGTTTCTAATAGAAATGGCATGTTTGCTGAATTTACACAAATTAAGAACAGTTTGGGCATTAGTGTCCACCATAAGTATACAGAACATTTCAAAGTTACAGTTCTGTATGTATTTCTTTGGTATATATTGCTGCCTAATATCATTATACAATGTACATTTCAAGATGACATGAAATTCGTCTTCTTTAACATTTAAGCTACACAATTTACAAATTCGATGTTCTTTAGGTATATTATTTCGACGTCCAATATCCATCTGAAGTTGGGCTCCACCAGTTCGGAGTAACGCTAAATACCGCCGCAATTTTGGATGTTGGAAAATTATGACATATGTTTCTGGAAAAGGATTATGTTTATATAATAGGTAATTATCGTATCTAGTACTCTCGTTCAAAATTGAACGCCATTCCTGTACAGAAATATCTCTAAGTCTCATTTTTATTGTGTTTACAAATAATTGACAATGTCCAACTTCTTGATACACCCAGGCATAGCCAAGGCCAAGCTTAAATAAAGATTCTCTTACACGTGATACCCAACTGACTCTACCCTGTATATCTAAGGAACACATCATATTGTAAGCTTTTTTGGGAAGTCTATTATCTTCCATTTTAAGTATGGATAGCCAATACCTGATGCATCTGACAAAAGTTTCTGAGTGCATTGGGAATCTGCCACATTCACCAGTAGCCATTACATTTGGTGTATTACCTGGTACTCCTAAGAACCTTTTACATGCTGTTGTTTGAATTCTTTCTAAGGCTTCATGCTTCTGATGTCCCCACAATTCCGCACCATACATACAAATAGGTTTTATTTTCGTGTCAAACAATTTGAAGTATAACTCATAGGAAAAATCTCCTAGTGTTTTCATAGACCTCAGGAGTTCATATAATGCAGCTTTGCCCTTGATGCAAACATTTTGGACAGACTTTTGCATGCTTAAATTATATGTAAACAAAACTCCAAGATATTTATATTGTGGGACTACTTCAACTACCTCACTTCCATAATACCATTTTTCACATTTTCTTAGTCCCCCATGTTTTCTAAAAACAACTACATTAGTTTTTTGCAAGTTGACTTGTAATTTCCACTTCAAACAATAGGCATTCAATGTATCAAGGTGTCTTTGTAGACCAATAACTGTGTCTGAAAACAGTATTATATCATCCGCAAATAGTAAAATAAGGAGCTGTAAATATTCAGGAAACAATTGTATTCCTCTGTGCTCACTAGCATCGAGGGTATATATCAGTTCATTTATATATAATGAAAACAACAAAGGACTCAGTACACATCCTTGGCGTAGCCCTATAGATGAATCAAATACTTCTGAGAAGGAATATATAATTACAAAGATAGTCATCTCAAATTGGCCTTGTTCTATCATTATAATTTTGGTTCAGCAGTTTCAGTCTTATTTTCAAGAAGAATTGAAAGCTAATACCTACCAGAATCATTCTTATATCAATCTTGAGTGGTGAGCTGGAAAAAAAGAATAAGAAAATAGTCTTTTTTGTCCATGTTTTTAATCGTAAGCAGTTGAAGATTAAAATGTACACAAAATGATTTTCCAGATATCACATAATCCCTTGACTAACCTTGTCACCAGGTGAAGTGAGGCAAGTTAGGGTTTTAACGTCACTTTAAAGAGTATTTAACTTATATATCAAGGCTGCTAGTATTATTGCAGGGAGAAAGCCCGCAACACCAAGTTGCTAGACACTAAGATGAAACCTGTGAGAATTTAGCGAACCATGAGTGGTACTGCACTGAAATTCAGTGTAGCATAGCACCCAAACAGTTCTCTACTGCAGACAAAGTTGCCGTGCCCATGGCATGATTCAAACCAAGGACCTCTTAATCCAAAGCCGAACACGCTTACCACTGCGCCATCCCACCTCACCAAAACTGAAAATTGTTGGGTTAAATGTGATAGAGATAGTGATATGTAAATGTGAAGTTGGACTGGTTTGAAAGATGAATTTATGTGAAAACATATAGGATGCCTTGTTGTACCAAAAGCCCATCAGGTCTAAACATGTCAATTAAATCATATGGCTCTGAATTCATTCTGCTGCTTCAGGGTATTTATATCGCAAGGCTTCTACAATCCCCTGATCATTCAAAAAGCTTTTGCCTTACATCATGCTATAAATAACAAGGCAATAAAATTACTTTAAATAGAGCAACATTGGCAGTGCCCGGATCAGAAGACTGAATTAATCTCAAGCATGACATTTCATTGGCTGACAAAATACATGCTATAGATAGAAATGAGTAACCAATCCTCAATGATACGAGGCAAAATCTAATTAACAATCAGGGGATTGTTGGAGCTATGTAGTTACAATTACACGGATGGAGCAGACTGCTGTGAATAAAATTAAATATTCTCTTTTTGCTAAAAGGTGAAAAAACATACCCACAAAGCATTCAAGTATTTTCCCCGTAAAACGAAACATCAATTTCAAAGATAAAGCTAGTGATGTTTTCATTTGTTGATTTCAGTAAATGATCAATACTTACAAAATGTCAAGTTTTCTTATAAGTAAAACTAAATTTTTAACTAGATTGATGGATCATAAGATTACTGACTTACTTGGCTATCATAGTGACTGCCTTTACTGTTGTGAGACGTGTTATTTCATTCTTTAACCTCTCCAAGAAGATGGGAAGGCATTCTTTTAGTTCTGCTGACAGGGAATCTCCCAAGTTGCTGATGATTTGTCCCCTGAAATAACAAACCAATGCATTTTCAACTGTACATTAATTATTCAAGACATTATCAAAACAGAGGGAACAATGCCAGGTTGAAACACTGAGATTAACACTCAGTGTCCGCCATAATTTTGAACCCCGAAATCCCATTTATCAGTTGATTATTTTTGGTGCTACAGTGTAGCCGAGTCAAGCCGCGAGTTAACCTACATGCATGATATAGCCCTCTCCTTCACTTCCTGGTCGATGTCTGCAGCCTTGAGTCGCTTCAGGGTACACGTGTACAGATCCTTCACATAAGGTTTGTAGTCGAACGATACTTTTGCATCTGAAACAGGACATTTTAGTTCTTGAAATTATCTACTTCCAAACCATTCTCATTGGTCATCAACTTGTAAAAGGGATATTCAGAAAAGGCCACTGGCAAAAGACAAGCTATCGTGGAATACTTTTATATCCTCATATAATGTGATATAGGACAGAAATTGAATTATCAATGTGATATGTTCAACTGAATTTTACAAAGCAAAAATTTATATCAGAAGTATCATTTAATTAAAAGCATTAATTGCAATACTTTATGATTTGCATCACCTTTAAACCCTTCTGCGACACTAGTTTAACTAGTTTACTAATTTCATTTGCCTTTACAACAAAAGTCTGAGAAGTATGTTTTTGAGGTGTATGCAATGTCAATTACAGTATTTCCTCGAATACAACCCGGGTCTCAAATACAACCCAGGAGTCGAATACAACCCAGGGGACATGGGATGTGTTGAGGTAAATACAACCTGGGCCTACCATATTTCCTCAAACACAACCCGGGAGATAATGGGGTTGCTGAATGAAATAGAACCCTGGTGTTGTATTCAAGAAAATACAGTATTTGAAAGTTGTGTTCTTAATTGCTTGAGAAATGACTCACCAAGAGGTCTGAGGACTTTGACAAGCTGCTGCGTTACGAGCAAGGCTTCAGACGTGATCTTGTAGAAGGGATCACCCACTGCATGCACTATTGGCTGCAAACAATTTGCATCTTAGAGAATCTTTTCAACATGATGAAAAATACTTAATTGTGCGAGTACTACCACATGTGGTAGTGCCAATACACAAAACAACCTGGAACTACAATCGCAGTTTATTTTGTCCTTTACATAACAATTGAAACTCATGGATCATCTTAATCAAGGAAATAAGATCATTATAGGTCTTTATTTCTGGGCAAAATTTCATTACAAAGTTCATAGTTACGCCGGGGTTCCATGCGTAATACGCATTTAACACTTTGCACTAATATAGTAGAAGTTGATTCCCTGAACGCATAATCATAATGCAACATGCATCATGTAACACACATAGCTCACAAATACATGCACATGGAATCCAAGCTTTAAGGAGGTATAGAAAAAAAGTGATAAATTTTTATTTAATCTATTTCATAATTATGTACATATGCTAACCATTCATTTAACAAGTTCATGTTCATATACATATATACAGTACATACAGGCACGACAACCCTGACGTGAGGATGAAACACGGCCGGCGAGTGGTGGAGTAGAATTGTGTTCAGGAAGGAAAGGGTGTCAATCTTCATGTTGGAACTTGTGTTCTTGTCCCTGAAATGAAAAATTGTTTCAGCAAAAAAAGAGGCAGCCAAGACAATGCATTAATTCCAGAACAACCTTCCCTCCTTTCAGCTTATGTGAAGACATGTTGCAATTTTTGAGTGTTTGTAATTTTGGGTGTATAAAAATGATGAAGTTAGTGAGTGAGTGAGTGAGTTGGGGTTTAACGCCGCTTTCAAGAGTATTTCACTTATATCGCGGCTGCTAGTATTATGGCAGGGAGAAAGCCCGCAACGCCATGTGGCTATGCATTGCGGTGAAACCTGCGAGCAACGACTGGAACTAGCGAACCATGGGTGGTACTGCACTGAAATTCAGTGTAGCATTGCACCCAAACCTGACTGCGTGTAGAACAGTTCTCTACTGCAGACAAAGTTGCCGTGCCCCTGGCGGGAATGAAGTTAGTATGATACTATTAGTATAAACATTTTCATGTTTTGGTTTGAAAACAAAACAAATCGTTGGACTTTTTTTTTTACTGAGGTTTACTCTGGAACTTAAATATAATTTAACTCCATTACTCAATTGGGAAATTCATTAAATTAATTTGTTTTTTATTTTCACAGCAGGTGTACAATTTGCAACATTGACGTTCAGTCATATTTTAGGACTGTAATTTGTACAAAATACTCCAAATTCATACAAGTAAGCAGCCCTGCAATTCAACTGAAGTATTGTATTTCCATTACGTTAAATATGATATGCGGAAAGGTAAATGAGGTATAGAAATAAATTGAGCCAATTGAATTCTAGAAGAATTACCCGAGAGAGTACTGTATGCCGGGTATTAGAGCGGTGAGATGATCAGTGAGAGCTCCAGGCAGGACGAGCACCAGCTCGGTGAGCAGACTGAAGCAACCCTGTCGTGTTTTGATGCTCTTCTCCTTCAACTGTTTGTGGATTGCTCGTATAATCTCTGGCACCTGGTTCTGTAGCATTGTCAGCGGCCTGTAACAGAAGCATGCAGGTGATATCTTGCATACAAGGGGCAGTGGCCGATCCAGAAATTTTGAAAGGGGGTATACTCATTGAAAAGGGGTCTGCCACTGAGGACTATAAACCCCTAACATGGCATAGCAGTAACATTCTGTCGAACCTGGAATAACTCTTCATTAACAAGTTCTGATCTTTAAAATTAGGACACGTAGAAAGTTTTGCCACAGTTGCTAAAGGGTTACTCCACAGCTAGTTGGATTAATTAGGGTTCTCACAACCAGTATCCTAACCACAAGCATATCAAACAAGCAGAGTTGGCTATAACTGTAAGTTGTGTTTCCATGGCAATCGTCAAAATGAAATTCCAAAGAAGTTGAAAATTCCAACCATGTCTGCTTGATCCTTGTAAAAGTACCATAATAAGATTAAGCGAACATTTGAGCGATGGTTGGGGAACTAGCAGACACGACAGAGGTAATTTCTATACCCATCACAATGAAGTAATAATTCACTGAGTAACCCGATACACAGCAAGAAAGGCTGAATTTTCAAGAAGTATTACTACTGATCATAGGTTCTGAGCAGAGTCCTTGAAAGGAAAATGATTACGGGCAAACGAATAAAAGCAATTATTTGGGGATCTCCAGCAAATTCACATCCTTATTACACTTATGATTGACAACACTAAGTTGGCCATAAACCACATATTTTTTTTCAATGTCAGAAAACAAGACGTTAGACAAAGGTTCTCTTACCCATCCTCCTGCTCCATAGCGTCAGGGCTGGTGGAGGTTTGGGGGCGTGTCTGTCTCAGCAATGTGATGTACGCGTGGAATATATCAGCCTTGACATTTTCTTCTCTCTCTGTAACAACAACAGTCATTTATGAAATTCTCAACATTTAAACATACGGAGCGTGTACTAATACACAGGGTTCAAAATAGTCCGGTAGCCCCTGGCTAGTGAAAAAGAAGCTGGCCTAGAGGAGTTTATAAACTGGTAGTCCGAAAGACTGAAATTTGAGGTGAAATGATCATGGAGATGTATATGGCTAGCTGGAATAAGTCTGGACTAGTACTTTTAGAAATCAGGGTTTGAAATCAGCACTAGTCTGGTAGCCCATGGCTTGTGAAAAAGAACCTGGGCTAGTAGAGTGTAAAAACTGGTAGTCCACAGGACTAGTTAAAATTTGAGGTGAAATGATCATGGAGATGTATTTGGCTAGCTGGAATAAGTCAGGACTAGTACTTTTAGAAATGCACTAGTCCAAATGGCTACTGCATTGAAAAGGTTAATTTCTACCCCTGGAAATGCACTGGTCCGAATGGCTACTGCATTGAAAAGGTTAATTTCGACCCCTGATACACCCCTTAGTCTGTTGTTACCTGTTAGGTGATCACTGATTAACTGTTCACTTAAAGTGTGAATATGTCTTGACAGGTAAAATGTATTACCTTTAAATCGTGTGATGAGAGCGGGTGAGACCGACTTATAGAAGTCCATAAGCATCTCATGCCGGCTTCCCATGATTGCGTCGAGACATTTGGCAGCGGCACGTCTAACCTTCCAACTCATGTCATCATCGTCACTGTACTCCTCCTCAGATCCCCTGCAATAATAACATAGTGAGGCTTTGTCATGTCAACTACAATTGTTTATGATTATTCACTTTAAACACCTTTTCAGTGTTGATAAATCATGGCAGCTCAAGAGGAATATAGTTTCATGTTGATAAAATAAAGCTCTATGCAAAAATTTAAATACACAGTTGTAACTTTTCAGAAAAGTTCCCTAAATGAACGAACTTAAAACAAGGCAAATGTGAGCATGGCTCACATACCCAGCAATCCGATTGAGCGTTATAGCTCTTAGCGGTACAAAGTTCAATTACAGATTCAATCATCACAATTTTGTCAAATTCTTTTCTGAAATGAATGAATTTTTTAAACTGGTTAGCAAACTCTGTCTGTGCAGTTATTTAAACCAATTTCAATTGCAGATTCAAGGGTCACAAAAAATAATATTTCCAAATTGGCTTTCAAACTCAAGAATATCATCATGAGTATCCACATCCAGTTTAATACTAGTTTCCAAGTAAACTTGTCTCCGTTCGAGCACCTCATCTGTTATTGGTACAAAACTTGTCCCCATTGAACACTATAGAATAAAGTCCAAAAAATCAAAATCTCAAAAGTCAGTGTGCAATCTAGAACCAAAATTTGAGGAAGGATTTATAACCCCTCTATCCAGAAAAGAGGGCGGACTTTGAAAAAAGTAGGAGGGGAATGGTACTTCTTTCAAAGGTAAGGATAAAATTACAATGCGCGATAATCCCCAATATGATTTGTATAAGGGGCTTTTTGGGCTATTATGTCAATGACCAAAACTCATGAAATATTTCTCGCCTGTATATTATTTTGAAAATGATAATGATAGTGGGATGCCAATCCTTATTTCACACACTGCCTAAAGCAGGTTAGGATGTAAAGGGTTAACACTACTCACTCTTCGTCCTCCTCGTCAGCTTCAGTGTCCATGGCTTCCTCCTCATCATCATCGTAGTTGTAGTTGGGGTCGTGGCAGATGTACTGCAGGCAGATTGTGATGATCTGCAACACACATTGCAGACGATGTCAACATGTTGCAGTCAGTTGCACTCAACATGTTCAACCATGAAGTCAGATCTAAATATTCAAGATTAATTTATTTACAATGGTTTTAGCAAGAACGTTAGCATGCCAGAATGTTAGGGAGCACTCTATATCACTTTAGGATTTTGAACATTAAATTAAGCACTCAAGTCGATTTTACTTGAATTGGGAAATTTTAATTTTAGCAAGAACATTAGCAAACTAGAATGTTTGGGACACGTGAGTGCTTGTTATGATCCTGATCATTTGATAAAGCACTCAAGAAATTTTAAACTTGCATTGGGAAATTGTACACCGTTGATAATCGGCAACATTTATGACAAACTGCCACTGCCTTCATTAGCCATTAAGTCGAACAACTCCCAACTAAGTTCATGTCCTATGATACCAACATGGATCTGAGATTAATATGTGCAAAAATATGACACATCAAACCAAAGGTCTTTTTGATGATAAAGAAGGAATTATCACCTCTGTAATAAATGGGGAGACCTCCTTGGGGCACCTCCTGACGAATGACTCAAAGGCCTGGAGACAATACTCTCTTAGTTCATCATCATCCTCCTTGCAGAATCGCACGATCAGCGGGATTATCTTCTCTAGGTGCTCTCCGAACCGGTGGCCTGCCTGTCGACTGAATCAGTGGAGTATGTTACTCATCTGTGATCTCTATCATTAAATTTTATTTATCTCTTCTCACAGGAAAAGAATTGTTTTTGATTGGCTAATGGTTGATACAGTTCCCTTATGTATCCCTACCGCCTCCCAGTGTAAAAATGTTATGTACCCTGCTGCCATAATAAAAGCTCCTTGCCAAGAATAAGTGTCACCTATAATGGTCAGCTGATGTTATATAATGAAGCATGCAGTCTTCTCCCTCGGGTAATGTGGTCTGATGTATCATCTTTCTTCCAGTGTTATCCCTCGCCCGAAGACACTGGTAGAAAGACGGTACATCAGACTGTATAACCCTCGAGAGAAGCATACAACTTATATTGTCCAACTCGTGACTGTGGCGTGAAGTTATCTTTACATGGCAAACATTAGTACCAAAGTTTGTAAATCTTGTTTAATCACAGACATCGGTTGTAACGTTTATCCTAAATACCATCATAAAATTCAGTGACTCAAAAGTCTCAAATTGGTTGTATCTGACCCAGGGTTCATACACTTGAAAGCAACACAAATTCCATGACTTTTTCATGTTTTTTCAAGGAAGCTTCCAGGTTTTTCCATGACAAACCAAGCAAGGTTCAAGCAACACAGAATGAAAATTGTTAGCTTTGTTTTGTTCAGGTTTTAATAATTTTTTTCAGTTAAAAAAAGAGGGGGGAAATAAGTAAATGAACAGAAATTTCACAAAGAATAAAAATGTGAACAGCCAATTTTAAAAATTCTATGACTTTTCCAGGATTCCATGACCCATAACCCTGCTGACAACATGAGATTGACAGAATTGAGTTTGTGTTGTGTAACTGTTTAAGAGTACGCACCTGATGGCCCCAATGCATTGTATGTAAGTCCTGGTGGTAGAGGTAGAGGAGTTCTTGGACAGCTCCGTCAGCAGGAACTCTATCAGCTCCAGGAACAGTTGGTTGTTGCAGCTCATCACTAGGTGACCTACCAACATTGCAGTAGTGCGATTTATCTTTATCCTCAGGCATTTAGAAGTTGGTACAATGAAGACGGTTTGTTTTTTATGGATAAGGGTGTATCAATCTACACCAAAACGTTGCCTATCGCTGCATGAAGAAGTTGTAAATCGGTAGATTTTATTTCGTCTTTATCAGTGACTGACAAGGTCCCCTACCTTAATTACCTGTCATTATTATTGTCCTTTTATTTTATTCACAGTAGTGAAATAGGGCATTTATTGGTTGAATAAAATTGTTTTTTTTCATTCAGTGAAATAACACTTTCAAACCTATGATGTCATGTAACAATATGATATGATGATGTGGTAAGATGTCAACCATGTTGATTTGGATATTTTATTAAAAATAGTAAACATGTGCAAATCTTTCATTATTTTGGAATATTACAAAAAGAACATTTGAATTTTCTCGTAGTATAGCATGAATATCTCCTATTGTAGAAATCATATTTTTACACTTCTTGCTATATATAAATAAAGGCTGCAATAAAGTTACTGTAAAGCCATAGAACTTGTAATACTCGTAATATTTTGGATTCAGCTTTTCTTAAAATTAATGACACATTATCTCTTTGCTGATTGCTTTAACAGCCAGAGACGTCTTTTCCAAATAGTATCTGAATCTTTAGGTAGGAGTTGACACAGAGGTGTCAGTCCAGAAGACGATCCAGTGTTAATATTCCACCATAAAAACATGTCTGGTCACAAAGAAACAACCATGTCAAGAACTGGTGGGTGAGAGGAAAAGTGATAACAAATTCAGGTCGAGAAACATATCTGATTTTTTTGGATTTTTTAGGCCTTACAAAATTGGTTCAATATGTGTCGAACATGCAGACATTTTTGGGCACAGAAAATGAGTTTCAGAGATTATTATGAAGATAATTTGGTAGTAAGTGATTCTTAAAGAAACCCAAAGACATAGGCAATTTGCCAAGTTGGTGACATATTGAAGTTTTTGGGCAAGTTGAGGGAAAATTTGGAAGGTCACTGGCCTCAGACTTATTTTAACTATTGGCTATTTTGCTTATTAGGATTTGCACGATTCATTAATCATCTGACTCGGAGTTTGAAAATTGTTCAAAATGCCTTAATTGGCATTAAAATACAGCAATATAATATAATAAAGCTTATGAATAAATTAAGTTCATTCTTTACTGCAAATGTTACGGATACAGCTTTGTTTTGTTTGTATGTAGCTTATTGACACATCTCTGATCGGAATATAGGAAGGACTTGGCACTAAAGACAAAAACCAAGCTGCAAGTTCTCTACCATACAGATATTTGAGAGATGTTAAGACATCTAACCACTTCATTTGCCTCTTGAGAAAAGCATATTCTACTTATATTAACAGTCTCCAAAACAGTTGCTGCATATTTTTTATCTGAATCTTTAGGTAGGAGTTGACACAGAGGTGTCAGTCCAGAAGACGATCCAGTGTTAATATTCCACCATAAAAACATGTCTGGTCACAAAGAAACAACCATGTCAAGAACTGGTGGGAAAAGAATTAAATTTCACGATGATTAAAGTATCTGACACAAAATGATAGAGAATAGTAAGTAAATTGTTTTGCAATTCATGATCAGGTAAAAACATCTAGAGAAAGACATGCAAGTCATACTAATGTGAAACATAAACTTTAGACTTGGAAGTGAGGTGAGGTAGGGTTTTAACGCCGCTTTCAAGAGTATTTCACTTATATCGCGGCTGCTAGTATTATAGCAGGGAGAAAGCCCCAATGCTATGTGGCTATGCATTGCGGTGAAACCTGCGAGCATCGGCTGGAACTAGCGTACCATGGGTGGTACTAGGCTGAAATTCAGTGTAGCATTGCACCCAAACCTTACTGCGTGTAGAACAGTTCTCTCCTGCAGATAAAGTTGCCGTGCCTGTGGCGGGATTTGAACCCAAGACCTCTTGATGAGAAGCCGAACACGCTAACCACTACACTATCCCGCCCCCGTCTTGGAAGTGTACCTGAAGTGTGTATTCAATTTCAACATGGTCATCTTTCTGAAAAACTTAAGTTAACTAGATTAGTGTTTGCGGGACACCGCAAAAGCAGAGCAGCCCCAAAACTTAGGGTGTCGCCTTTCCCTCTTCCGCCTTCTCCACAGCAACAATAAAATGCGAAAATTTCTTAACAAATCTATTTTCATCATTGGAGTTATAACTAACAAGTTGAATGATCACTGAGGTCTTGTTCTTAAAACTATTTCTGATTGGATCAATTGGAACAAAGGGTTAACATGGCCTTAACCAATATCTCATGACCTTTGACATTTGTGGGGAAACTATGTCATGGTGCAAGAACAATAAGGAATATTTACCTATAGCAATGATTGCCCTTTTCCGGACAGCAAGACGAGCACTGGAAAGCTGTGGGAGGAGAGCCTGCAGGATTGAACTGTGGAACGTCACAAGCAAACCTGCAGTAAAGAGGGGGAAACTTTTTAAAAATACAAATTGGTTTTGTAATCCATGTTATAGGAGTATGTGAATATCAGGGTTATATATTGACATTAACACTGTGATTTTCTTACTCAATTCTATGTCCGTTTTGCTTATCTGAACAGTTTTCTGAGCAACTAAATTCAAAGAATGACAACTTGTCAACATAGAGAATAGTCTGAGCAAATGGCTAAAGATTCCGGGACCCACAGACAAAGGGTTAACACTAATATATCAGTAATAAGTACCTCCAAAACGACTAAGTAGATCTCCAAGAATGTCAAGAGCTTCTAGCTGTACCGACACATCCTCTTGCTGAAAAAACATTAAATACATTAATACATTATATACTTCGTAAGTTAACTTCAATTATATGATTATCTAGCTACAATTCTTTTAGTCCGGAACAGACTGAACACATCACTGCCAGCACAACCATTGGAAAGTGCAACTTCCCAATGCAAGGCATAACTCTTGCCAGTTTCCACCACTGGCTGATTTAAGTCTTGAAGTATTCCCTAGCTTTTCCCTGCTAAGATATTGGACCGCTACATCTGAAATGCATAGTGGGCTCTGATTTCCTAGCACGGGAACCATAAGGAAAATTCAAATGTGGCAAGGATTAAATCAGCCAGTGATGGAGACTGGCAAGAGGGAAAAGTGCCACCCCTCAAAGAGTTTGACAACAATTGAATGAATTCAAATCTTTTAATGAAGTTGACAAAAAGACTCCAAAATTAAACCATGAGTCCTGACCAGGGATGCAGAAATCGGTCTATTTACCAGACATGTCCGATTGTGAATCCAGTTCGTTCAAATGGAAAATTGACCTATCGGAAATCAGTTGACCAATTGCAGAAAATAAAAGGAAAACTAAACAAACACGCCTTACAAGCATTAAATAAAGGCAAACCGCCCTGCTTGTGTCGGTCATAATTGTTTATGAAATTGAAATACGTTGATCCAGTCATAGTCACATTTATTCTTCACAGCACGAGGCACGACATCAATCAACATCATTATCTTCAGTAAATTATAATTGTCTGCAGAAACAACAATTACCGTTTGATATTTAATTGATATTCTCAGTGTCATTTAGTGACTGAAAGATGTGACCCATATCACAATATTATTTACAAAAAAGATTTCATTAACATCGCATTTTCAACAAGAAAAAAGTGAGCATCCGCTATCCGTCCATTGAGAATTATGGATGTGAAGGGTACTATGTTTAAAAAACAGCTTCAAGCATCATAATATTGTCCAAAATAATTTTAGGAACTGATTGTTATTACAAAATTTCATTCAGCCAGATGTAATATTTTTCAGGTAACTTAATTTTCCCCATTAGAGCATCACACCGGTAATTTGTACCAAGTTCAATTACAGATTCAAGGGCTTCATAACTCCGTAAAAAATAATATTTCGGAACTGGTTTTCGAACTCGATAAAGAGTATGGTCATGAGTACTCACAACCAAAATTTCATTCATCTAGGTTGAACAGTATCCGAGAAAACTTGTCCCCATTGAACACAATAAAACTAAGTCCAAAAAGTGACATTTCCATGGAAACGACAAACAAAATTGTCTGTGCACGATCGGAAGAACATGGTTAACAACTGTACAAAGTTTGGTTGATGTACCTTTGACGGATTTTGAGAAAACTGACCGGACGTAAGGACGGACGGAATGACTGCTATATACCCCAGCTTACTTCGTAGCGGGGGTATAATTAGTAACTACATCTTGAAAAGGAAATAGTCGTATGGAAAATAGTTGGACCATGTGCTCTGCCGAGTTGAGTTTACATAAATTATATCGCTATTGAAAACGAGTTCCTTTGAATTTAAAATGCTTATCTAGAAGGTACATATAGTTTGGTCCATGATTTGAACTTTTGATGAACTATGTGCAATTAAATTATTTGAAATTTTCGTCTATCTTGACGCAAATTCGCTTGTAAACTTGCTTGTAAACTCGCTCAAACTAGCACTGTCGGTAAATCGTAGTTGGTAAACATTGATTTTAAATTATGAACCATTTTATGCAATTTATTGATAAACTAATGTTAATTGCTATCATGTATGTTTAATATTATGCAATAAATGAAGAACGAACAAATAGTAATACTTTCTCATAATTTATTCTTAAAAATAATTTAACTTCTGGGTTGGTCTTTTTTGGTCAAAGATGAAATTTATGTCCAACTGGCAAAAATTTGAATCTGCATCCCTGGTCCTGACTACATCATTTCAATATGCATTTACATGTCTGAGGTCTATTTGAAACGTACCTTTGCTATTGCACTGGTTAGCCTGCTTGTGATTTTCTTACAGATACTGGCAGCCAGGGCAGTTGATGATGGCGGGAGCTCACTGATCACAGTCTTCAAACCTAAAGCAAAACATTTAGGGCTCTATCTTACTCAAACTCAAAGAGGACATGATCAAGTCTGACACCTCAAGTCTGCCTTCAAATGCTAGAATAATGTACGAAATCTGGTTTATCAACTTTCACATATATGGCTCAAGCTATTTCTGCATGGTACCATGGCAGATTTGCAAAACTATTGTTCACAAAGAAATAGGGCTGTGTATTGCCTCAATTGTTGTATTGCTGAACTGTAATGTATTGCAATACGTACCACAATATATTGCAAGATCCTCTGAAATTGAGATATTTCTCTAGAAACCATTTTAACTAGTGCCAATGATATTTCAACATACTAAATGAACTCTACAATCAACTTTTATACTTCTTTTTTTGCAGTTTAAACATGACACATTTTATAAAACGACTATCAGATCTTTAAAAAGATCATTTGTAATACAGTCTAACACGAATTCTAGCACTTCAAAATAATTTTCTTAATACAAGTTAAGCCAGTTAATGTGCCTTTTGCAATATAAATAATGAATAAATTTGACTTAATATTGTTAGTGCAATATATTACAGTGTAAAAATCATATTGCAATAAGTGTATTGCACAATGTCACTTTCTCACTCCACGAGATAAAGATAGAAATGATATTCGGCAAAAACAATGAAATAGTCTCTATATATTGTTGATAAAGTATTTTTATGATTCATATTTCACTGATAACCCAATGAGAGATAGACAATTGGTGCACCACAACTACAATTTTAGAGAGAGGAATTGACTATTTACAAAATCTTTTCCTATTCTATATAATATTGCTTGAAGGAACACCGAGTACTTACTACTTAGTAGTAGTAGTGGAAATTTATACCGCACACTCTTCATGCACTAATTGTTGCTCAAGGTACTACACATATGATCCAGAAGGAATTGTATTTTCAGTGCTTTTACTAAGCGCTCCGTGGTATCCATTTTAACTGCTTGGTTGACTAATTGCAATTTGGATGAAGTCCTCTGCCCAGGGACAAAACACAGTAGGAGACCCAGAGCCTAGATTTTCGAAGCTCTCTTAGCGCTAAGATCGTCGTAAGCACCATTCATTAACATTGGCTTACGACAATCTTAGAACTAAGAGAGCTTAAAAAATATAGGCCAAGGTCACAAATGTTTGGTGTCTCACCAGGATTTGAACCCAGGACTCTGGCGTGAGAGGCCAGCATGCTAACCACAACACAACTTTGACTTACCAATACTGGAGATGTCTCTGAGCTGCTCCTTGTCAGACAGCATATTGCTGCACAGAGTATCAACGATCGTCTCCACCTGGAACTCCTTCACCTTGTTCACCAGTGGGCCCAAACTGCAGCAAACAAACTTGGCAATTACAACCAACTTACCATTATTTTTTTCAGCCTGTAAAGACCAGAAACATTTTTTAAATACTTTTTAGGCCTTACAAAATTGGTTCAATATGTGTTGAACATGCAGACATTTTTGGGCACAGAAAATGAGTTTCAGAGATTATTATGAAGATAATTTAGTAGTAAGTGATTTTTAAAGAAACCCAAAGACATAGGCAATTTGCCAAGTTGGTGACATATTGAAGTTTTTAGGCAAGTTGAAGGGAAAATATGGAAGGTCACTGGCCTCAGACTTATTTTAACCATTGGCTATGTTGCTTATTAGTATTTGCACTATTCATTAATCATCTGACTCGGATTTGTTCAAAATGCCTTAATTGGCATTAAAATACAGCAATATAATATAATAAAGCTTAAGAATAAAATTTGTTCATTCTTTACTGCAAATATAACGGATAAAGCTTTGTTTTGTTTGTATGTAGCTTATTGACACATCTACCGGTATCTGATCCGAATATAGGAAGGACTTGGCACTAAAGACAAAAACCAAGCTGCAAGTTCTCTACCATACAGATATTTGAGAAATGTTAAGACATCTAACCACTTTATTTGCCTCTCGAGAAAAGTATATTCTACTTATATAAACAATCTCCAAAACATTTGCTGGATATTTTTTATCTGAATCTTTAGGTAGGAGTTGACACAGAGGTGTCAGTCCAGAAGACGATCCAGTGTTAATATTCCACCATAAAAACATGTCTGGTCACAAAGAAACAACCATGTCAAGAACTGGTGGGGAAAGGAATAAAATTTTGATGAAGATAAAAAGATCAACACAAAACAGTAAACGGTAGAGTCTCATGTCTACTGTTTTGTCAAAATTTGTGTAAAATGCGATGTTAATGAAATCTTTTTCGTAAATAACGTTGTGAAATGGGTCACATCTTTCAGTCACTAAATGACACTGAGATATCAATTAAATATCAAACAGTAAGTGTTGTTTCTGCACAATTATAACCGACACAAGCAGGGCAGTTTGCCTTTATTTAATGCTTGTAGGCGTGTTTGTTTAGTTTCCTTTTATTTTCTGCAATCGGTCAACTGATGTCCGATAGGTAAATTTTCCATTTGGAAAAACTGGATTCACAATCGGACATGTCCGGCAAATAGACCAATTTCTGCATCCCTGCGGTAGACCTTGTCAAATTAAACTGTTTCCAATTCACGTTTTTTTTTAGAGGGGAACTTAAATGTTAGTACAATATTTATTATCAAAGAATTAACTAATTGTGTGCAAGTCCTATCAAATAATTCAATTAAAGCACCGACATCTTTCTTAAATACCAAGGTTAATTTAGGTGAAGAATCATATTTATGCAGGAAGAAAGCCTGAAACACTATCACACCAAAAGCAAGCTGCAGGATCTCTACTGTAGGGCCTTGTGAGGGATTCCATTTTCAGACACTTGACTTGCCTTTTCAAGTTTAAGTTAAAGAAAAGTTAAGTCTAGTAATAACCAACCATTTCCAAAACAGTTGCTGTATATTTTTTATTTGAATCTTTAGGTAGGAGTTGACACAGAGGTGTCAGTCCAGAAGACGATCCAGTGTTAATATTCCACCATAAAAACATGTCTGGTCACAAAGAAACAACCATGTCAAGAACTGGTGGGAAAAGAATTGAATTTTCATGATGATCATGATAAAACGATCGGGAACAAAACAATAAAGGTTACCTCTTTCCCAAATAAACATTTTTGCAATACATGATCAGGTCAAATCATCTTGAGTCAACAAAAGAAATATCAAACATTGAGACTAAAAGCTCTATCTAAATTGTGTTTTGACATATTGTTCCTCAAGGACTAGAACTTTACCAGAATGCTTTGTTGCTATTATTTTGAGGGGGCAGAGTAGATTTGAATATTTGTAAAATATTAAGTTATTGAGCAGCAAGCTAACTTTATGATAGCACTATCAAATAACTCTTTTAACAGTCTGATTAAAATCGACCTTGTTCCGAGGAATAAAATTTGCAAAATAATTCATCTACCGGGATACGAACAGGTTCTATAGATTCCTCGCCACAAGGTCTGAGAACACCCCGTATAGGCGCGTGTTCCGAACCAGTTTAGTGCAGTCAAAGCCATGTAAAATAGCTGACCAATCACATCAGAGTTTTAAAACGGTCTCTGTTTTGAAAGCCTTCGGAACAGATGAAAGGATAGCTGTTTGGAGTTACCTGCCCCTAGCTTCTCGCACCGAAAGCTTTTGTTGGACGTCTTGTGATTGGTTAAGTGGATTGCGTCAGAACATGGGTGTCTATGGGCTGTAAGCAGACGGTTTTGCGAGAAACCTCTGAACAATATGAGTTCGTATCCCATCGTAGATGCACTATTTTGCAATTTTTATTCCTCGGAAAATCGTCGATTTTAATCAGACTGACTCTGCATACTACTGTTATTTCAGTTAAGCAGTTAATCAAGGTTGATGAAAAACAAGACTAATATTTGTGCAGGAAGAAAGACAAAAACACCATCACACCAAAACCAAACTGCTAGTGCTCTACTGTAGAGCCCTGCAAGGGATTCCATGTTTGGACATCAATCACAATTGCCTCTTGTCGAAAGTTGACACTAATTATACCAACAGTCTCCAAAACAATTGCTGCATATTTTTTTATCTGAATCTTTAGGTAGGAGTTGACACAGAGGTGTCAGTCCAGAAGACGATCCAGTGTTAATATTCCACCATAAAAACATGTCTGGCATCCTCGATAATCCAGCGCTATTGTTCCGATAAATCTACACACAAGCGCTGGAAAACAGTAAGGGTATTTATCCTTAACCTAGTTACCTCCCTTCGCAATGACTCAGCGAAACGCTTGCTTTCTAACAACCAATGAGATCACTTGAAATCAAGGGTGAAATAACATGCACTCTCGTGTCAGGAACGCCTGGTAGCACAGGGATTTTAATCATTTACCTCCACCCGTTTTGATGGACATGAATACACCCTTCTCGTACAGACTTCTTAAAACTTTCTTTTGAGTTTCTGTCAGGTTTTCTACGCTGAATTTGTTACAAACTTTATCGTAATCGAGTGAGTGGGCCGTCGCCATGTTTGTTTTATAAACAACGGTAGTGATGCGTTTTGATTGGTCGAGTTGTTTACGCAGATAGTGTCTGCGTTTCGTTTCTGATTGGATAACATGGACCCAAGAGGAGGTAACTAGGTTCGGGATAAATACCCTTACTGTTTTCCAGCGCTTGTGTGTAAATTTATCGGAACAATAGCGCTGGATTATCGAGGATGCATGTCTGGTCACAAAGAAACAACCATGTCAAGAACTGGTGGAAAAAGCAGGTCTCAAATTGAAAATAGCAAACACTTTGGGAGCATTTGCTCCCTATTATTTCAGTTTGCTCCCTGTAATTTTGAGTTAGGAGCACACGTTTCTTAACAAAACTAGACTAAGAGGTCTAGTAAGTTAAGCCTTTTGGTTTCGTGTTCTTTCAAAGAAATTAGTGAGAATAAGAATTTGAACAAACTTGTATACTAGAGCGTGTGGAAAGTAATAAAGAATTACATTTTCTATTTTTTTGGTTTGTTTTAATCAATATTGTAATTATGAGAATGTGGGACCACCTAGTCGCTATGTATTATGTGGCCGCCAGAAGACGTTCCACATTCTCGGTTTGTTGTTGAAGGCAAATCTCTGATCATGAGATAGTTAAAAAGGGAAAAATATTGAATGGTTTTTACATAAAATACCATGTAAAACACACACACAGGTCACTATGAGATGAAAATTGACAAGTCTACATATTTCACAGTTTGATGTTTATAAGTGAGAATTTCCATCATTGATTTGAGGTGAAGTGATGTGAGGTTTAACAAAAATGATACGAGAATAGTAAGTAAATTGTTTTGCCTCTTGAGAAAAGCATATTCTACTTATATTAACAGTCTCCAAAACAGTTGCTGCATATTTTTTATCTGAATCTTTAGGTAGGAGTTGACACAGAGGTGTCAGTCCAGAAGACGATCCAGTGTTAATATTCCACCATAAAAACATGTCTGGTCACAAAGAAACAACCATGTCAAGAACTGGTGGGAAAAAAATTAAATTTCACGATGATTAAAGTATCTGACACAAAATGATAGAGAATAGTAAGTAAATTGTTTTGCAATTCATGATCAGGTAAAACATCTAGAGAAAGACATGCAAGTCATTAGGGCTGAGTATCATGGGAAATCTCACGATACGATATGTATCACGATACAGACAGGCGATACAGAATGTATCACGATACATTGTTTAAAGTATAACTTCATGCATATTTTGTGAAATTTTCAAGATGGTGGAAATTTTGTGTTATGAGATGATCGAAAATCGAAGATTAAAAAAAAAAATTCTTCTAAAAACAGTTATTTATGAATCACATTGCTTCATGCTTACTGTAGTTACTGTTACTGCAAAACAATAGCTGGTTTTATAATGTTGATTTAGTTTTTCTTTTCATTTTTAAGTAAGTGAAATCTATATTTAGTGTATCACGATACAGGAAGCTCACGATACAAGAATCACGATTTCCCAAGCTACGATTGTATCGTAGGTATCGATGAATCGTTACAGCCCTACAAGTCATACTAATGTGAAACATAAACTTTAGACTTGGAAGTGAGGTGAGGTGAGGTGGGGTTTTAATGTCGCTTTCAAGAGTATTTCACTTACATCGCGGCTGCTAGTATTATAGCAGGGAGAAAGCCCGCAACGCCATTTGGCTATGCATTGCGGTGAAACCTGCGAGCATGGGCTATAGCTAGCGAACTATGGGTGATACTACGCTGAAATTCAGTGTAGCATTGCACCCAAACCTTACTGCATGTAGAACAGTTCTCTACTGCAGACAAAGTTGCCGTGCCCCTGGAGGGATAGGAACCCCGGATCTCTTGATCAGAAGCCAAACGCGCTAACCACTGCGCTATCCCGCCTCTCATTGATTTGATGTTGAGGATGGAAATCAACCTTGTGAAAAAGATGGAGGAAAATAATCATATGAAATGATATCTATTTTAAAATGATGACAAATGTATATGAATTTGTTGAATTCTATTTTCTTGTGATTCATCATCCCACAGCATGTTGCTTCAGTGGCGGGTCTAGAAATTTTCAAAGGGTGAGATTCACTCATTGAAAAGGGGGTTTTACCTTTGGAGTCCAGCAAATTTCGTGCAAATATCTTTGAAAAAGGGGGGTTTGAACTTTGAACACCCTCTGTATCTGCCACTGCTGTTGTGGGACCAATGTGGCAAACTCCTACGTGGTGGCACGTGGTCCTGTGCATAGCTCAGTCGACCGCTATCAGTGAAGTTCAGCAACAACGGGCGTGGCTCGCTGGATGGGTGGGTTACCCGCCTCATTGCTGGATAGAAACTGAGAGTTTGAAGGGTGATTCCCTGCCCCACACTGAGACATGAGTTGAGAGGCTCGTGGTGTCACCTTGGGCAAGGGACTTTATTCGAAATGTGCCTCTGTTCACTCAGCAGTACAATTGAGTACCTGGTTTGGAGGTGAAGGCAATGTGACAGATAACCTTCGAGCGCCTCAATTGGTAGCTCAGGTTGCATACACCAAGAGGAGCTGAGGATGAAAAAGGAACGATGTTGGTCCTTATACCAGGGTAATAATGTGTGTAGCACTTTGAGCATGTTGTGGATTTAGCGCCATATAAGTATCCTCATTATTAATTTATTATTATAAAATATTGTGTGGTTCCGCATTTTCAAAATTACACTAAAAATGTGATTCCTTGGAAATGTAGGACCACTATCTCTATAGGGAAAGCACTAAAACATTGTTACAGTCAGTGTCAACTGAGCACTCATGGTTCTAGATGCCCGAATAAATAGCCTAAACCTATTACTGCCCTTCCTTTCTCGCAAACCAGCTATAATACCCCCCACATGCTGAATAAATCTGACTGTCTAAATTGTTTTCTAAGCAGCGATTCTCACCATTTGACGGCCAGGTTCTGTACTTCTCCATTCTTATCTTCTAATAGTTTGAGCAACATGCGGACAACTTTTCTTTCACTGTCATCATCCAACTTGATGGAATCTTTCTGTAGCTCAGCCATCAGGTCATTTGTTGCCATGAATCGAAAATCTTTGTCACTTGAGGTCATCTGAAATGAAAAATTATCTTTCAAAGTGTTTGTTTAACTATGCGCGAGACATATTACAAAATGAAAAAACACTAGAATATGTTTTTAAAATATTAAATCATATAACTATCATAAAACATGTCTAAAATATGTATAAAATATTATTTCTTTGAAAACATTACTAGGTCAAATTTAATACAGCTGGAAAACATTGTTTTTTATGATTCCTGATCTTTTGGTAAAGAATTTAGAGCTGAATGTCAGACACTGTTATTATCAATGAAAATTATGTACACCCACAGTTGACTAAAGCTGCCTCTGCAACACAGCTGTAATGTCATCACATATTATACAGTGGAACACAGATATAACAAACTCCAAGGGACCAAAGAATTTAGTTCGCTATATCCGCAGTTCGCTATACATGTGTTATTTTAATCATAGGGCTTTTGATGGGACTTAGATTTTTTTTTTAGTTTGTTTGCTATATATCCGTGTTTACTATATCCCTGTTCTACTGTATATAAATTATGACCTTATAATAGCAAGTAACATTGTGGATGACGACAATGATTTTGTGCTACCATATACCATTTTGAATCAGGAAAATATGTGAGAATGGCGATCACCATCCTGGAAAACAGGGGTACTTTGTTTCGGTCGCTTCACTTTGACACTTACCCCTGGATTCATAGGTGGCAAAAGGCTCAACGTGCTGGGTTCACAAAAAAATGGAAAGTCCCTTTTGCTAATTATAACACACCAATGGCGAACCGTGTTTCTAAATTCCTTGGCGTAACCAAATAAGGAGGTAAATTATGATTTAAACAATGACCTTGAAGCGAGTGTCAGCGTCGGACATGCTTGACGACAGTCCAACTTCGTCTTAATTGCCTGAAATTGTATTTTATACCTCTGGCATTGAAAGAGCGACATTTGTTCAAATAAGTTCTAACATTAACTCCTGCCCATACTGTCCCCTCTTTCTAAAGAGAACATTCATATGGCATGAGATCTAACGAGCGCTTTCCAGCGGAGCAGTTTTCGCACTTTGTTGAATTGTCAGAAGTATTTTTTGTCATGTACTGTCAATGACAAACATTCTCGCATTTTTAAATAATTTGCATACATTAATAATACTTTATCAAACATAAATTTAACGTAATAACATGTAGACTTTGGACAACATAATGTGTTGTTATAGATTGTCAACAAATTTATGACACATATATGCAATGAACAATATACACAGAAAAGGTGAAATAATGCAATAATGTACTGAAAATGAAGCCTCAGTGTCATAACGAACGGCAGTCATTGTTGTCCACGTAAACTCCAAGGGGAGGGGCGTGTATAAAAGGAAAGCGCTGATTGGATCTATAGAAAAGCCATAGACTTTTCTGTGATTGGTAGTTATATTTAACGCGCGTCAAGCCTTTTGCAACCTAGGAATCCAGGGGTTAGTTTCAAAGTGAAGCGACCGAAACAAAGTACCCCTGGTTTCCAGGATGGGCGATCACTGGACCAAGGACATTTTCAGCTGACAGCATGACATTTTGTTTAGAAACAAAATTGATTAACATAGATTTTAAAATTTTAAATTGTCTTGGTTGAAAGAACTAAACCATAGAATGTTTTCTATCATATTGATAGAATAAATAAATCTACACAATAAGAGAGTAATGTTGTTTTACGTCTCTGAAGTTATCAACACAAATGATACTGGAATTTTTCCAGAGTCTGCACAAGTCTTTTCAGTAAAAGTTATCATAAATGTCAAACTATGGTTCATTGATTATTAATTGCATTTAAAATTCAATATTCATTAACAACATGCAAATCATTTTTTGATCATGAAAACATTTGAAAAGATGCAACTCCAGACAATGTTATCATTTTAGTGTGAAGATGAGACAAGCGTCAAAAATGGCAGCGACCACGATGACCGGCAAGTTGGGCATGATTACCTTCTCAAGAAGATTGGCGATGTGATACGACACGCTAGCCATATTTGCTACTTTCTAGTTCAAGTTGCAATGGCACAGATATTAAGTCTTATTGGATTAATATTTCAAAGAATATATATTTCATGAATATTTCTGGAAACGCGACATTGATCATAAACGGAAGTGCTACTGAACGCACGCATGCGCTAAATGTAACAGCGACCTCTATGAAACTGTGGTCGGACAACTCTGTGCTTCATCTTTCGGCGTGATCTTGGGCTGTATCAGTCATCGTATAAACATGGATATGTTCGTGCCCCAAGAATATGCTGATGTGCTAGAATGGGCATTGATCAACAAATAAATCGTAGAAAAGATTTTAGAAATTTATTTTTTAAATAACTTTTTATTTCTAAGAAAGCATTTTACAACCTCACAATGGGTATGCAGGCATTTCACAACAAATAAGCTTCACATGAACAGGTTACATATGACATGTTGACCAGAATTTTTAGAAAAGGCTAAAAGTTCACTCGATGATTGCTGATCATTGGTTGTTGTTGTGTATGTATCAATATAGTTATTTTGAACTGCTCATCCAATCTCGTCAAATAATTTGATCACTCTTTAGGGTTGTTATTGTTGATTCGAGATCATCGTAAAACTCTGGGTTGTCAACATTTTGAACGTATAGATTGATGATAGCTAATTTCTGTCTCTCCATTGTAATTTCAACAATAATAGTATTGCAATCATTATCTTTTGTACGTTACCAAGAGCGTAATCTACATATTTTGAAAAAAAGGATAGCAACAATCAATTTTTTTTTTATTTCAGTAGAAAGGCCTACGACCTGCGTACACAATCAACAAATCAAATAAATAAACAGAGTTGCTTGTAGTCAAATAAAAGAATTTCGAACAATCAAGGCATCTTTCACATAATTTGATAAAGCTAGTAGGCCTAGTATCAAATGTGTTAAGTTATAATCTTGTATGTAGACCTCAGCAGCTTGAATCCAGCGACGATCTAGCTTTTTCAAACGAGTTAAACTCCTTCTACTCCAGATTTGATACTATTGATACTATTGATTTTTCGAATGAAAGGGAACATGTACTGGAATCGCTTCCATCTGGTGAATTGTTAAATATATCGACAGACGATGTGATTAGCTCATTTTCTCAGATTAACCCGCATAAATCCTGCGGGCCTGACAACTTGTTAGGGATTGTACTTAAGGAGTGTAGAGTGCAGCTGGCTGTTATCTTCCAAAAGTTATTTCAGTTATCGATCAATTCTCATGAGGTTCCCATTCTTTGGAAAACTTCTAAAATTATTCCATTGCCCAAAAAGAAAAATCCATCCGTTAACAATGACTACAGACCAGTGGCTCTAACCTCTATTGCCATGAAATGCTTAGAACGTATAATTAAGAATTTATTGCTCAGTGAAGTCAGCCATGTGATTGATCCTTTACAGTTTGCTTATAGGGCAAGACGTGGGGTAGAAGATGCAACCATCACACTGTTACACAATATTTATCAGCATTTGGAAAACTATGGTACATATGTTCGAATAATGTTTGTTGATTTTTCATCTGCTTTTAATACCATTCAGCCTCATCTACTTATTGACAAACTTTCCCAAATGAACAGTTAATTCTAATATCCTTAGATGGATAAATGCATTCCTTGTTAAGAGACAACAATTTGTACGGGTTAACCAAGTTGAGTCTTCAATATTAAATACATCCACTGGTGCACCCCAGGGTTGCGTGATCTCTCCAATTTTATTTATATTGTATACCAATGACTGTATATCCAAAGTAAAAGAATGTCTCACAATAAAATTTGCTGACGATGCTGCATTGGTTGGCCTGATTAGAGAATCAGAACTGAGTTACAGAACAGAACTTTCAAAATTTGTAGAATGGTGCAAATCAAACCTTTTATTTTTGAATGTGTTGAAGACCAAAGAAATGGTCATAGATTTCAGGAAAACTAGGTCTATAATAAATCCTGTGACTATTGATGATAATGAAATAGAAAGAGTAACGGAATATAAATATTTGGGTACTGTCTTAGATTCGAAACTTTCTTGGAATGAAAACACTGACAAAATTTATAAGAAAGGACAGCAACGATTGCATTTTTTGTGGAAGTTGAAACATTTTAAAATAGATCAAACTATTTTGAGGTTATTTTACCAAACTTTTATTCAAAGTGTAGTAACATTTAATTTTTTGAGTTGGTACGGAAACCTGTCTGTTCAAAATAAAAATAAACTCTCTAAAATTGTTAACACCGCTTCAAAAATTATTGGCCTTCCTATTGAAAGTATCGGCAGTTTTTATGATCAACAACTTTCAAAAAAAGCAAATACAATTCTAAGTGACTCAACTCACATACTTTTTTCGGAATATTCTTCGCTGCCCTCTGGACCCAGACTGCGTATGCCGACGAGTAGAACAAACAGGTTTCGTCAATCTTTTGTACTGAATAGCATTTATGCCTTTAATGGAAAATTTTTGGAATGATTTTTTAATGATCAATTTACACAAGTGTATATAATGTTTATAATATTGTTTATATTGTTTATATGGCTGTTGTATGTTTTTGTTTAATATATACTGGAGACTGTATTAGATGTAATGTAAATTTCCCTTGGGATAATAAAGAATTATCTATCTTATCTTATCTTATCATTATGTCTTCATTGATGTACAAAGATATATTTTCAAAATAGTTATCACTTAAATCATTATATATAAACTGGACACTTGTAAAGAAGTGAAATTCACCCTATACATACTTGGATTTACATATCTTACAGTAACGACATTCGCGTGGAATAACATATGGTCTACCAATATTTTTATATTTGTAGCTCACCAATTCTTAACAAAGTATCTCTGCGTCTTGCTTCTTTAAATTTAACAGTTACCAGATACTTTTCAAAACCGAACACATACTTTATTCTAGAATATAAATGCAATGTTGAATTTTCATTTATTTCAGCCATAAAAGTTTGAATTAACATGACAGTTCATAATCCTAGTTTCGAAATTGAAAAGAAGAGCCTCCTTGAAACCTACTCCTTGATTTCCTACACAAAATCGAAACCGTAAGTAAATAAAATAGTTCTGACATGCTGCACCCACCCACGTTTTACGTCCAACTTTATTTACATTCCACAACATTAGATACGCCTGTTTTGGATACCTATCAACAGACATTTCAAGCAATCTAATCCAGAATTTAATCACTCTCAGCAAAGAATCAATAACGTATAGTGTCTGCCACAAACTGCTAAAACAGCAACATTAATTATTACTCTTATAACTCACACCCAATACAAACTTGCAAAACCTTACTTGAAACATAATGAGTCAATTCGAAGAACTCATAGTAGAAACAAGGGCTGTAAGAGGCTTAAATGTCTTCGTCTCTTCAGTTCTTCCACGTCAAACCCCTACATGGCATAACCCAAAGGCAATGCAGGTCAAGAAATATCTATCTAAGAGATTTCTGCGAAAAACACCAATGCCAGTTCATCAATACACTGAATGAAATGATGTTTTTTCAAACCAGGACATGTCCTAGTGCCAGATGGCATCCACTTGTCACGCAATGGAGTGAAGATACTGAGCAACCTACTGGTAGAGAAAGTCTCTCAGAGCTTTCATGAGGAAATAGATGTGTACAGGTACCCAGAGGATCAGGACAGGACGACAGCCATCACTCCAGACCGAAACCGTCGTTCTACAATTGTACCCCTTACAAGTCCGGTGTAGTGCAGAGACATGTGCAATGCCCTCCTGAACTCTTTTATCCTTATCACTTTCAGTCAAACAGCTCTCAAGTCTCAAGATCAATGTGGTACCAACCATATTATTAGAAGGGTCTGTGCTAGCTATGCTTTAAAATTTCACAATGATTGACATAGTATCATACAGAGCTTGCATCGGTCTCTTTTATAACGCTGTTTATTCATTATGTTTTAGAAATCAAAACTTTTTCTCCGACAGCTTTCTCTACAATTTTATATTTTGGTTCATGCTTATTTATAAAAAGAGCTATAAATGTATTAGAGATTATCTGGAGACCATTTTAAATGTAATTATTGTTACTAACATATTGCTGTTACTACTTTCGGGTGATGTTGAAGTAAATCCAGGTCCCTCAATTTCTTGTCAAAGCGCTGTAACTGAATTGTCTATATTTCATCTCAATGTCAGGAGTATTAGACATAAACTGTCAAACATCCTTAACGATATATTTGATTTTGATATTTTGTGTTTTACATAATCACATTTAGATTGTTCAGTCGAAACAAGTGAGCTGTTAATTGACCACTATCAAACCCCATTTAGAAAGGATAGAAACAGTTTTGGTGGCGGGATAATAGTATATATTTCTGAAATGTTGCATGTAAAAAGAAGATACGACCTAGAAACACCCATGTGTGAAATGATGTGGTTTCAGTTATTTTTGCCCAAGAAATGTTTGATGTTATGTGTATCATATCGACCCCCAAATACCGGCTCTTATTTTTGGAATTTGCTGGATAATTCAATAAGTTCAGCTCTTGATATATCTGAACACATTATTTTGTTAGGAGATTTCAATCAGGATCTTTTAAATACTCAATTTCACAACTTACGTGATTTGATTACTCACTACAACCTATTGAATGTCATAAACGAACAACAAGAGTAACGTCTACTTCCACCTCTTTGATCGATCCTATTATTATACCTGAGACTTGTCCTTACAAAGACGCAGGTGTTATTGAATTCGCGTCTAATATCTTTCAAACTTTGTAAACCAACGCAATGAGTACAAGAAACGGGTTTGGTTATATAAACATGGTACTTATGATGCATTAAACAAATTGAGAGAGTTTATTCTCAAAATCTTCTAATGTTGATGATGCTTGTTCTTTATTTACTTCCCTTCTAAAAGAGTACATGGTTAAATGTATCCCTACCCAGAATGTTACAATAAGGCCTCGTGACAAACCTTGGTTTGACAGCGAAATTCGAAGAGAAATTCGAAAAAGAGAACGTTTAAGGAAAAAGGCATTTCGTTCTCTGAATACTTCCGACCTATCTGCATACAAAAAGCAAAGGAACAAAGTAAATAATGTTATAAGAGTAGCCAAAGAAAATTTCTACTATAACTTAAATGATTTTTTATCATCTCAGTCTACTCAAAGAACTGGTTTTTGGAAGACTTTTAACTACTTGTTGAAAGGTTCTACTTCATCGAGACCCATCCCACCTCTTGTAACTGAAAATTCTGGGAAACCGTCTGTTTTCACAGATTTTGAGAAAGCTCAAACATTAAATGAATACTTTGTATCTGTTTCAAATATTAATGACAGTGGCAAGAATGTACCACCAATAAATCATCGCTGTTCTAACAGCATATCACATATCTCTGTTACTGAAAAGGAAGTATCAGATATGATTAAGACTTTACCAGCCAGCTGGGCCAGATCGCATCCACATGAAGGTTTTAAAAAGAATGTGTCCATCGATAGCTGCCCCGCTTTGTATGTTGTTTAATATTTCATTGAGCGAATGTGTATTTCAAACTCTGTGGAAAACGGCAAATGTTATTCCTGTTTTCAAGAAAGGAGATAAATCTCTCCCAAGTAATTACAGACCTATTATTCTACTGTCTATACTTGGCAAAATACTAGAAAGAATAATGTTAAAGCATTTGCATAACCATTTTTATAAGCATAGTATATTAAACAAATTCCAATCAGGTTTTACTGCAAATCATTCTGCTACATCTCAACTCATTGAAATATATCACAATATTTGTTCATCTCTAGATAGCCACCAATTTTACTGTATGGTATTTTGTGATATTTCCAAGGCTTTTGACAGAGTATGGCACAAGGGTTTATTGCACAAATTAGAACATTATGGTATTCGCGGTGGCATTCTGAATTGGTTAACGGATTATCTATCCGATAGACGACAACGTGTATGTATCAACGGTACATTATCAAAATAACTACATGTTACTGCAGGGGTTCCCCAGGGATCTGTCCTTGACCCTTTTTTATTCCTTGTGTATATCAATGATTTACCCGATAACTTGCAAAACGTCACTAGATTGTTTGCTGATGATGCATCACTCGGAGCTGCTGGAAATGATTTATATTCTGTTGAAACTTCTCTTAACAATGACTTAGTCCAATTACATGAATGGGCTAACAAATGGTTGGTTAACTTTAACCCCAATAAGACAAAATTCATGCTATTTAGCCATAGTAATAGTCATCAGGTACCTAGATTAGTATTCAATAATGACCAACTGGAACGTGTACATCAACATAAACATATTGGCCTTATCTTCTCGGACAATACTAAATGGTCCAATCATGTTAAACTTGCCATAGAAAAGGCTACAAAACTAATCTCTTCTCTACGTGTGTTAAAGTATATTTTGAATAGAAGTATTTTATCACGTATGTATGAAATGTATATTCGACCCATTTTAGAATATGCTTCTGGGCGTACTGTTCGGATGTTTTGTGTGACAAACTTGAAAAGGTCCAACTTGAAGCTGCAAGAATTGTAACTGGCTTACCAAAGTTTGCTTCAAGAGATAGCTTTTACAAAGAAACTGGTTGGTTGCCTTTAAAAATTAGACGTGGAAATAAGAAACTTTGTACTTTTTACAAAATTATTAATATACAAGCTCCAAATTATCTGATTAATTTACTTCCACCAGTCACTGAAACTTTTTCTCATTACAACTAGCGTAACAAATCAAATTTATCTATTCCAAAATTTCGAACTGTAGTCCTTCAAAAGTCTTTTATTTATGACTGTGCTTATCTATGGAATAATCTTTCCTCGAAAATAAGATGTTCATTTAAAGCAAAATTATCTGAAAAAGAATGTAAAATCCCAAAATATTTTCTATTCGGCGATAGGAAGATGAACATTATACACAGTAAGTTAAGAAATTCTTGTAGTTCCCTAAACGGTGATCTGTATCGTGTCAATTTATCTGAAAGTAAATCTTGCATTTAGTTGAAGATGTTTATCATTTCTTCTTGAGATGTCCAAGACATGCTGATCTCCGTTTAGAATTAAAGCAAAGATTTTATAATTTAAAGGCAGAATTTGATCTTAATACAATCCTGTATGGAAATCCAAATCTTCCACAAACAGTCAATGAAAACATATTTCACCATGTTCATAAATTCAATGGAAAGAGTCAACGGTTCAATTAATACATTAATACTAATGTACGTATTTACCATATTCAAAGTGCATTTTTTCATAAGAATAACATTTCCAATTGTGTGTTGATTAAGTGACCGATTCCCCAGTGTTTGCCATTGTAAATAGTAAGGGAATGTTTACATCCCGTCCCTTCACGTACGTCACATCCGGTATCTTCCAAACTATCTAAATTGGAAAAATGGTATCATAAAGGGAACTTACTTCAAACAACCAATGTCTCGGCGTATATTTCTCTGGTAGCTTATCATGGTCTAAACATACCAAACAAGCGTCATTACAAGCCTTGAAAGTTTTAATGGGAGTTTGTAGAAATATGAGATCTTTGGGTGAAATGTCTTTTAACACATTCTTTAGAATATTTGATACCAAGATATGTCCAATACTCCCGTATGGATCTGAAATATGGGGTTTAAGGCAGTATGAAAGCATTGAACGAGTTCACTTATATGCATGCAAAAGGTATCTTGGTGTAGAATCAAGCACATGTAATGCTATGGTTTATGGAGAAGTAGGTAGATTCCCGTTATTTACATATTCAGCCATTAATGCGATAAAGTATTGGATAAAGTTATTAAATATGCCATGCCATAGATTTTCGAATTTTTTTTATGAAATGATGGTAATGTATGACCAAAATGGGAAAAGAAATTGGGTGACTGATATTAGAGAACTGTTGCACAAAACAGGCTACGGATATGTTTGGCTGGATCAGAAAATTCCATACTATGCTAATTTTATCACATCATTTACACAAAGAATGAAAGATATGTATTTACAATCATGGTCGGAATCTCTACTCCTATCAACTAAATGTTTATTTTACAACCAATGGAAATCGGGTATATGTTTCGAAGAGTATCTAGCAAAAGTTGACGTGAACAAGTTTCGTATATCTCTCGCCCGATTTCGTTGCTCTTCCCAAGAATTATTTATTGAAACTGGCAGATACCTAGGTATACCAAGGGAGCAGAGAATATGTAAATTATGTGACCATAATGCTATAGAAAATGAATTACATTTCCTTCTCATCTGCCCTGTGTATAACACTTTACGAACTAAGTATCTAAAACCATACTTTTATAAATACCCAAGCGAAAGAAAATTAATATCACTGTTAACAGATACTAACACCTTATCACTACAGAATCTTGCAATGTACATATATTTCGCAATGGATTCGAGAAAACAAATTGTAATAGATAAGAACTTGTTATGACTTACTACTCATATATTGTAAATGTACTACAGGCCTGTGGCCTTTTCAGTACTGAAATAAAGAATTGAACTCTCTAAGCCCCGCCCCATTTTTGGTTTGTTGATCACGGGTGAAAAGCAGACGATGTTTTTCGGTGTTTTTAAGTCGCTCTAGTTTAATATAGGAACAACATATGGATTTTTTTGGGGTCTCGTTTTTCGCAAAATAGTCTGATGAACCAATTGCAGTTAAGAATTCAATAAAACATAATTTATTTCGGCCTTCCTTTAAGTTCATCATTCAAATATTGACTATTCAACCTAGAATTACGCTATATTTACTGTTATATAACAGGATGTCAGTTAAACCCAACAAACAAGGTTTCGTAGGCCACATGCAGTTAATAAAATAATCCTGTCAAAAAATTTGGATAAGCATGGGAACCCAAGTTAATTTTCATTTCACATCACATCATTTTAGCTCTTCCCACAGAATTTACTCCCTTCACATTTAAGATAAGAGATAAGATAACACGTTATAACCCCAAACGGAATTCTTTTAACGTCTTTTAACATTATCCTGAGGAGTAAACTATGTGGACAGAGCATGACATTACATTGCCAAAGACAATAATTTATACATTACCATGACATAACCGCTATTGTTGAAATTTCTTAATATACTTTTAGAATTAGATTTAAAGAAATAAAATTTTTTAACACAGTATTAATTAACTTAATTTATTCATCCATAAATTCATATGCTATTAACAAATACACGCATGTAAGGTGTGCTCGTTACAATTATACAGTGCTCATATACAGTACAGTTTGTCCAATATTGGATTATTTGTCATTGGCAGCTACTTAATAATATATGCGAAAAAAAAAGTTAAAGGTTGATACAAACACTTTCTAAATTCAGGTGTTGCTTTTCTTATTAAGAGAGTCGTCCGTAAAATATCGACGTTGGATTCAAAACCAAAGCCATAGGTAACAAGAAAACCCTTGGGGGGGGGGGGGGGGGGGGGGGGGGGGGGGGGGGGATAGATCTAGTGACTGGAACATGAGGTGGTGAATTTGGTGAATATCGGTGCTCCATGCACAGGCGCCATGCGTTTTTCATACGAATTTAAAAACAATCGTGTTAGTGTTTCAAGCCTTCGTGTTCCAAGTTTGAGGCGCACATAAACTATCTCAATATTGTGACCGGAGCAGAATAGATACCAACAAACAACCATCTCATGATCACCAATCCTCTGTGGTCTAGTGGGATAAGTGAGACAAATCGGAGGGTTGCGGGTTCGATTCCCGCATGGTTAACTATGTAAACTTGGAAATGTTTGAGTATATATGTATACCTAACTGAACAGGAGATTGACGTTCTGTGGAGTTAGGTCTTACACTTAGATTGTAAAACTTCAAGTCTTACAAAAGGTTGAAAATATATGCTATGAGGTTAACTTTCGACGGTTGGTAAAACCTATAGTCGTAGTAAAAACGTAAAATTCGTGGTGAAAACTGCTCAAAGGTCATTACAAGAATGCAGTTACCTCAAAATGTGCAGAGATATCATGAGATAGGTTTAAGGTTTAAGAAATGACTGTCAGTACTGTTTTATAATTAGGCCTACCATTACAATAAACCAATGAATGGTTACTTGTATAACTTGATGACATGAAAACGTGTTGTTTAACCTTATTTAATTTCATATTTAACCTTTGCGAAATTAAATCCAAACAGAGTAGCCTACGCCTGACCTCATGCAGGTGAATGTGCAAGCTTTCTCCATCCGGTAAAATCTTTTAATCAGACGTCTCTTTTCATGTTCAGGTTAACACATGTCTAATAATATCCTCTCTGTAAGTTTAACATTACCACCAATGTTGAAGTTTTACTACGACTAAAGGTTTTTCCGATTTTTTAAATATAACATAGAAGCTGTTTAGATTTCAACCTACATTCTCGATAATCCAGAGATACGCTCCGATAAATTAGCGATTATAAATTTATCGGATCGTATACTCTGGATTATCGAGAAGGCCTTACCTATGACTCGATCCGAAAACAAAAGTTTAAAACTTTCAAAACAGAATAGAGGAAATCGAACCGATAACTCTTCTCACTGAAGTTGGTGTATTTACCAAAAGATCACCGCGTATGACTGAAGGCGTGTAGAATAATTATGGTATCTATTCTGCTCTCCTCGAATCTGCGTTCTACACTTGAATTCCCTCATGTTAAACACTACAATTGCATTCGCACCTGCCTGTAATATCCATGAATGTAGGATCCCAAGTGGTTTGTAAGGGAAAAATGAGTGGCAAACAGATTCTATATTTACGTCGCAGAATGGAAACTGTAAAACATGTCTATGTAGGCTACAATCAAACGTCTTGATGTAGAATCTACCGTGACTGAAAGTGATGCGAGAGGAATAGAAAGATTTCATATTTGGCAAAAGTACATTGACAAAGTTTTAGACCGAACTGTTCATTGATGTATTTCGAACTTTGATTACAAAGAAATGCTGCAGTGAGAACATATGGTATAACAGGATCAGAGTGGAAGACTTGTTCAAAAGTACAACAGACTACTGCTTGGTACGCACATGTGCAGTAATAATCCAGACGAAACATAACATACGCACTCAGCGTTTACGTTATTGAACATGCTCCCCTGAATTGTAATAAAAATCGCAAATTGTAATAACTGCCGTGAATTGTAATAAAATTTGCCCTGAATTGTAATCAAGTTTTCAGAAATCACTTTTAAATCTACAATTCAAACAGAAACTCTTTTCTATTACAAAACATTTAAAAAAAAATATTTACACATCAAACATTATACCTTTTAAAAAGTACTTCAACATGAGATGATTTTATTACAATAAACATTATCATTTACAAAGGGTTATTTCAGTCTGAGATGAGTTTATTACAATTTGAGGCAAGCGATATATTTTTGCCTTCCTTGCCCTGAATTGTAATAAAGTTTCTAAAAATCATTTTTAAACCAAGAATTCAACAAAAACTGTTTTCTATTACAATAAACATTCTCAAAAACTATTTAAACATCATTCATTATTTTAAAAAAAATCATTATTAACTCGAGACGATTTTATTACAATTTGAGGCAGACGATACCTTATTAGCAACCTTTCCCTGTATTGTAAACAATAATTCTGTAATCGTTTTTAAACCAACTGTTCTAAACAAAACTCTTTTACGAAAATATTCTATAAAAACATATAAACATCATACATTATATTCTTTAAATGGTTATTTCAACTTAAGACGATTTTATTACAATTTGAGGCAAGCGATACATTTTCAGCACCATTGCCGTGATTTGTAATATAGTTTCAAGGAATTGTTTTTAAACCAAGAATTCTAACAAAAGTTGTTTTCTTTTACTCAAACATTCTTTTAAAACATTTTAACATCATACATTATACTTTTAAAATAGTTATTTCAACTCGAGAGGATTTTTTTACAATTTGAGGCAAGTTATACATTTTTAGCACCCTTAATATTTTTAACAAAAACTATTTAAACATCATTCAATATTTTAAAAAAAATAATCATTAGAACTTGTCACGAATTATTTTGTGATACATTTTGGGCACTTTTGCCCTGAAGTTTTCTGAAATCATTTTTATTTCCAGCTATTCCAAACTAAATTGTTTCCATTACGAAAACATTCCCAAAAAATATTCAAATATCAAACATTATATTTTTTATTTCCTGTTGTTCATGTATTCATTCCTCAATTTTTCAACTTATATATGTAGAAATGGTACCCTCACCTTAAAGTATGCCCAATGTACATGTATGTGTAAATGTTGTGTCTCAACTATTCACTCTCTGTTGTGGCCCTTAAATTTTGTACATGCAGTCGCTTCTTCATTATTATTATTCAAACTTATAATAGTTTACAGAGATCAGTTGACAGTTTAGTTCTCAGGCTTTGCGTGGTAGCGTGTGATCTCTTGCGGTAGAGGAAGCTCATTGTATGCAGTATGATATAGCTTCATCTCTATTTGGAACTTTCTTACCTTTTCACACCATATACTAATATACAGGATTCAACCCTTTTATAGATCCTAAACAGAAGTATTAAGTTTCTTATTGGAATTCGCACCTTTTTAATTCGAAATTCAGTTTTCATAAGATGTAACGTTAAAAATCAGTTATTCAGCTTCAACAAGAACTATCAAACATAGCTGTGTGTATTGCTGTTATTAAAAAAGGATGTGACCCTCAAAACCGCTAAAGTACACTCAAGCTTCTTTTCCTTCGTTTGAATTCACACAATAAATAAATAATAATAATAATAGCCGAAAACCGCTATGAGTGTAATCGGCGGGGTTTGTTTTCAGAAAGGTCTTATGACATTATCGAGATTAGTTTGCGATATATTGAGGTTTGAAATTTTTTCCTTCTAGGGGATATACTCACGAAAGAAGTCGAAAATAAAAAAAATCGACACAAAATCAGTTTTAGTCACGAGATAAGATCCCTGAAAACTTCATGTTATTCGGTCAAGTCGTTGAGCGGGAATGCTCTGCACAGAAAAGTTCAAATATTGAATAAAGCTAGACAAAAAAAAACACGAAAAAAAACAAACGATAAGTATGATAGCTTTTTATGACTTTCGCCTAAAACAACACGATAACAACAATAGGTTTTCCAGACTTCCTAATTTGGTTAATATATAAGTGTTAATGATTTATCAAAGGTCGATCACGGCCGGGCAGTTTTACCAAATGTATTTTATTTGTATCCTGGTGCTTTATTGTAAACTGCGTGACACTCGAATAAACTAAAACTCTTTTTCTCTCTCCCCTAAAAATAATATTAATAAACATGCCAATAACAAATGAAATCAGCAAATTTGCTGAATACTTAATTTAAGTTTCCTAGCAATATCCACACAGTATTGTACTGATCCATTTATATCTAAGATTGACTAACTAATTGAACTCAAAATAATTTTAATGTGTTTTTAAATCGTATGATATACCATTTGGAGTATCATTATTGAAAAAAGGATGAAATTTGGTTAGTAACTTATTATTGATGATAAATATGGTTCGATTCGTTTCATGTGCACATGTGCGATATTAATTTTGTAACCTTCAACACGTCAGTAAGAATTGTTTTAAATGTATAAAAAATGTAACTTACAAAACATACTATTTTAATGTGATGAGTGCTAAATTCAGTCGATTTATCTAAACATTTTCACAGAATCACTTTTTCGTTTAAATTGTAGGGATGTTTAATTTTGTTCTCTATTCATTTATCAATGCCTAATGTACTGCTGTATAAATTGGTTGAAATGAAATGTCATGTGATAAAATAAAAATAAAAAATCCATGGGAAATCGGAAATCTGTGGAACTTCATTATAGAGTTTGACGTTATTTCATCTATTTTAGTTTGTGTAACAAATTATTTATGATTTTAACAGCTAAATGGTTAATAGTTTATAGCTGTAAATATGCTTCATTAACCTTCGAATGCTATGGAAAAAAAATATATAAAAAGAAAACAAATGTACTTACTTTCTAGAAAAAAGATAAACTATCCGTGCATAAATTCCTTTAACAACATACTTGCATTAATTAGGTTTATGTTCATCTGAATGAGCATATCATTAATACAAGAATTGGTGCTTCTCTTGTGAAGTAAGGTTATGCATAAGGAAAGATTAAACATCAGATGAATTTGACTGGAATGATCGATGTCTAATACGATGAGCTCATGTCGACCAGCATATCGGTATTTTGAAGTATGTATTTCTACAACATACCTGATCACACTGATACACTGGTCGTCATGAGATCATCGTATTAAATTACGTTATAGCATTTAATAGCATTCAGCCTTGTTTCGTATTTCTTCATGAAATATATATATTTTTAGATATTTCGCCTAAACGTACAAATGTCAAATGTCAGATTTTACAGTTTGCTTCTTTTAATCGAACGAAAGTTAGTATGGGTGTATAATTAAAATTCAAAACATACGAAAGTTATTATGTTACAAGTTTTATTCAACTTTCAAAAACAAACTTAAATGATTATAAGGACAATGGAGGGAGGTCAACTTCCTAAACACAATGAAAGCGACGTTTCCGTGTACATAATGGCACATTTTTAAAAATAAAAGGAGTGTTATAAACAGCACAACAGATCATAAGTAGAACAAAACAGAACCTTCAGTCTAACCTAACATGCACTATCTATATGTAATCTGTGCAGTCGGAACAAACAATCATCTCTGTTAACAAGAAACAACAAATCCACAATGACACAGCGACTTTTCACAGTTTTTTTTTAATAATAGTTACTCAATATCTGACGGTATATTAAGTGATCATGAAATTTCCCCGCCGCTCTATACCGATAGCCGCATTGAGTGACAATGATCGTCAATGTCAAAAGTCTGATCTCACTCCATTTTCCTGGCTTCCTAGTATATCATAAATACAATTATTATGATATCTGCAATATCTTACCGCCGATTCTTTCATAGATATATAACACTAATAAGAAATGCAGAAAACTTTCAGGTTCGGATCGATAGATGGGCGCACGCATAAGGAAAGGTTTCAGATCAGGCTAGTGCCTAAACAAGAATCGTTATTTCACTCATCGTTGTGCATGTTTTAGCAGTTTGGTCGGACTTGATGGTCTCTGTAACCCTTTGTGACAATTGGTATAGAAAGGAGTTAATGTATCTACATTTTATAGACAGTAGGATATTGTGTATTCTTAATATCCTGAAGACATTTGACCTTCGATCTGTTTGTGACAAATAGCTGCAGCTGTACATATTCGCAATGCAGCTTCATCACTTGTGAACCGATAATAGAATGCACATGGCAACGTCGTACTGATTGTGAAACACACTCAAATAAAAAAAAACTTTCTCGTATTTCCAGCTGTTTGAAACAGAACAATATTAAATCTCTAACTACATTAAACAACATAAAAGGTTAGATATGTGAGAAATTACACAACCAATCGGTCCAAACGTTGCTGTCAAAACATCACATATTCATTTGTTCTCACCGTGATTTTAAAATTGCGTATTCTTCATGACGTGGACATTGATATGTAGATTCAGTGCATCAAATCTATTCACACCATCAATGTTCATGTGTGTGCAAACTAAGTTTGATTATTTACCCCGAGAAAGCTGTTATAATTCGTGTTAGATACTTGCGAAGCGATCTTGCCTTCCGCCATGTTGGGATGTTGGTAACGTACGTTACCAGCGTCACCCTCGGTACAGTGATAATGAAACATCTTGAGGGTTGTCATCCTGTCTTTTCATGTTTCCATGTACGTTGCAAACATATCACATTCACTAGATTATGGTGCAAAAGAAACTAGAGTTTGCATGTATATTTTATAGAGATATGCTCTGAACAAAATTTCGGAACGGACGGATGAACAGCCAGAATGAATGCTATATAGTCCCACTTACGCCTTAAAGGGGGTAACGTTTCAATTGCCTAAGCTATAAATACAAGAGTAATCTCTCTATAGGAAGTTCTTCTTGAGAAGATTCATAAAGCGAAAAGGTTATAGAGGACGTATTTACGGACGCCGGGCAATAATCTTTCCGGCCTGATGAGCTCAACTGCATATATGTCATAATTGAAAAAACAATCAAGCTAAGATGACTATGCAAATTATATCAACATAACTAATGACATAAAGTAATATCGAACACTACTTAGTTGATATTTAACTACAGATATATTTGACATGAGTTTATCCACACAAAAAAAAAACATTTGAAGCAAACGTCTAATAACGTCAATTTCGCTCTAATCTCGAGCTAAAAAATGAGCATAAACTCGATTAGCAAATGCGTCTAAGTATTTCATAACTAAGTTAGCCAGACAAGAACAATCCGTCTTTTTCTATCTCGAGTCCCTGAGTACGTTTGAAATACCAATATTACGATACAAATAATGAATAGTTATGAATAGTCATCCTTACAAATTGTCAACTTTTAGAATACGATACTGAAGATGAAGATGTACACTGCTCGAGGTTGTGATTTGTATTAGCATGATATGATATGATTGATAAACAAACGGGCGTCTTATGTTATTTTGGTACAACTGCTCTTACAGAACTATTGAATTGAATATTTTCATTCTTAATTATTCATTGATTTCTGAATCATTGAAATGAAAGATTAATAAATACCTTATGAGAGTGGTTAGCAATGAAGGTCAGAATTATTTTATCTTCCAAAAAATGCTCTTGATGATGTACCAACCTAGCCCCGTAAACTCTAAAATCAGCCATACGTTGATCCACATTTTATGGGAAATTATCTTTTTCAGTTCCATGGCTACCCCACTTCCTATACAATATATCAAAATTAGTTTTCGGACACTGACAACCCGATCAAGATACTTGCCAGGAGGGTAGATCTTCGGTCGCATGTTTAGGAATCTTTTCAAGGCAAGGGTGCCAAAAATGTATCGCTTGCCTCAAATTGTAATAAATATGTCTCAGACTAAAATAATTCTTTGTAAATGATTATTAATAGTTTTAAAAAAATGTTTTTGTAATAGAAAACAGTTTCTGTTGGAATTGTTGGTATAAAAGTGATTTCTGAAAACTTTATTACAATTCAGGGCAAGGGTGCCAAAAATGTACTGCTTGCCTCAAATTGTAATAAACTTGTCTCAGACTGAAATAACCCTTTGTCAACATCCGGTATGGCCGCCATCAGCTGAAAACGCTAGAATGTGCACGTCACAACAATCGTTGGAATCGTCACTAATTATGGCTACTAAACGTAACACAGCAAAGCAATCGCAGAAAACTAAGGCCTGTGGTTCTTCTGGGCCCAAAATTAACACCTACTTTCAACCTGGCTCTTCACCTGAAGATGATTTTGATTTGTCAACGTCCGATCCCAGCGTGAAGCATGGCGACGGAGAGGCCACGTCTGGGGCGGATGATCTAAAGGAGTTTTTCAAGGCAGAATTGAAAAAACACACCACGGAAGTCTGTGCTAGGATTGACTCTATAAAAGAAGATGTTGCTGAACTAACCAAAAGGGTAGAAGATGTGGAATCTACTTTGGAATTTGAATAAAAAAACATTTCGGATATGACCTCTCGAAACTAGGAAGATCTTGATAAACTTCGTGAAAAACTCATAATGGCTGAAATCTACTCAAGAAAATCCAACCTCCTTGTGTACGGGATTCCTGATTCTGTTGGAGCTGCAGAGATCGACAATAGATGAAGAGAGATTTTCAAGACCACTCTTGGTCTGGACAGTGATATCGTGGACAAAATGCTTTTTGTCAACATTCATCGCCTCCCTCGAAAAACACCAACAGATGTTCCCACTCCCATCGTTATCAAGTTCGTCCGCATGATAGACCGTGATTTGGTAATGAAAAGCACCTTCAACAAATGGAAAGAACTTTCCAACAAAAGGGTCAGTATTCGGTCTGACCTTCCAGTCGACATGAAAAAACTGAGAGGTCGCTTAGTGAAGAAGGGGAGAGATCTCAAAACGAAGTATGGGATTCACACTAAAGTTCGTGAGCAGGGATCTACCGTTGTGTTATTCATTCGAAAGAATACTCACAGTGCATGGAGAATCATCCGTGAGGACGAGGAACCAAACATCGGTGATGTTTAATCCCCCCCCCCCATCCCCCACAGGATCGCTTTTAAAATAATTTGGATCAAGTTTGGATTTTTTACTAGATCTGGTTGAACTTTATTTTCTTTTTATGTACGTAATAATTGATAATATCAATACTTTTTCGATCGGACGAAGATCCTTTTTGTATTTTGTACTTTTTATATAACTTCATCTCTGAACTTTTCACTTAGTAGATTTAGCATTCGCTTGAATGAACACCATGTGACTTGACATGTGACTGTATCACGTGACCATCCAAAATGGCGACACTCCCAGCTGAACAAAGCAACCTGCTGCGCTTCGTTCAACATTGACAGGTCTATCTCTTGTGAATCGCAACGTCTGTGACTTTTTGATCAATACCCCGGATGTATTTACTTTATGAACATTCAAGCCAAAAATACTTTTTTCCAGCCGTAATATAAATGTCAACTTCTTTTCGTGCATAATTCATGGCTTGGTGTCATGCTGAAAATCAGGAATGTTTTGACTTTGTTATTGTTATGTCTGAAAGTTGTTTGTCTGTGTGTTTTTGTGTGTGTTCTCAAGTTAGTATGTGTGAAGGGTCTCTCATATGCCTGTATAGCAGTTTACAATTTATGTGCCTGTTTAATTTGTTATTCAACCCATTCCAATGTTACCCAAAAAGTGTATATTATTTTGAATGGCTGATTTAAATTTATCAATATGTTCAGTCAACTGTAGGGGTCTAAACGAATATTCAAAGAGAAAGGATGTTTTTCATTTCTTGAGAGCTAAGAATTATGATGTCTACTGTTTGCAAGATACACATTTCTTGAAGGACAAAGAACCATTCATTAGAAGTGAATGGGGCTCTGATGTTAGTTTCAACAGTAATACTGGTCAGTCGAGAGGAGTTGCCATTTTATTCTCTAACAAACTGAATTGTAAGATACATGATACTTTCAGGGATGACAAGGGTAATCTTCTTGTATTGAATGTCACTATTAATGAACAAAAATTAACTTTAGTAAACCTCTATGGCCCAAATTCTGATGAACCTGAATTTTATGCTATGCTCTTAGACAAAATCATTACATTCTTGCTGGTGATTTTAACCTGTGTTTGCAACCGTCTTTGGATAGTTTCAATTATAGGAATGTGAATAACCCTAATGCTAGAAGCAGGTTATTGATATGATAGGGGACCTTGACCTTGTTGATGTTTGGAGGGAGCGTAACCCTGAAGTAGCTGGTTATACCTGGAGACGCCCTAATCCTATCAGGCAAGCAAGGCTAGATTTCTTTCTGATCTCCCAGAATTTATATTCGCTTATTTGCCAATCCTCTATAGATGTTTCATACAGATCAGACCATTCTCTCATTGACATAAAAATTAAATTTTCAGATAAAGATGGCCACAAAACCACATATTGGAAGTTCAATAACTCTCTTTTAAGAGATCCCAAATATGTCTCATTTGTTAAGGAAACCATTAATAATGTTGTGAAACAATATGCCCCTTCGTTAAAACATGAGACAAACATTGGTGATGTAAACTTCTCAGAAATTGATTTTGTAATAAATGATCAATTATTTCTGGAAACTTTATTAAAGGAAAATAAGAGGAAAATCTATCTCATACTCATCATTTTTGAAAAAGTCTAGATTGAAAAAAAACAAGATTTATTGGAGGATATTAAGCTTTTGGAAAACAAGTTTGTTGAGATTGATAAATTGGAGGAAAAAAGGAAAGAACTAGAGGAAATCCGTAAAGCAAAAATGGAGGGTATCATTATTCGCTCAAGAGCCAAATGGATAGATGAAGAGGAGAAGGTCAGTCGCTATTTTTGTAATCTGGAAAATAGGAACTATGTCAGCAGAGGTATGTCCCAGTTGGTTTTAGAAGATGGATCCACGGTAGAGAGAACATAGGATATTGTTCTTGAAGCTAAATCTTTTTATGAAGGACTGTATTCTTCCAAGGAGCAAGTACTGAAAGAATGTGATCTTGATGAATTATTTGCTGAGGATGATTTGTGTAGATTGAGTAAGGAGGAGTCCGATTCATTAGAAGGTTCAGTAACTTATGATGAAGTCCTGAAGTGTTTGAAGAAGGCAAAAAGCAATAAAAGTCCAGGTTCTGATGGGTTTACCTATGAGTTCTACAATTTTTTTCTGGAAAGATTTATCCCCTTTCTTGTTGAGATCATTTAATTATAGCTTTGCTAATGGCAGTTTGTCGGTCACACAGAGGCAAGGTATTATTACTTGTATCCCAAAAGGAGATAAACCTAAGCGTTTTTTGAAGAACTGGAGACCTATTTCACTTCTGAATACTGCTTATAAACTTCTCTCATCTGTTATAGCCGAGAGATTCAAACGTTTTCTTACAAAACGTATTAGTACAGATCAAACTGGCTTCATGTCCAACAGATATATTGGTGATAACATTATATTGATTTATGATTTGATGAACTACACATAATCCAATGATATTCCTGGAATGTTGTTTCTGATCGATTTTGAAAAGGCTTTTGATTATGTCTCGTGGTCATTCATAAATAAGACACTATCATTTTTTGGATTTGGATTAACTGGTTTAATATCCTTTATAATGACGCTAGTTCTTGTTTGAATATCAATGGCACATTGTCTCCTTGGTTTTCTGTGGAACGGGGCTGTAGACAGGGTGAGCCCCTGTCGCCATATATCTTCATCCTTTGTGTAGAGATCCTGGCTGGTCTTGTAAGAAAAAAAATCCGAATATCAAAGGAATTACAGTTGATAATGAAGAGTACTTGTTGACTCAGTATGCAGATGACACAGAGTTTGTTCTTGATGGTTCTCAGAAATCTTTTGAAGCTACAGTTGACACCTTTAATGTTTTTGCTGATATATCAGGTCTTAAAATTAATTATGACAAGCCTCAGGTGGTATGGATTGGTTCAAGAAGGAATAGTTCGGTAAAATTTTTGCCTTCTCTACGTCTTCAGTGGAATCCAGAATATTTCAAGCTTTTGGGTGTTGTCTTTTCAACTGATTTGAATGCTATGATCAAAAATAATTTTGAAAATAAGTTATTTGAGATTCAAATAATTATCAATCGATGGATGAAAAGAATAATTACACCTCTTGGTAGAATTGCTATAATACAATCTTTGCTTATTTCTAAATTAAACTATCTTTTCCTTACTCTCCCAAATCCACCAGGTACTTTTCTCAAGAATTAAACAAGATGCTTTTTAAGTTTCTATGGAGTGGAAAGCCTGATAAGATCAAAAGAGTTGTTGCATGTGAAAGATGGTGGGCTTGGTATGATTGAAGCTTTTTCGTATGTCAGTTCTCTAAAGTTGTCTTGGATGAGAAAGTTGTTGGATGTTAATAATGAGTCCAAATGGAAACAGTTGTGTTATGCCTCCTCTCCAAAGCTTTCAAATCAAGCTGTATTTGGTAACTCTTTTCCAAGTAAACTTGCCAAGGAAACTAGGAAAGAATTTTCGGGTGATTGTGTTGTTGCTTTTGACAAGTTTACACATAAGATCCAGCCAGAGTCATTTGATGAATTCATAACAGAGCCAATTTATTATAACAAACATATAAAAATTGGTAATGAGGTAATCTTTTCTTCTTCATGGTTTGATAGAGGTGTAAGTCGAATTTGCGATTTTATTAATCCAGGTGGTGGTTATCGTACTATTGAAGAATTCCAAAATACCTATGAACTTGACATTAACTTTCTCCATTACAATGGCCTTATTAAAGCTTTCAAGATTTATCAGGATAAATTAAAGATTACCAAGCCTACTTCTTTTGAACAGTTAGATGATAATAATGTTATCAGAAAACTCTTGTCTGTCAAAAAAGGTGCCAAGTGTTATTATTATATTTTAAGTGAATCTGTTGTTAACCTTAAATTCAAGTACAAATGGGAGGAGTGTATTCTAGCTGAATTAGATTGGGAAAATATATTTGTGAAACCTTTAAGGACTACAACAGATACTAAATTGAGGTGGTTTCAGTTTAGAATAATACATGACATTTTGTCAACTAACTCTTTCCTATTTAAGGTCAAAATAGCAGATAGCAACCTTTGCACATTTTGTCAATCCGAAGTTGAGACAATTTCACAACTTTTTTTGGATTGTAAACATGTACAGACATTTTGGCAGTCTTTTCTTAAATTGCTAAATGAAAAATGTTCCCATATCTACAACTTGAACTTTGACTTGCAGCTTGTTATTTTTGGGTTGAGAAAGAATGTATACACTGATGATGTTTTTGATCTACTATTATTGTTAGCAAAGTTTTGTTTATATACAAGTGTAAGGTTTTAAAATCTAAACTAGACTTAATCCTTTTTGACATTATATGTACAACAGATATGTTATTGAAAAACATATAGCATATAGCAAAAAGCAAACAAGATAAGTTCTATGCAAAATGGATGTTATACTATGATGTTGCAATTCCTTCCACCTGAATTATTTTTTCGTGCCATGATCTCATGTACACATAACAACGGGGTGAATGTGTAAGTGAATGTGAAGTTTGTTATTGTCTCTTTGTTGAAAAGGAAAAAACAACAGAAATCTGTTTCACCATTTTAATTTCAATGGGGCTTCTGCGTTCCTGGGCAGGAGTCCCCTTTACTGTAACAGGACCTGGATTTCTGTAATAAAAAGTCAATTACAAAAAAAGAAGAAATAACCCTTTGTAAATGATAATGTTTAATGTTTAAATAGTTTTTTAAACATGTTTTTGTAATAGAAAAAAGTTTCTGTTGGAATCGTTGGTATAAAAGTGATTTCTGAAAACTTTATTACAATTCAGGGCAAATTTTATTACAATTCACGACAGTTATTACAATTTGCGATTTTTATTACAATTCAGGGCACAACACCCTGCAATAATTCTAGGTAACAAATCGGGACTCTAGGAAAAGAAGGTCAGTTATTATCAAAATTGATTCTGGTTTCTGATTCTGGAATGAAAAATCATGTACTGAATTAGTACGAAAGCGCTCATTTTGCGTAGTATTGTTTTAAATTATCATAAGGTAAACACAGTTATTAAAGTTTCTAATGGCAAAATAAGGAAAATTCTGTTGATATGACAAATACAGAAAAATCAAATTCCACATTTGTTTGTGCCATTTATTTCGGATTACCAACAGTGTCACGTGGTTCATAATTTGCTACGGCTCTGTTCATTGGTCATTAGAATTGTTAAGATACAAAGACAACGTATGTCATTGTTTGAAAGTTGTTTAGAAAATTCCAACTGTAATATAGCGTCGAATATCAACGCGTGCGCCCCCAAGCAATAAGACGGAACGCTTGGTTTGATGTGCAGCAGTTTGGATGTGAATGTTTTTCATTTTAACTCATATTTTGTCACAATGATTCTCGATCACAATTCGTAAGCGTTTTTGTAAATTAATATTATATGAAGCATATGTTATTTTTCTTAATATGTATACTGACTTGCAAAAGAAACGCCACAAACAAAAGGACGTGAGATTATAATCCACTGCTTTTACAAACGACTGAAACAGGATTACATCATTCTTCAGAAATCGACTGAATTAAGTTTTAAGTTTTTGAAAATTATCTGTGCATGTTTTTGAAACACATGTATTTAAAAATAAATTTTTGACTTATCTTTGTCTATGAGAAACGGGTGAGTAACGCTATGGCTTGTTTTATGACGTCCTACATGATGATGCTTCAACGAATTAAAGAAAAGAATGGTCAATTAGACCGTTAACATCTACCTATTTTATCTCACTGTTTTATTTCTATATTTCATAATTCTTTAAACACAATTGCCAAACATTTTAGCCTAAATCCTTATTGAAAAAATGATTCCCGCACCCCATGTGTGTTTGAACGGACATAAACATAAAATATATTCTATTCTAATGAATGAAATTGTGATTACTTCTTTAAAACACCAGCAAGTATCAAATACACTTAAAATCGTCTTTATCCGGCAGCAGTATTTCAGTTTTTACCCTGTTGAAAATGTAGGGGCGTTTTGCAGGTCAGTTTTTATTTAATTGCATGCTGCAGATATGCTGTGTGTCACTTTAATACAATTAGTTTCTTCTTCCTCTTCTAGTATGAAGGTTTTGGGTTCGAAACGGCTCTTCGGTAAAACATTAATTTTGCAGAATGGAAATTGAATTAAAGAGCCATCAATGATGTTAGTGTTTAAAATGAAAACTTATTTGTGGAAAATATATTTATAATGTCAATCGCTAGAGAAATCTTTAATCTACAACATGACATGTGATAACTAATTTTCATATCACGACAATGTAATGAAATTTGGTTTCCAAGAGAAGTACCCTTCGAGTAACGCGCGTCAAGGATATATGACGTCATATAAACAGAATTCCCTTTATTGCATGAAACTACACAGCAGCAATCGCGTGAAGGCTCGTCTTTAGCGCAAGTCGCCTTAGCATCCCATGCGCTGCACGTGCTGCGCCTGCTTCTCTTGCAAGTTAGGCTACCCTTGTCATGATACATTACTGAATGTGACGATTGCTTTGTAAAGAATGTTTCTAAATGTCCTGAGAATACACAAATTATTGCCTGTTTAATTTACTTTTCATTGGGATAAGACCAGCAAATTATGACAAATGTAATCTCATTGATTATAGAATTCCAGCAAAATACCTAATTTGGTAAAACGTTTATTCCAATATCTGTAGAAAGTCATGGAGACCTATTGTTTTTATCCAAATTTTCTCCTAATTAACGGCAATACATACATACTCATGCAGTAGCTCATTTGAAAGCTAAAAGAATGTAGTTGAAAGGAACCTCTCCAAACATTGGCTGCTTAAATGCTGCTTAACTAATTACGCTATTGAAATTCTATTCACACCTGTATATGCACAATTTCAAGTTCCATAACGTTTCTTTGAACCCTTTCATCAAAAAGTTGATAGTTAAGCTTCAAACATCGCAAATGTCGTCTAGGGGTCCAAAAATAAGCATATTTAAATATTTTCATTAATATTCAAACTAACATAACGCATTAATTATGTATGCAATCTAAATGATGATAACATCTTTTGAAGTGGAAATTAAAGAACAACATCTCCTTTTTGCAACTTAGTATGAAAATATTCACCGTTTTGTCTTAATCATGGGAAGCATAATGTAGGGGTCCTTTAATATGTGATCATTCCGTTCTCAGAGGGGTATCTTCTTTGGTGAATTTAAAAAACAAACAAACTGAAGATGGAGACACGTTTGATGGCTAACTTTAAAGCAGAGAAATTGAGGATTAATCTCGAGTCCAACATGGAGTTCAAGGTCAAAGAGAAGTCTTAAAGACCTAAGTACTGCCACGGCAGTTCTAGTTGGACTTAGTTTTATTGTGTTCGATCCGGACAAGTTTTCTCGGAAACTATTGAACATATGTGAATGAAATTTTGCGTGGGAGTACTCATGACCATACTCTCTATCTTTGTAGGTAGTCCAGATGAAATTCTTCATCGAGTTCAAAGTCAAGTCCTGAAGTATTATTTGTTTACGGAGTTATTGCCTTTGGTACAAATTACCACTGTGATGCCCTTATGGGAACAATTAGGTTACCTGAAAAATATTATTTCTGGGTTTGACATTATCTGTAAGGGACCTTTGATTATTGGGTTCAGGTGACAGGTTTAGGTAGAAAACTAGGTCATGTTATCCATTATTTTAAGTCATTTCAACAGTTGTCAGCTAACACTGCAAGAATGAATACTTCAGACATGAATTCCCCTGATGAAACCTTGACTACCTTTCAATACCATCTTGATCTTGGTGACAATGTCTTTGCGACAGCGAAGACATGGAACAATGTTGTATACATTGACATCAGAAACTATACGGTGTATGTTAGTGGCAAGTCTTACCCTACTAAACGTGGTATTATGCTAACTCTTAAACACTGGCTTGAGTTTCCTGGAGTTTTCTATTACTTGGAGGAGTTCAGTAAGACAGGTGATTATACACATGTTGGAGCAAATGTGTATGCAACATCAGAAGACCATGGTGTGGATCTTAGGCAATGGGAACAAGATGATGATGGTAAACTAGTTCCAACCTCAAAGGGTGTTCTACTTTCTCAAGAAACGGCTGAGAGACTGTATTCAGGTAATGCCAGACTTTGTTCCAGAACTCAAAGACAAGGTTCATTGCATATCAGCGGAGGATCATCAGAATCAGATGGGAGCACTGATGTGTTCCTTCTGTACCCCAATGACTACATGGACTGGTGAATGCTCAGTGTGCTTCTAGACATTGAACTGTTAAGACCTGTTTTTCATTTTCTCTCTAGTATCAATATGGATGTATGTGGTTATTTTGCCAACACTGTTGTTGCTGATTGCACTCGATCTTCAGTAAATTCTGATTGGACTTCGTTTGAGAAGAGACTTGAATCGTTCAAGGACTGGCCTATTCAAATGAAGCAAAATCCTAGAGATTTGGCTCAAGTAGGACTTTATAGCACCGAGGAGACTTGTGTACAGCTGCTGAACAAAAGTTTGTTACATTCACAACACTCGTAACATTTGTTTCATTATTTTCCAAAAATCTTATAAATTGGGTCTTTTCTTCTCATAATAAGGTAGTCAAATCATGTCTTGATCCTTAGTCAGCGAGTCTAGATATTGAAAGTACTTTTACATATCAAGGATGTAGGTACAGTGATTAAAAAAAATCCATAGACTAAAATTTAGGTCAAGTGTCAATCTAACATGCCACTCGAGAAGCAGGAATTCAAATCTAAATCACAAATTGTGTTTTCTATGTGAAACAAGAGTTATATGTACATGTAATGAATAGTGTATAAGACGGAAGCGTTATTTTAAAAGCACGCTATATATCCGAACTTTCGGTATGAATGTATTCTGTGTCAGTAACACGCCGAATTGATTACCAAATAATTCCCAATGGTCTATGGTTTATCATGTTTATTCCAGTAAGCCATAACTTCGAACACCATAACACCATTAACGACAAAGTAATGATGATTTATAACCGCACTACTCGCAAAGTAAGCCATGCCAGTTGAACGATCACAAGAACATGACGATAATGCTTCAGTGTGACACCCTAGGGGCGGATACGGGGGGGGGGGGGGGGGGGGGGGGGGGGGGGGGAGTGTTGGTGGAGGGGGGGGGGGGGGGGGGTCCAGGGGTGCGCACTCCCTCCTTTTAATGTCATGATTTTAAAAACTGTAATTGAAGCTTTAGTCAAACAATGGTGCACCCCCCTTTTCCAAGAGAGAGGGTGCACATACCTCGTACAAATACGATAGTTTACATACATTGTAGTTGTTGTGTGTACTCTTCTTTGATTAACAAATCTGAATTTCATTGTATGCTATTTAGCGAGGAGTTACCAGCCTACGCCAAAACGAGAGTCATTTGTCTCAGGAAATCAGGGTAGCGTAGCAGATACAAGGGCATTGATGGAGCAGAGTGAAATGTGGTAACGGGTGAAGTTATGACCGCGCCCCTCTGGAATAGTAAATTGTACCTGTCCACAATTAATTAAATAAGTCAATAAGTAAATGGGATAAAATGTATTATGGTTTATTCAATAATTCTACCATAAACTGTGATAGAATTTATCCTACTATGATGGATATTTCAACAATGAACTGTGGCAGAATTCATCCTACTATGATGGATATTTCAACAATGAACTGAGACAGAATTCATCCTACTATAATGGATACTTCAACAATGAACTGAGACAGAATATATTATAACAATGAACAGCCAACAAATTAACAACCACTCATGGAAAATGAGCAGTGTTTTTATTTTGGTGAAATATGATTTTTAATCAGAAATACAAGACATTCACATTGTGTTTCCAGGTCACATTCTGATATTTCTGGGAATTAAAGCATACCAACCAACTTCTAAGATTCCAGTTGCCATTTTCTGACAATATTCCGAAAAAGGGGCTTGGGGGTGGGTGTTTTAAAGTCGCCTCTAAACAAAAACTTTGATATCTCTTACTCTGGAGACGTATTTACAACGTGGGACTATTACAAAAATATTTAAAATACAGAGAGAGAGACAGAGACAAAATATTTTATTAATGTGTCACGTGTTTTGTATATAATCGGGTACAGTGACATTTTAAAAACATAAAATAGTATACAAACATCAGGCCATATGGCAAATGAGACACACAATACAGTGTATATACATGTCAAAAATGAATGATTAAGATATGAATTAATATCTCAAATATGGGAGGACTTAAATAGAGGTTATCATGAGAGTGTGTTTTGGGATGGTCAATATCCTGCATTAGGAATAAACATTGTATTTTGCGAGCCTTGGCGAGCTAAATACATTGTGTTTATTCCTAATGCAGGATATTTACCATCCCAAAACACACGAGCATGATAACTTCTTTATCATATAATGTCATTCTTCATTCATTTTGCGCAAAACAGCATGACAAAATTAATTTCAAAGTTGAACTTTACTGTAACTACGCGTATTGATATATGCAAATGAACTGCGTGCTGTTCTCACAGTAAAATGACACAAAATAACGCCTCCTAAATTATGCTTTCAGTGAAAATAATTGTTATTTTTGGCATTATCTTAATTTTCAATGTTTTAATAAGTTTTAAAATACGTTTTTCAAATGAAAAATATTTAACGTGAGGACAGCGAATTCGAACTCTCGTCCTTCATGTCGTGTATTCATGAGTGTAGTGGAGTCCATCGCGAAGGAGCGCGAGTCGCTTCCCTTCCGCCCGGTTGCAAATGGCGACTCACACATCACACGGAGAGCTAAACTGAATGTTAGGCAGCGAATTCTAAAATCCCCTTTACAAAACGGTCACATTATGGAACAGTGAAGATTGGCGTTCGATAAATGCATATGTGACCTAAACTGCCTTTGTTACCTGTGAGTATTTATAAAGTGTAGTAGTTTTCAACTCGCGATGAACTGCTTGACCATAGTATTTTTCCCGTAATATTCATTGCACTATGTTTGTTTTGTCATAATTAATGTAAATCTATATGAAATGAAGTATGTATATTTACATGAAGCTATTACGCTATTACAACTGTTACGGTTATTACAGGCGTTCCAAATGTTAATGCTTGTGACGTCATTTTCAAAAGAAGTTCCGTCACTTGACCTCTGTAATTTGCATCTTTATCCGTATATGACCCCAACGGATACCGAAAATATCCGTTGCCTTTATCCTGCCGAGAACACCATCCATTGTATGATAAATATAATTATTGTGATTGGGTTAATATCTTTCGCCGATACATACGGCTTACTAAAGCGGCCAATGGATTTACAATATGTTCTAGTTGTAAAAGGAATGTAGCTTGTTCAATATCCGATAAGTTGGTGAAACTCGGGTACGAAATACTAACATTTTGGAAAAGGTCATACCGGAGATCTGAGTAATATGGACAAATTACTAAGAAGTGAACTTCATCTTCGACAGCCTGATGATTACAGTGGCGACAAATCCTATCAGTAAGAGTAGTAACAGGGCGGGAAAATCTAGCACGTTCTAGTTCCATTGGAAGTGTACCACAACGTAGCTTTCCTAGTACACTACGGTGCCATCTAGGCAATATAGAAGTAACATATGGTTCTGGGATAACTTTCACTAAAAGTTGAATTTCTTCGCTTCAACATATTCACTGCATCATATGTTGAAATAACCAGTTGTCCCAGACAAGTTTGCCAATGGAAGTAGATAAATTATTCATTGACATTATAAATTCTTAGAGAAAACTGACATCAAGTTATGAAAATTTTTTCAGAATCTTTGTAAATTTTAATAACTTCATATTGGATTAAATAATGTACGTATTTCCTTCAAAAGCATTTTCTGTGTGGAAGAAATATGCAATTGTTATGTTTCAAAACATTTTAAAGTTCATTTGTAAAAAAGGAATGACCTCACCGAGACGGACTGTTGATACCTATCGTATTCATCTTTGCAACTTTAACACTAATTTCAATACAATCAGAATCTAACTAAATATCTGCATAGTATCAATAATTTCCAAACTTCAATTGCATTAAAAATGATTTGACTACCTAATTATGAAAAGAAAAGAACATGTTTAGAATATATTTTGGAAAAGAATGAAACAAATGTGAGTTGTGTTGCGAATGTAACAATGTTTTGTTCAGCAGCTGTACAGTATAATGGATATTTTAACAATGGACTTTGATAGAATATATTACAGTATTGATGATACTTCAACAGTATACGTTGACAGAATACGTTTGCAATTGAGTACAAATTATCACCAATATTTCTACGATATACTGATAATTTCTGGATAACAACTTCTTACTGTGAATAGACACGACGTTTCGGAGTGTATACTTACTTCTTCAGTAGATCGACAGTGGGAAATAACAAAGACGTGGATTGGTTCACACAAAATATATAACAATGCATTAGTATTAAATATTTTCAATATCAACAGGAACGAATACTTTATATTGACATGTAATAAACCAGCGGCCAAAGGAAAAACTAAAACCTTTTAAACAGAGTACTAAAACTGCCCTACAAAGTCAATCATGAAAGTCTTGATAAGTATAAGTTTCATAAAGAAGTATTGAAAATTTCACTTATCACGATCTGATACTGATAATTTGTAAGCCTGTTCAAACAGCAATGGGGTATTAAAACCGCTATTTCAAGAATATTTTTGGATAAAGCGTTTTCAGTATAAAATTCATAAACTATAGAAATTAAATTAATCGAAGATATTAACGACATAATGTACCTTATTGGACTATAATTCGTCGACGCATCGTTTCTGTAGGACGGTATAAAATAAGCAAAAAAGACCTATTTCACTCTCCTATCTCGCCTAGAAATTTCAAAACGACGATATTTTAAATGAGTATTTTTGAGAAACACGATGAGGTTATTTTAGGTTTGGTTAAGGTTAGTTAGTTTCTATGTAACTATGTTTCAGTCGTATTTATTATTTTTGGATTAACCTATCCTGCATTTTTGTTGGTAGCGTTTCTTTTGCCCGCTAGTTTAACTCAAATGATCAGTTGGTTTTAACATATTTTTATTTCTCAAAACGAAATATGGATTGACGAACATGCCATTTAAGACTTACTTGAACGCCGTTCCAGGACAAGAAAAGAAAAGAAAAAAAATTAATGAAATAGGAATTTAAAACAAAAGAAAAATCAAATCAATGAACACATAACGAAATGTTAATTGATTTAAAAATAGTTTATTCATGAAAGAAAACAGTACATCCAAAGGATTAGCCAACAAGCTCAGAAGAGCTTATTTTAAGGCTGTTAATATTTAATGTTAATTAATGTTGCTGGGTATGCCTAGTAATGAAACGAACTCTCTTCACATTATGTGAAATACAATTGTATGAAACATGGAGCATATCTGTTATTTATTCAAAAATTCAGAATGTCTTTTTTTGTTGAGTTATCCAATGCGCCATTACCTTAAAGACCAGTTCGAAGTTCATATCCATTAGTATAACGTGCACAAATTGAATATGTCAGGATAAAATTAAGTTAGTTTGCCTGTAAAACCTCGATTTCTCCTGTTTGCCCACGACCGAGCCCACTATATGAGCCTTGCAATGTAAAATGTAAGAGGTCGGTTTATGTATAGCACTCGAATGAAGCCTTCAATGTCACCGGCTGTAATAGGTGGTCATTTTGCCTGTAAAACCTCGCCTTTATATATATATATATATATATATATATATATATATGGATGACCGAGCCCACTATGAGCCTTGCTGTGTATGTAGAATGTAAGAGGTCGGTTTATGCATATACATTGTATATAGCACTCGAATGAAGCCTCCAAACTCACCAGCTGTGGTCATTTTGTCTGTAAAACCTCGCCTGTCCTTATACACAGTCGACCGATTCCACTATCAACCTTGCTATGTAGAATGTAAGAGATCGGTTTACGCATATAGCACTCGCCTTTCTCAGTATATACGGACGACCGTACCAAATGAGCCTTGCTATGTAAAATGTAGGAGGTCGGTTTATGCATATATATAGCACTCGATGAAGCCTCCAATCTCGCTAGCTCATGAAGAACACTGTAGCAGAAACAACCACAGAGCTGTCGATCAGTGCAGTAGCTCAGACGAGAGCGAGTTCAGCATTGTCGTTGGAGCTGTGTCCCTGTCAGTAATGGTGCTGGCGCTGGCGTGGTGCTGATATGGGAAAGCTACAGGTATTCGAGATCTTCATCAACAACGCGGGGGGAGTGTGCACGAGTGGGGGGACACTGAGAGGACAGGTAGTACTGGAGGCATCCCAACCTGTTGATGCGAAAGGTGAGACTATACGTTGTATTGTACTCGTTATAACGAGGGAATGGTGTATGACCCATAAAAGGGTTGTAAAACCTATAATGCTGAATGTTTCAGATTTTGAAAAGCAAAGGGAAAGTAAGACTACTTCATTCGTTATAACGGTATCTGGCATTTAGTTATAACATTGCATCTTTTGAGTTCACTATTCACTATAACGAGTGTTGGTTATGGTGTAATGTTCGCTTTTTAAGCTTTAACGGGTCAACTGTGAAATTTATTCCTACGATATGCAGGTTATGTTTTTTTTATATAATACAACTACTATTATCATATGTGGAAGCTTTCAGAAGCAATGTCAGTTGATAAAACACCTTCTATATTTTTTTCACATCAGAGATAGTTAAACGCTTTAAACATATTGTGATATATGCATGCTATTATACAGGAATGAATAAAAAACATATACACATGTTGACGGTCACGCATGGAGACACTGTGTTTTACGAGAATGTTTAGGGTCAGGATCGCGACTAACATATTGCGTACATGCAAGGTTTATTTTACATTAGTGAGGGACCGCTGGCCACGATTTGAATGATGAACTTAAAGCAAGTTGAACATACTAATATATGAAATAATTCAACTGTTTGATGAGCATTCTTGAAGTCGGTGTAACGGAAAAGACAATGATTTTTTATGGATGATCAACTTCTTTATGTTACAATGGCGACGCTTGAAAACGACATAAGGATCTATACCGAAACGTCACCATTGTTAAATAAAGAAGTTTATCAATCATAAAAATCATTGTTTTTTTTCTATAAACTAATGGTTTTATATAATAATAAATTTAGATTAACAGTTCATTTTGTTATTACATTTGTCTATCTAACTATATTTAGATTATTTTCTTACTCTGCGATACTAATTCATAACAAAGAAAATAACTTTCTTAGTATCAGTTGAATGTTGTTAAATCATAAGTAAAATACATTGCATAAGAGGAAATAAATGATGTATTATTGGCCCATTTGATCACTTACTGAATATTTCACAGAAGAAAATGAAAACTGTAGTTTGAAAAGATTGATCCCCTGGTCGAGAGTTGCCAAAACTGTAACTGTTTACTATGAAGCATCACATTAGAGTATGTTATGGACCAACACTCAACTGGCTTGTTATAACGCAAAACTTCAAAGTGATCGGTTTAGTTTTCGCGGTGATACGATGCCTCAAAGAATTCCACGTTACATGTTATGTGCACTGATACACACGAGTAGGCGAACAAACTTTATGTACGCAGCTGTATAATGTACAAAATAGACTTCATTCACTGCCATGACAACTTTCATAATAACATGTTTGATAAGTGCCTTTTTTATTAGTTACGTGATAGCAAAATATGATCGATGAGGTCATTACACCCCGGAATACAATGTATATTACCTTGACCTTGGAAAGTTATGATAGACCGGTGATGCTAACTAAGTTCTTGTATTTCAAGCAGTTTGCATCGATATGTTTATGTCATCGTGAATGGGGCACTAAGTTTTCGCCATTCCTCTTCCCAAAAACAGGTTTTTGGATCACTCTCGATCACGTCATCATCGTCGTCGTCATTATAGTCATCACAGTCCCATTTTATATACATATATTTATATTTGAACGTTGTATACACCCAACTATAAAAGAAATGTCTCCACATTTTCATCAATGTGAAGAACAAAATACTGCTGCCGAAGAATTTGAATGCTTTTTATAGGAATATGATTTGTAAAGAGATATAATTTCATACGTCAGAGTATAATACTTATATTTTATATATGTTCAAATACACTTGCGTTCTTGAAAATGGTTTCTGGCCATGTTTGGCATTTAAATTAAAAATTCATAAAATGTAGAAATGTAATTTATTCGTCGACGTAAAAACGTTCTTGAGACAAAATTTGCTGAGGCGCCTTAGGACTACAGGACGTCATAAAACAAGCCTTTTTGAGACTCGTCAATTTAAGGAGATTAAAAAACGACTTCTAAAAACGATTTCTTAAAACGTGTCTTTCTCAGAAATATAAACAGATGATGCGTTAAATTTCAAATCTGATTACTTCCGCTTCTGAAGACATGTATCACTGTTTCAGCCGTATGCATGTACCGCTCGTGGATTGAAGTGTATTGTATTTTGTATGGTGACGTTTCTTTTGCGGTTGAGTGTAAATGTGTTATCTTTTTGAGTAAAGTGGTACTAGCCATCATAGCAAATATCCTTTCAATTGTCATTACTTTTGATATTTTAGAGAAAAGTATAAATAATTATACAATGCATATTAAAAGATTTGTATGCAAACCTAATTCAGTTAAAAAAAAACCACACACACACACACACACACACACATATATATATATATATATATATATATATATATATATATATATATATATATATATATATATATATATATATATATATGATATTTTGGAGAATGTTTTTAAATAATTACATAATTCATATTGAAAGAATTCTAAACATAATGTTAATAATCATAACATATCGTGTTAAGAAAGCGTGGTGAGTGCATTCTAAAGACACCATATTTAGTCAATTGTTATTCATGCTGTACAATGTTAGGTCTTGTATTCTGCATACATGTGTGTAAATCGTTTCTTGTCCATGTCACACTATGAATACAAACTGACAAGCCACTCAGCCGAAAGTCCTCTCTCTCTGTGCTTTCAGTCTGTGAAATCGATAATGCTATCTTGGTTTGCAGCCGGACACAATATCACTCCAAAATTGGGTAATTACAACACTCCTAGGATTTGGGGAAACTGAACATTACATCGTGTCATTTCAGAAAGTATTGACGTGCTTTTTACTATATCAGAAATTATTGGAGGATATTTATGAAAACATTTGACGAGCAATAAGTAATGTTAGAAAGTTTGTATTGGCGTTAAGTAATAAGTAACGTATTGGACACGTTTTATGGCATGTCAGAAATTAAAGAACGAATTTTGTGGCATTTCAGATAGTTATGGTTATGGTTGTTCCATTTCAAATAGTATTCAACTCATCAACATTCAAAATATCACAGAAAACAATTTAAACAACAAAGTACATGTAGTCTAATGGCTAGCGATTTTTAAAAAATAACGTAATCAGGACTGAATAAAACAACATCTTAAGTATACAATACACACTTCAACAACAAACAGGCAACAATTTAAACTGACATTCATAAGAATGTGATGGTTTAAAAAGGAAACACAAACTCTTATATAGTTTTTAGAATCAGTGGAATAGTGGAATGCTTTTTCATTTGATTTGAAGAATTGATCAAACTTTACAACAAATAGGTTTGGGTCCAAAAAGACAGTTTATCCTTTTTTTAAAGTGAACAGTTTTTTGTTAACGTTAGTTTATGAACACGGTCAAAGTACCAATGTAAACAACATTCAAGTACACAAGACTGCAAAATATACATGTAGTCATAGACGTAATTGGCTTTTACAAGCATTTCTAAGATGCCTAGCAGTTAGAACAATCGAAAAAAAGTACTTTATCAGACAAAAAAGGTATAGTTTTTTTTGATGACGTAACAATCGAATGACGTTCCCGCTGTTCCCACGTGATCAAGTGTACCCATGGTAATGTAAAGTCGATTCGCCTCAGCCGTCTGAACTCTTACATCGCAACCAATAAAGCGTGCACTCCTTTCCATGGTTTGCAACTTCTGCAGTCGTTTAAAATTAGCAGTGGGACAATGAACACCAACTTTCATGATAGCAACAAACATTTGAATTAGACAAATTACGTTCCGCCAACACAATTTGACTGGATCAAGCTCTACCCACAATTCTTTTTGGAATGTTAGTCACGTGATCTTAGTCTATCTCAGGGGATGGGTTTTACATGTGGAATAGCCGTCCGTTGGCCCTATCTAGTGGATTATAAATATGAAGACTGTAAAAAATATTTTTATTTCCAAATTATTGGAAGCAGAATGTTACCTGTTTCTGATCATTTGGCATCTTAGAACAGAAATAAAGTTCGCTGTACCCCAATGTGTTTTGTAATAAAGTATAGTTTTGCCCTGAACTATTATTGCGTCAAAGCACTCGGACTAACGTCCTTGTGCTTTAACTATAATAGTTCAGGGCAAAACTATACTTTATTACAAAACACATTGGGGTACAGCGAACTTTTTTTCTTAAATACAATGGGATTATTTGATCTCTAGATATGACATTCTTCCTATGCTGTTTCCTTGTCGTGGTACCGTGTTTAAGTAAATATTTTTGAGAAAAGATTCATATTTTCATTGTATTGATTACTTTTTAAATTATAAATGCTAAAGCAATAATAGCAACTCTATAAATCGAATATCCAAAAACAGATTTCATGGAAAAAAACACCAAAATCAAGTCAGAAATGTAAATGGATGAGGGATGTTCGCGAATGGTAAACATGGCATGACCAAACGGTAGCACAAAGGTTATTCAAAGTACACTGTCGGCCAAAGGAAACGCCTACTAGATATCTTATCAGATTTCGTAATGAACAGTTTATCAATATTATAGAATTATGAAGTTGCATAATTTCTGCATAATATATAATTAAATTTCAGAAGTTTTCATGTCACAAGAGAATGGCCATTGTTGAAATGAACCAATTAGCCAGTGCTTGATCAGAAAAAACATTTGAAACAGATTTTCATACAACCAAGAGCAATAATACAGGCACGCATTCGCATAAAAGTGGTGATGACACTGATGATGTACGTGGTTATGGCGCGCAATTGAATCAACCGAAATAGCGGCCTTCATTGGGCGTGGGTTTCATAAATGGTATTGACTCGAATCACAGTTTGTCCACGATTTCAATGGACTCTCATATACATATACTTTCGGCATAACGTGGAAACCACCATTGATTATATTTCAGAAATTATTTCATCTTTCATTTTAAGAAAAATCAAGTAGGCGTTTATTTTGTCCGACAGTGTAGTTTCAAAGTTATTTATGTAAATGAAACTCGTTTTCTCTGAAATGAAATACATTTTATGTATGTGAAATTCACCATTAGCCCAACTATTCATTAAATAAATGTTGTTGTTTTCATTTAAAACGTTTTTTTTAAATAGTATTTCGGGTAAGCACCCTGCTAATGGGCAGATACACAAATGGACTAAACAAGTTTGACTAAATTACACTTCAAAGAAATATGTATTTCACAAGAATTGATTTTTAATCAGATGATAACATGATTCCCTGTGCCCATTAGTAAACGGATCTTGAATGCTTCAAATGATATCCACGAAGCATAACATAAATTCGTTTTATCCTTTTTGTTGTGAATTTCCCCAAAACCTATATGTTCTATAAGTTCATCGCACATCAATTCCCAAACTACACTACCAGGCAAAAAAGGCCTATATGTTGTTTTGGGGAGATGTAAAATCAAATATCTTTTACAATATCATTAATTGTGGTCCTCACGTTATGCTGAAATAATGAATGAATATCGTTTTTTAATAAAAAGGTTTATAGTATTGCGCCTCAGAATCCTACCAATGGGCAGATACAAGATCAAAGTTACAATCAAACCTGAATAAGTTATACTCGAAAGTATCTAGAAAATATGTATTTAACAAGAATTGATTTTTATCAGATGATAACATGATTCCCTGTGCCCATTAGTAAACGGATCTTGAATGCTTCAAATGATATCCACGAAGCATAACGCAATGTTTGTTTAGTTATCGAGTGTAAGGAACATAGTTTTGTATGAACACAAATTGGTTTTGTTAACGATATAATTAATGTAATCGTAACTGTCTTTAGGATCATAGAGTTTGCTTAAGCTTTGCGTAATTCGAAATCACGTTGTAATGATCATTTTAACCTCATTATTCGCGGGTTACTCAATGCACTATTTATTATGTGAGGCTTGAAAAGTCTCTTTAAAGGCGCTGTAGCACTATTTTCTTACTGACATTAAGTGCTCTCCCAATAAAATATTAATAAGTGTAAACAATGGCTAAAAGTTCTAAAACGTATGTAGATGGTTAAGTTGAGCCATGCGAGTCCATTCTCCATCGATCGGTCATTTAATGTGTACACATTAAACTGGCCACTCGAAGGTAGTTCAAGCGATCTGACTGACGTAGCGATACCTAAACACTCAAGGTAGTGTTTTAGATATGCTACAATGGTCAACTATCTTTCTGTCTGAACTTTTCTATGGATAAGGCTTATCGGGCCGTGTATTGATAAGTTTTACCCATTTACATACCAATATATTGTATAAACTTTAATAATAAATGGTAAATTTATATATGCAAATAATATGCAAAAAAAACGTGCTACAGCACCTTTAAGTAACATGGCCAGTATAGACACGGTCATTACTTAGTGTTTTCTTGTTATATGTTTGTGTTACTATTGTTCTTCAGATAAACATCAATGAACAAAGTTCTAAATATACAATAATAACATACAGCTGCATCCCAAAAGTTTGCTCACTGCCTTGCGTATATTTGTAACATGTAATGTTTGATACCATTGAGGCATTGAAGCACTATCCATAACTAAGGATTCAGCCAAAAGCCACGTTAGAGACTTGCAACTTTGTTTAAAAGATGCGCAATGACATTCGATAGATGTCTTAATTCCTTCAATTTCATATAATTGAATCATTTATGTGCTGAATCCTTTTATCGTTGCTTGCGACTTTATTTTTTGTTTCACTTCAGAAGTGGAAGTTGAAGTACAATCTAATGTCTTACTTCAGTTAACCGTAACAGTTTTGGCATCTCGTTGAATTGACAAGGGGTTAAACTTTCGAAAACTCCCAATAAGTTATCCAAAATTGGGTAATTAAAACACTCGGGGAAACTGTTACAGTGTGGCATCTAAGAAAGAATTGATTGTGCTTTTCACTATATCAGAAATTATTGGAGGATATTTATGAAAGCATTTAACGAGCAATAAGTAATGTCAGCATTTTTGTTATTGGAACCAAGTAATAAGTAACTTATTGAACGAGTTTCATGGCACGTCAGAAATTATTGGACGAATTTTTTCTCATTTCAGATAATATAGTTATATCCAACTGATCTGACACGGTTGCATCGTAAAGCATCATTTGTACATTTCATTCAGCACCAAACTTATCTTTAACGTCTCGAAATAATCATTTCAACTGAAATCCCAATTTTAGAAGTGTTAGACAGGGCAGCATATCATCCTGCTTCTCATGTCTTTGAAGAGCATTTGGAAGTGGAATACATAAGAAAATGAGATTCACGATAAAAAGCTGTTAACCATAGAATTTAGTTTCCATAGAGATCTGTCAAATATACACTCAAGTAAATCCGCTATCTCGAGTTTACTTGCATCTCTGTTATTGGTGTAACTCTATTTATAAAGGAGCTAGATGTTGAAATAAATACTCGATGAATAAATACTTATTCCAGGCTAATATTTTCATAACTATTCTCCACATGTTACTAAAATACCTCTTTGTTCCATTGAGGGTCCTTATCACCATCAACAGTTTCTGAGAGAACATCTTTGTTATATTTGTTCTTTCTATATCTTAATTGGTTCTCCCTTAAAGGGGCAGTAGCAGGTTTTTTCGCTGAAATAAGTCGTTGAAATGAATTTGAAAAATAGTGTCACCAATAGTAAAACACCCTTCTCTCTACGGAAAATCAAGTTAAAAAATTGTGTACACGGTTCCGCAAAGCTATGGGAATTGTTTTTGTCATTCAAAAAAATGAATTGTGTTCACAATAAAATGGCCGCCATGCAATTTTTGCATTATAGGCAACATCGCTATTATCACTGCGGATAATTGGTTTGTGTAATAAGATGTTTAACCCTCTAAAGTAAATATAAATGACATAAACTATCATTATAAATGGGATATTTGAAAAAATAAGATTTGCAAAAAACCTGCTACTGCCCCTTTGAAGTACAAACTTTGAATCAAACAAAAACATTAAGTATTCATTTGATAAATAGACTCCAGAGAACGATATGTCTGTCTGGAAACTGCCATTACAGTGCCATGCTATCTTTGAAAACGAAATCTACCAACGTGATTTTATAACCGCCATGATTCAACATTGGAAATACTTTTCTGTTCTTTCATGTGCTTATCACAGAATCAACTTGTCTAGCTTGTTAATGTTTTCTTTCGAAAACCATACATAATATTAATCCTTTTGAATATGTGTCTGTAAAATATGTATTTCTTATTGAATGGGTAGCTTACTCCGCCTCTTTTCTCTGTGTTGACAGTATTAATGTAGAATACCATCTGTTATCTCTGTAATTAATCTTTTGATATGTGTAAACAGTTTCAAAATTTCACAAATCGCCAAGGCTATGATACTGGACTGCTAAATATCACACTGTACTCTTGCTATCTTGTTTTATTCACTTTTCCTCTAATAGGGTCGCAGCACGATCTCTCCAGCCAGACACGTACTATAGATACTCTATATGGTTCTTTTGGCGAAGATATTGTCCTTTACATACAAGTAGTACCCTGGTGTAAGGATCATCATCATTTCATTCTCAATTCCCTGGACGTACGCAAACTAGATTCCAGATACAATGTGTTTTAATTTCTCGACATTGCTCCTATTTTACCTTGAAAGATTTAGCGTTGGTTGTATTTATCAGTGGCCACAAACATGCACCCATGAAAGTTAATACCAATAGACTTCCATGTACATTAATGTTTATTATATCAATATACTTACGTTTTATCGCATCACTCAGTCAGGTCTAACTACTTTATGATTAAGGATTTACGAGTTAATTATTGAAGCAGCTAAGTAAATCACTGCAATTATGTAAACGTTGTGTATACAGGACCGACCATAAGCAACGTGTTCTCCCCAAAAACTTCAAGCCAAATCAAACAAGTCTGATATATAGTAGTGATGACTATAATGGATTCAGATGTTGCTAGTTGATATACGCAGATAACCCATTGGGAAATTACACCAAGTGTCAGAGATGGTGATAAATCAATGAACTGACAATACAACCATGTAAGCTATACATAAAAATCGTGATTGTAATTGTTTTACTGAAAAACCTTGTGTTTTACTCTTCGAAGGAGCAAGGTGATGGGATATCTTATAACCCCTTGACATATTAATGTATTGCTATTTCCCCCTTCGTCAGATAGCATGTTATGTGTATCAACTACTCAACTGAGAACTCGAAATTAGTTTTGTCTCTTGGTTCGTTGTGTGTCCTAGTTTGTTTATTTAGTTTGTTGCGATTCAGAGAATGTATTCTATATCTATTTTTCATGAATTGGCATTTGCTACGTCTCACATATGTAGAATTCCCAAATGATGAAATTAAATGTTCAGTGTTTCAGTAATATTTAATAAACTATAAGATATATTTTTAACAACGAAAAGGCTAAAGAAAACAGAAAGACATCTAAGGATCCTTCGAGATTCAACATCACACATCTTTACTTCACAACAGGGAAATATACGTGGTGAAGAATTAAGGACCAATTACCTTGACAGTGTTACCGTCAAGATCGCTTTATCCTACAGTTCGCTGATGTGTAACTTGTTTTATTTCACTCTCTAGATATGTCCATCAGGCCTGTACACATGCGCAGTATCACCGGAACACCATGTCGATCACGGGATTAGCGTTTGTCCTTTAGATCGAAAGTGACCTTTATTGCGTGTGTGACATTTAGTCTTACTGACCCAAGACAAGACATTAAAGATTAGAACTCACTGTCAATTAGCTGTTAGTGCTGTCGACGCGACCTAATGTTCACTACGTTGGCTAAATTTAAGCAGTAGAATTCTATTAAGTGTTCGTAAATTATTCTGTCGTTGTTGTTCGTCTGGTATTCTTTTCCCATAGAGTTTACATCCTCCAGATTTGCGATCCTAACCTCTGTTCTACTATGGCGAATATCTCCTTTCTTACAAAATCCCCAAGTGGTCAAAAGGGATACTATATATACTATCCCTTCTGTTCATTCAATGAATCACATTTTATATTGTCTACATCAATTACATCGACCGAGTTATTCGTTATTAGTACAAAGATATTAGCCTTTTACTGTAAAGTGAATGCTTGTTAGCATATGTCTTCAGATGTAAAAAACACAAATAAACTATTTTGGTTTTTGTCTCTGAATTGATCATCTGTATACATCATCATGTTTATGATCAATTGTTTTCACAAAAGCAAATGGCATATATCGAGGATAACACATTAAACGAGAAAAGTGTTATCCTACGTTTCTGTTTTTAAAAATAGCATTATGGCGTTCATTGGCAAACGTCACTACAACGGCGCCGCTGCACAAGTAACTTCCAATGCAATGCAATGTACAATGTTAATTTTATTTTGAATTGTTTACGTGCCTAATACTGTGCAAAGGCAATGAGGCCTCCGATACAGGAACTAAATGCTGCTCCGTTCTGTCATTAAGCAATCTTTAAACTTAATTCAACAGAGAGCGGTCACGGAATATTAAAAAATGTCTGTAAGTGATCTGAGAGGGGAGACATGAGTCAAAACAAAGGATCTAAGATAATCTGGAGTTTCCTCGCCCAAGGATACAGGTTAATCAACATTCAGGAAGGATGTTAACTGTCATCACCACAATGTTTCTTTCAACTTGCAGCTGATTCAACATGAGCTGCAACAAACAGTTGGAGGATCCTATTTCAGCCAGTCTGTCGCTTGCCTTAAGAGTCATTGATTATGTTGTTGGAGTCACAATATGTCAAACGTTATGAATTATATCATTTTATTGAAAAGTACTGACTGTTGGTGAAAATTCAATAAACTTAATGATAATTCATTCCATATAATGACAATTCATATGCGAAAGTCGCGATTTTATTATTAAAAAAGTGGACATACGTAATTTTGGAAAGTAACTTATAACAGACAAAAAGACAGATGTGAGTTGGGAATGTTAAATAGGTCTGTTAACTACTGTGCATGAATATGGAACCTGTTATTTCCTTTTCTGCACATGCAAAAACCTGTTGCTCGATATTCATTGGAAACAAATGATTATATATTTAGCGATATGGTGTTAATGAGCTAGTCAAGAGAAATTATTTGAACTTAAATTACCTCATCTTGTCTTTCGTATGAAAGCCAAATAAATTCTTTCTTTGAAACTGTATCAGTTTGACCATGGCCGTTTTTCATGACAGACACAAGTTGAGCAGAACAAATTTCAAACATTGCCTGTGATGAAATGGAGTTATCCAGCCGTTATTTCCATCACACAACCAATCGCTGTGTCTAATAGCAGTGATTAGAGCGGCTGATTTTAGGGACGCATTTACTGGTTCATTTCACCTGTGATGGACAAGGACTGTATCCATAAAGCCTATTTGCATACCTGATACATGATGATAATTAGGGTATTTATAAAGTGCATATATCCACATAGAATGCATCTTCTAATCGGTACCTGTATCTTTACCATAATCGAACGCTTATAACATAGATGTTTGGCATTGAAACAAAAACAATTTACAATCCAAATTAGTTTCTATTCACATTCTTTTACCATTTTTGTTGTGAATTTCCCCAAAACCTATATGTTCTATAAGTTCATCGCACATCACTTCCCAAACTACACTACCAGGCAAAAAAGGCCTACATGTTGTTTTGGGGAGATGTAAAATCAAATATCTTTTACAATATCATTAATTGTGGTCCTCAAGTTATGCTGAAACAATGAATGAATGTCGTTTTTTAATAAAAAGATTTATAATATTGTGCCTCAGAACCCTACCAATGGGCAGATACAAGATAAAAGTTACAATCAAACCTGAATAAATTATACTTAAACGTATCTAGAAAATATTTATTTAACAAGAATTGATTTTTATCAGATGATAACATGATTCCCTGTGCCCATTAGTAAACGGATCTTGAATGCTTCAAATGATATCCACGAAGCATAACGCAATGTTTGTTTAGTTATCGAGTGTAAGGAATATAGTTTTGTATGAACACAAATTGGTTTTGTTAACGATAGAATTAATGTTATCGTAACTGTCTTTAGGATAATAGAGTTTGCTTAGCTTTGCGTAATTAGAAATCATGTTGTCATGATCAATATTAACCCAATTAATCCTGAAGGAAGCGGTTTACGAATACACTCAATGCACTTTTTATTATGTTAGGCTTGAATAGTCACTATAACTAAAAGGGCCAGTATAAGACACAGTCAATTTTTTAAGTTTCTGTGTTCTGTATGTGTGTTACTAATGTTCATCAGATAAACATCAATGAACAAAGTTCTAAAGATACAATAAGAACATACAGCTGCATCCAGAAAGGTTGTTCACTGCCTTGCGTATCTTTGTAACATGTAATGTTTGATACCATAGAGGCATTGAAGCACGTTACGAAAACAAACCGATAATTAAGGATTCGGCCATTTATAAGGCGAATGATGAACGACCAGTTTATCTCTCCTGCGCGACATGTTTGCGCTAAACTTCACCTGTGGTAAGAGACTTGCAACTTCTTTTTTTTTTACAAATATTTTATTCATCCAATGGCATGTTTACAAAAGTAGAAGTTCTCTGGTACATACAGTCATGGAAACAAGGGTATAAGTATGTGCATAGGTGGTATATAATATCATCAATATAGGTTGTTCTAAGGGGTGCCCAGGATGTGCATCAATGGCATCCATTTTCTACAAAAGAGATTCAAATTATGTGATTTCATAGCAATAAATTTCTCAATGTTAAAAATGTCTTTAACAATTTTCAAAAGTTTTTCAAAGGTAATCTTTTCTTGCTTAATGCTTTGAATATGAATGAATTTCTTTGTTATGAGAATAATATGATTCAACAGGACTTGTGTGCTAGGAAGACCAAATAATATTACTAGCTTTGTCAATGAAATGCCCTTGGGGACATACTGGTTCAACATTGCTTTTCCCATAGACTGTTGACATAGTGACAATCAATAAATACATGGAATATATCTTCAGCATCAACCTTACAAAAACTACTAGTCATATCGTCCACTTACTTCATTTGACAGAGCTCACGCTTAGTGTAAATAATTCTATGAATAAATTTAAACTGAAAATCAACAAGCTTCGAGTCCTTTGTACATTTTCTAAAGTTAGTAAAACTCATCTTCCAGTCAATATCAAAAGGTAACAAAAACTAGCATTTAAAACATACTGGCAATACTCTGTTCGTATTTATCAGCTTATCATAGAAACATCTGAGACTTGCAACTTTCTTTTAAAGATATGGTATTACATTAGAATAATGTCTTTATGCGCCGAATCCTTTTATTGTTGCTTGCGCCCATAATTTTTTTTATTTCACTTCAGAAGTGGATGTTGTACAATTCAACAATCTAATGTCATGCTTCACAGTTAACTGTAACACTTTTGGCATCTCGTTGAATTGACAAGTGGTTAAAATTTCGAAAATTCATGTCATGTCATGATGTTTTATTGGAACTAAGTAATAAGTAACTTAATGGACTAGTTTAATGGCATGTAAGAAATTATTGGAGAATGTTGTGCCATTTCAGATAATAGAGGTAGATCCAACTGGTCTGACACCGTTGCATCGTGAAACATCATTTGTACATTTCATTCAGTATCAAACTTTTCATTTCTCGAGTAAAGTCTCGAAATAAGCATTTTGAACTGAAATCCCAATTTCAGAAGCTTTAGATAGGGCAGCATATCTTCCTGCTTCTCATTTGGAAGTGGAATACATAAGAAAAGAGATTCAGGATAAAGAGGCTGTTATCCATAGAATTTAGTTTCCATAGAGATATTCAAATACACACTCAAGTATATCCACTATCTCGAATTTACTTGCATCACTGTTAATGATGTACCTCCAAGGAAATACTCGAAATAAATACTCGATGAATGAATACTTATTCCAGGCTAATATGTTTTCATAACTGTTCTCTAAATGTTACTAACATACCTCTTTGTTCCATTGAGGGTCCTTATCACAATCAACAGTTTCTAAGAGAACATCTTTCTTATATTTGTTCTTTCTATATCTTAATTGGATCTCCCTTAAATAACAAACTTTGAATCAAACAAACACATTAAGTATTCATTTGAAAAATAGATTCCAGAGAACGATTTGTCTGTCTGGAAACTGCCTTACAGTGCCATGCTATCTTTGAAAATGAAATCTACCAACGTGATTTTATAACCGCCACGATTTAACATTGAACTGTTCTTTTATGTGCTTATCACAGAATCAACGTGTCTAACTTGTCACCATATCATACCTAATATTAATCCTTTTGAATATGTGTCTGTAAATTTTTATTTCGTATTGAATGGGTAACTTACTCCGCCTCTTTTTCCTGTGTTGACAGTATTAATGTCGATACCATCTGTTATCTCTGTATTTCATCTTTTGATAAGTGTAAACAGTTTCCAAATTTCACTAATCGCCAAAGCTATGATACTGGACTGCTAAATGTCACACTGTATTCTTGCTATCTTGTTTTATTCATTTTTTCACTAATAGGGTCGCTGCACGATCTCTCCAGTCAGACACGTACTATTGATACTCTATATGGCCCTTTTGGCGAAGATATTGTCCTTAAAAACATGTCAATTTAATGATGAGGGTAATACCGCACTAAACTCCACACCATGAATTGGCATGTTCAAAACGCACACACTTTAGTACCCTGGTGTAAGGATCATCATCATTCATTCTCAACTCCCTGGACGTGTGCAAACTAGATTCCAGATACAATGTGTTTTAATTTCTCGACATTGCTCCTATTTTACCTTGAAAGATTTAGCGTTGGTTGTATTTATCAGTGGCCACAAACATGCACCCATGAAAGTTAATACCAATAGACTTCCATGTACATTAATGTTTATTATATCAGTATACTTACGTTTAGTCAGGTCTAACTACTTTATGATTAAGGATTTACGAGTTAATTGTTGAAGAAGCTAAGTAAATCACTGTTATTATGTTAAACGTTGTGTACACAGGGCCGACCACAAGCAACGTGTTTTCCCTAAAAACTTCAAGCCAAATCAATCAAGCCTGATATATAGAAGTGATGACTTTTATGGATTCAGACGTTACCAGTTGATATATGCAGATAACCCATTGGGAAATTACACCAAGTGTCAGAGACGGTGATAAATCAATGAACTGACAATACAATCATGTAAGCTGTACATAAAAGATCGTGATTGTAATTGTTTTACTATAAAACATTATGTGTTTTACTCTTCCAAGGAGACAGGTGATGCGATATCTTCAAACTCCTTGACATGTTGATGTATTGCTATTTCCCTATTTTTCAGTTAGCATTGGCAGCAATTAACAGAAACGTTGTTTTCTTTACATGTTGTGAGTGTTATCTACTCAACTGAGAAAGCAAAATTATGTTTGTCTCTTGGTTCGTTGTGTGTCCTAGTTTGTTTATTTGGTTTGTTGCGATTCCGAGAATGTATTCTATATCTTTTGTTCATGAATTGGCATTTTCTACGCCTCACATGTGTTGAATTCTCAAATGATGAAATTAAATGTTCAGTGTTTCGGTAGTATTTAATAAACTATAAGGTATATTTTAACAACGAAAAGGGTAAACAAAACAGAAAGACATGTAAGGATCCTTCGTGATTCAACATCACACATTATGACATCTTTAGTTCAGGGAAATTAAGGACCAATTACCTTGACAGTGTTGCCGTCAAGATCGCTTTATCCTACAGTTCGCTGATGTGTAACTTGTTTTATTTCACTATTATTATCTACATGCTTATTTCACTATGTCCATCAGGCCTGTACACATGCGCAGTATCACCGGAACACCATGTCGATCACTGGATTAGCGTCTGTCCTTCAGATCGAAAGTGACCTTTATTGCGTGTGTGACATTTTAGTCTTACAGACCCAAGACCAGACATTAAATATTAGAACTGTTCGTCTGACATTCTCTTCGCATAGAGTATACTCCCTTCAGATTTGCGATCCCAAACCTCTGTTCTACTTTGGCAAATTTCGCTTTTATAACAAAATCTACTAGCGGCAAAAGGGATACTACATATAATATTCCTTCATTTTAATCTAATGAAAATACAACAACATCGTTTACATCTAACGCATTATTACAATGAACTTAGCCTTTGACTGTAAAGGATCTTGCTAATTAGCATAAGTCTTTCGAAGTTGTCTGATGTGAATAACACAAATGAACTATTTTCGGTTGTTGTCTCTGATTTGGTCTTCTTTATACATCAGCATATTTATAGTCAATTGTTTTGTTAAATATATATAAAATATGTTTTATTGTCAATGAAAATTAATGAACAACATACATTGTTCAGTTTTCGCATTAAAGTGGTGATAACGCTACAGATGTACGTGGTTACGGTGCACAAGTGAATCAACCGGAAATAGCGGTCTTCCATGGGCGTTGTTTTCATGAATGTTATTCACTCGAATCACATTTTCCCCACGATTTTTATGGACTTTCATCTTAATAATTGTTTTAGCATAACGTGGAGACCACCATTAATTATATTTTAGAAATTATTTCATCTTTCAGTTTAAGGAAAATCAAGTAGGCGTTTCTTTTGGCCGACAGTGAAGCACATATGACTCACCCCACTGCTATGAACATCCACACTAATTCTGCGCTCACCTTTAATCGCGTATATCATTTTTGCACATATGCAATTATAATTTTGAGAGGTTTGTTAGAAGTCGATACAAATCCCCTTGCTCGTATGTGACATTGTAACCTGAAACCACTGTTAAAATGTGTTAAGCTTTCGATAAAATAAGATAAAGATTGAAGACATTGAAGTCCGTACAAATGTACATTTTGTTTTTATTTCTCTGAGATATACACCTTTGACAAGAAGACAATTATCTCCCGAAGCATTTAAATTACATTTATCACAATTCAAGAAAGGAAGATTTACATCTGCGTTGTTCATATATATATATATATAAAACCCTTCTTTTTCACTTTCACATTGTGACATATGTCAAAGTCGTAACGATCATCTTTACAAGTCTAATATCAGAAAGTAAACGATTTAATCTTTTCAACGCCCATGTATCATATGAAACTATATATATTTGAACAAAAAGTTTTATTTGAACGTGTCATTTGATTCTGATCCATTGAAAGCACTTGCGTGTTTTAACTCTCCATCTCTCAATCTGAAATTGCAAAAGACGGGGTTTTGCAACACAAATGCAAATCTTTCTTTCTTAATTTGTTATAAATACATTGCAGATGCTTTGGAAGAGGATTTCATTTTCTTATTGTCGAAAGTAGAGAAAAACGTATACCTAATCATTACTGTCAACATCAAACTAAAATTTTTTTACAGTTACTTTCATGTTAAAATAAAAGGATCTTGAGTTTACTTACAATATACTTGAAGATGAATATGTACTACTAATATTTGCTTCGCACATTTGTTTAAAGGCACTATAGCACACCAATTGTTTTAAAATATAATAATGCACGGATATTGCACATCACTCGATATTACAAACAACCCACCCTCAGATAATGTATTATGTAAGTCATCTGCAAAATATAAACATGTTCAGGTTTTAAAGTTATCTTTAAAAGACCGGAAGTAATTAATGCAACGTTGCTAAGGTACAACAGTGCCGTGTTCAAGATAGGTTTCAAAGTAATCGCTCAAAGAGCGATTACTTTGAAACCTATCTTGAACGCGATTGCTCAATGTAGCGCTACGTAGCAAGGCGAGCAAACTTAGAGGAATTTGCACTGTGTCGTTCAAGAGAGAAGAAGCGCTCATTGAGCGCTACATTGAGCGCTACATTGAGCAATTTAAGCGCTCGCTGCTATTGAACGGGGCGCAGGTGAACAAGAGAGAAAGCCAAACGCCTGGCTGGCAATCGACCCAAGTCCCTAGGAGACGCACGTGCAGTCCGTGCACGCAAAGTCCGTGCTGAAATTAACAACCACTGACACCAAGTTAGCTGGCTGTCGGCTCTGTCAAGCAGAATTGTGAATTACCCTAAGCAGTCTTTCCCGTGTGAAATAGACTACAGTAAGATAAACCTTACACAGAACTACAAAAACACTCAATTAAAGAAACAAAGACGAAGTTTAATTAGTAATTAGCAAGTCGAAGACAGGAGAGATATCATCACATGTCTGAATAGCTGAGTAACTCTTCCCTTACTGTGTAATAATTTGTGGAAGATAGCCATATAGGATAATAGGGCATATAGTGAATATCAACGATGGTATAGTAAATAATAGACAAACAGTCAGATGTGGGTTGGAAATGTGTAATGTAATGTATCACTACTGTGGCCATATATGAGACGTATAAATTCGGCTTCTGCACATTCAAACTGCTGTTGCTCGACTTTATTTGATTAGCATACATTTGGCGTTAGAGAATGAATATGCAAGTCAAGTGAAATTATTTGTACTTAAATCAGAATATCTGGTCTTTCGGCACGCATGAAGGCCAAAATAATATTCCTAACAATGTCCAATGGCTCTTCAAAGCATATTTGTTAATGTTTTGTCCATATGCATTATTTTTACATTTTATCTGTTAATAAGTATTTTGGAAAAAAGACTATTCAACCGAAAGTGTATACATTCAGAATTAAGTGGATTCACATATCGTAATCAAGTAAAGAAGAACTAAACGCCGGAAACCATTTTATTTTAATCTATGTGAGTACTTTAGCTCTGATCACTATATCATCAATACTACCTGTATTAACCTGTATTAACCTGTATTAATCTGTATTACTAACATGACACACTATAAAGCAAATCAAGTATATGAAATAAATATTAAAATTTCATACTACATATCTACACTATATAAATTGAACAGCAAAAGAAACGCGAGTTTAAATAATTATAGTTTCTGTTTGCATATCAGATGTCAGATAATATGTGGAGCTATAAAGAGTATAGATGGTTACCATTGCAAAGTCAAATGGTATCAGTTCGCGAAAATGCACGTCACATGTTGTCATAGTAACATGATCTGCCTGGGAAAAATTATATTTCTCGTGCTGTTATCCGAGACCCAAACTTGCGACTCTAGCCTCAATGTTTAAGAAGTCAATGCTTTGCAAAATAAAGGTGAAATTTTCGGAAACTGGGATATTGGCCGACTGCATGCAGTGCAGTTTGCAATGACTGTAAAAGTGCTCGTGGAACACCTTGGTACCGACAAGGAATGCAATACCCTTAAGTTTTGACCAAACTGAGACCCATAAAACCATTCTGAATGAAATTCAAAATGACGCCATAACGTCAAATCAACATCAATAAAGACAGGGGTTTTGCATCTAACAACTTCATGGGAGTGTTTGCACAAGTTCCAATTGCATTTAAAAGCACAGTGGGCTCCTTATCATTTGCTGTTCAGTAGATATATATAGAAGGTACGTCACCTTGCTGGGATAACAATTCACCTACATAGTATAGCTTACACAAGAAACCTACATACTGACTTTCAAGGTGTAAATGCTCATAATAATGCAAATGTTGAGTGTACTTCAACCGTCTATATAATCTCGGAATATAGTGTCCATATATTAATAATAATAACTCTTTATTGTCCGTAATACAGTGTACAATGGAAATTTGTTGTGTGCAAATAGCACCCGGCAGCCACAGTGCAGTTAAAGTGTTGTTCTGTCCTTATAATACTGAGTGTCAAGCAAGGCAGCAACAACTCCCATCTTTTAACGTCTTTTGGTATGAGGCGACCGGGAATCGAACCCCGGCCTTCCGGGTGATGAGCGGACACTCTACCAACTGAGCTACATCCCCGGTTCATTGTACGTTATGTACGTGTATCTCGCTTTTCTTAAGATTGACATGGCTTCTATAATTATTAACATAAAGTTAATGCATTGATTTGGGCCTTATCAAAATGTTGGCTTCTTAGAAAGGTTGTCTGCTCGGGAAAGCCACACTAGAAAACTACAGATTGTCGCGAGGGCCACACGTCATGTAAACTCCTCGTTGCCGCGAAAGTCACGATTGATTGCGGGACGAATACCGTTCATCACATTAGCGCCACCCATTGATAGATAATGAGCTTATTTTAAATTAAATACGGAGTGAATCTTGTTTGTTCAGTTTTAAATAAAGTGTCGTAATAGTTTTTCTTTAGGTCTCGATTTAAAAAATCACGACTTTTCAACTTTATATTTGTCACCATTCTGAAGTGGTTAGCATTAAAATGATGATTTTCAGCAACGTCCAGTATGTTAGGGGTCACATATTCCAAACGTTATAAAATGTGTCACTTAATCGAGAAAAACCGACTGTTACCGAAAACTATCATTTTGATGATAGGCAACTTACTGTGTTGACGATATGAAGGTAAAAGTAGTGATTTCTTATCGAAAACCGGACAATGTACAGCGTGTGGCGCGCGTCAATCAGTCAAACGTAATTTTGGAATCTTATTTATAACAGACAAAAAGATAAATTTGAGTTGATAATGTTTAATAGGTCATATAAATACTTTGCATGTACATGAGACGTGCAGTTTCGGTTCCTGCACATGCATAATGATGTTACTCAATTTTGATTAGAAACTAGTAATTGTGATATATTTGGCGATTGGGGATAAATATGCAAGCTGAGTGAATTTATTTGTATTGTAAATAACACATGTGGTGAGTTGGAACGTATTAAAGCCAACTATTTTTTTATTAAAACACAGTGGATGCACCTTTAATGTTAGTACATTCAGTATAATAATAAGATGTAGACAGAAGTCACGATATATGATTGCGCCTCAATTGGTCATACGTAATGTTGGAAAACCTTCAAATACCAGACAAAAAGACAGATGTATGTTGGTAATATGTAATAGCTCTATTAACAACTGTGTATAAATATCGAACCTGTAATTTCGGTTTCTGCAAATGTAAAAGTATGTTGCTTGATAATCATCGGCAACGAAGAGTTATATAGTTGGCAAGTGAAGAGAAATTGTTTGAACTTAAATCACCTCATCCTGTCGTTCGGCACTGATGAAAACCAAATAAAACGTTAGATGAAATCCTCAATGGCTCTTTAAGACTGCATCTGTATGGGGTTGGTTTTGGCAAAAGTGTTCTGCTTTTTTCTTGACACAAACGAGTATTTTTTTTATATATATATTTGGGTATAGGGTATGAAAGTCAAGTGCAAGTGTGTGCATATGATCTTTCAGCAGCACATATGAAAGCCAAGTAAAATGTTGTGTAAAATACGCCCTGGCTCTTTAAAACTGTATGGTTGGTTTTGACCACAGTGTTCAGTAGTTTTCCGTAACTTAAACGATTTGAGCGGTACAAATCTGTTTGATTGCCTGTGATGAAATGGAGTTGACCAACCGTTATTTCCATCACACAGCCAATTCCTGGGTGTAATAGCACTAGTTAGAGCGGCTGCAACAGGACTGTTTCCAGGGACGCATTTACTGGTCCATTTCACTTGTGATGGACGAGGTCCGTATCCATTAATCCTGTATGCATACCTGATACATAATAATTAGGGTATTTTTACATCGAATGCACCCTCAAATCGGTACATGGGTCGTTGCCCTGGTCTAACGCTGGCGGTTAAAATTTATGTTTGCCGTCGAAACAAAATCAATGTACAATCTAATGAGTTCAATGAAATCAAGTCGGCATTTCTTTTGGCCGACACTGTACATTACCGGGCAAAATAGAAACTTACATGATGTTTTTTGAAGATGTAAAATCAACTTCTAAAATATTGTGATCTTCGAGTTATGCTAAAACAATGATTAACATGAAATTCTTTTGAATTTGGGGGGAAAGTGTGGTTTGATTCAATAACCTCTAGGAAAACCACGACGAATAAAGACCGCTACTTCCGGTTGATTCACTCACGCATCTTGACCAGTTACATCTGGAGCGTCACCACTTAAATGCATGTGTGTCTGTATTGCATCTTCCCACGGCAAGGTGAAAATGTATCGAGATCTCTCCATTTTTTTTACCTTGCCTTCAACCTAACCAGAAGTGGTGAAACGAATCACCGACACCTATTGTGATCACGAGTTACTTCCCTTACCATCTGCTAACATACAGCCAATGAACTCGCCGTTTACATTCGGAACCAATTCAAAATAAGCGACGATTGCCACAGTTACAGAGACAATACAACTGTCTTCTGATTGGCTTATCCGAATAGCCTGCAGTAAACAAATCTTAGCACTGAAAATGCGAGGGTTGAGGTCAAGGGCGGAAGGAGAATATATAGAAAGCTTTTCATTACGCCTGTGACGTTGTGAAGATGGTCTGTATTGTTGCTCAAGGTTGTTTGTGATAAGGTTTCAAATATAATTCTTTGATTTAAAATTGGTGGAATATTGAACAGTAACCCTTGTCTTATTTGAACAATCGCCATTCTTTTCGAACAGCTTCTGAAATATTGTGCAGAAATACTGCAAGTTCATAATTCTATAATATTGGTAACGAGGTCGGTATAGTTTTTACAAAACCTGATACGATATCTGGTAAACGGGCGTTTCTTCTGTCCGGTAGAGTAATTGTACTTATGAATATAATAAACATGTTACATGTATCATGTGATGAAAACTAAAGTTGCCCATATATGTTCCAAGAGTAAAATGTTGAGCAATTACCGAGCTTGTGACACTGTGATAAAGACGGACAAGTGTATTGTTTCGTTCCATGTTCTCTTTAATTTTCTCGAATGTTATTATTTTCATCTTTAAAATTCAAAATTGTTAACCACAGATTTTCATCTTTAAAATTCAAAGTCGATAATTGCACATATTTTGTTTTGATCTTTTCTCAACTTTCTATTCTCATCGACGTCATTGCACTAAAACATTTTCTGTCTACATGATGATACCACTCAGTAACTTTCCATCATAATCTTACATTGATTTCCCATTCCCTCAGCTTTGATTGTTAAATCAATTGGCTATTTTCCAAGTTTTGAAGATTTCTCATTCAAGTAAGTCAAGAAGAAAATTAAGAACGTATATAATGCGGCTACAAGATGTAGATATCAATACTTCAATTCCTATATATTTTTGCGTGCGTGTATTTGGTGAAACCATTTATCCTCCAACAATGGCTCGATATGTACACCAAGGGACTTTTGCAGCTGCATACCAAAAGTTTGTTCACCTACCTGTGTATTTCTATGCGAATGTCATGCATATTTGGCACGTCTTTGAAGCATTGCATCAATACGAACACAAAATCGATCTAAAGAAAATGGTTGAGTGTTCCATAACATAAATTGATTCGATGCCTCATAGTGAACAGTTACAGGTTTGGTAGCTCTTTGAATGACCAGGGGTCAATCTTTTCCAAACTACAGTACTTCTTCTTTTCCTCAGTTCATATTGAATTTTTGCTTTATAAAAAGTAGGGTGTTCCATGACATAATCTGATTTGATATATCATAGTAAACAGTCACAATTTTGGCAGTTCTTTAAAGTGTTCAAAACTACAGTTTTTATTTTCCCCAGTAGGTGATCAACTGGGTCAAACTTACATCTTATAAGTGCTCTTATACGCATTCAATGTGTTTATGATGAAATTGTTCTCATTTTGTGGACATGAAACTTTTATTCGGAGAGTAATAATATTTGAATTTTCAAAATTTGACCCCTTCTGATGATTTCATTTTGCCAGATTTCATAAACACGCACCACTGACTTGACGATCACAGGAGACGTTTGAGAATGATTATTTCATTCATGGATATATGATGATTCATTTTCACTCCCATTGTTTGTTATGAACTTTTATTGACGTTACAATGAACGTGAATTTACATGGTATTTGCGCTACGATATACATGTAGGTGAACAAACCTTCGTTATGCAGCTATATAACATATATCCTTTCTACACTAGCATGTTGTTAATTTCTTGTGTTATCTACTCACACTGTATGTGCACATATAATGCATACCTGCTTTGCCAATGGTATGATACAGGACATCTGGTATGCTAATTCGTGTGCTGAAATTAATGATTGTCTGACTCTTTTTCAAGTGAAATGCTTCGGAAGATAGCAGGTTATAAACACGCGAAAACCACAAATGTTAGAGTCAAGATATGGGGTCGAACCAATGACCGTTAAGTTCCTGGTACTCAAGCCTTTATACCACGTAAAAAGGATGACATGAGATGAAGGATTAAAATCGTCAGTATGTGGATGAATTTAATGTGCATTAATGGGTTATCGTACCCTGCTTGGTTGAAATTGAAATAACCCCGAGTTTATAAAACCTACGTTATAAAGCAGAGACAGTGATACTTATGTTTAACAATTTTAAATAAAATTTGAGACACAAAACAGTATGCAATACATCCAGCCACAATCTCGCGTCACAGATCAACGTAAATTATCATTATACCGAGTACATAATGGAGTGAAATGTGTGATACTATACAGTATATGGTACTAAGTGATACATACACATCAGGAGTGATTATTTTAGTTTCGTATCCGATTGTATACGAAACTGAACTCAATCTCATTAAAATCAGATCATTGATTCGTTCCCTTGGCTTATTTGAGTTGTCGCTGATACATAGATGAGTGACAACTCAAAATAGCAAATACGCCTAGGGAACGAATCAATGATCTGATTTTAATGAGATTGAACATGAACCATAGTTATCACTAGGCTGTGCATATAACTCAGATTTTCTAACATTGCTACAATTCAACAATAATTTAACCAAAACCATAATTTGTTTGTGAATGGGTGAAATTCTCGAGGAGATCATTTTCAATGATCATAAGATGAAGTACTATTTTCAGTTTCCATAGAATAAATCTAAATACTGCGAACCATTGTAAACTGAATAATGGTAATGTTGGCGTATTGGTAGCAGCTGCGTGTTCAAATTTCTCGCTTATTTCCCCAGATTACAAAGACAATACGTGTTAGAGGCATACTGTCTGTGTGAATGATGCACTGTCTGTCTCGTACAGTTCAGTAAATTAGGTTTAGTACATACTTTATTCCTGCGTTCTCTCCTTATCCAAATTTACTTTCGAGATCACCTTTAAGGATTGGTTTTGAGAAAAACGGAGCAATTTAACAAATCGGACGCGATCCTGTGAATCTTAGATCAGACAGTATCGATTTAAAAGTGCTCTTTTATCTAGTTAAGAATCGTTAAGGGCATCAAAGAAGGAAACTTTGAGGAAAGGACGGTTTTTGTATCTCTAAATGGCTGATCAGACATGTTATCCCTTAGCCTTGGCAAGAACTGGTTCAATGTGTATGGGTTTTTATGTTTTTTTTCTAAAATGTTGGATATATTTTTGTTGGTTTATTATATTTTCAATGGTGAAATATGAAAATTATCAATTTCATAAGAATACGTAGTTTGATTGCGTGAAATGATATTCTTCTCAATGAAGTGACGCTTTTAATCTTATGATGTCATCGTTACAGTAGGATGATGTCATAAGATGACGTGATGATGATGTCATAAGATGACGTGATGATGATGTCATAAGATGACGTGATGATGATGTCATAAGATGACGTGATGATGATGTCATAAGATGACGTGATACAGCAAGGCGATGGTGCATGCTCCGTTCATAAAATGAACGTTATTTAAGGACATTGATATGTTTTGTCTAACAAATAAAACTTTTGACATTTTATACATATCTCATCGCGTGAAGTAAAATACCTTAAACAATAGCAGTTTGATAAGGAGAGAAAAAATATAACACGGATACAATGTCTCTTTTAGAAATACCATGAGCATTGCTCGTTGGTTGATTCAGAGAGACCGAAAAAATGCCCCTTTTTTTACAAATATGCCTTTTGAACTTTACCTGTGTCTTGGATGGGATGAATAAAAGATAATTCAATCCAAGAGTGATACACACGACTGAAATAGAGATACATCATGTCTTCAGAACCAACCTTAACTAATCGACAAATTTAAGTCCAAGAAAATTATTTATGTCGACACATATTTTATAAATTAAATACCAAACATTTTAGCCAAATAATGTGTTTTCAACATCCCAAATGTACTTGAACAGACATACAAATAAAAGCATTATACAATTTACTCTGATGCATGAACTTGCGGGTACCTCTTTACAAACCATGTGCCTGTAGACCGCATTTTAAATCGACTTTCTTCGGCAGCATTATTTTGTGTTTTTTACACTTCTGAAAATGCGGTGCCGTTTGTTCTGCGATTGAGTGCAATCGATATCGGATAGCATTTAAATCCGCCGTTCAAACTGAAAACATTAAACATCCTGTCTGCTCCAAATATACGGGAAAATGCATGTTGGAAATGCACAATGTCTGACCAAGATCTGAAAAAGATACCTCTGCTAATTATGTCTCTAGAAAGAGGATACCAAAGATCTTATCTGTGTATTTAAATTAACGTTTCTGTTCCAGAAATCCGGATAGAATGCCGCGGAGTTGCCCGAGTATTCTGGATGGACGGTTCCGGAGGGGCCATGCAGGAGGCGACCACGCCCACCCACGTGAACGATCACCAAGATGAGGAGGAATACATGGCCGTCAACCGGAAGTTGTGTCAGTATATGTCTTCACATTCTGGTTCCCGGAGTCTGTTGCGCTGCGTAACTGGCAGAATAGACACACAAGAGGCGTGTTCAGGACCGCGAGTACTCGTGAGTACCCGCTTCTGAACGACAACAAGTTCGCGCGTACTCGCTAATACACGCGTGAACACTTTGGAGCAGTCTCGCCAAGCGAGTATTTACGATCCAAAATGAAGTCGCGTGTCGCAAAATTGTATTACCTCATTTTTTCTTTCTTCTATTACCCCCTCAATTGAGATTTGGTCAATTCCTATGTACCCGCGTACGGCTCCTGAACGGAAACCTGAGGTCGCGAGTACTTCCCATGATAATTTCAGAATATCATCACCATTTTGGAAAAAATACGTGCCTTGCAAAAACAGACAGAAAATTAGGTAATCAAATTTTTTTGTCGTTCAGAAGCGGGTACTCGCGAATACTCGCATGTACTTGCGGTTCTGAACACGCCTCAGTCGCCAGTTACGCAGCGCAACAGACTCCGGGAACCAGAATGATGTCTTTACAGTTGCGGTATTTGAGTATTTTTATTGGGCTTGTATACGTGCATTCTCTTCCGCCAGAGGTTACTTCCTTCAGATTTCCGATCCTAACCTCTGTTCTTCTATGATAATTTTCTCAGCTTAAAATGGAATGTTCTTATTGGTTGCATTTGAATCTAGTTGTGCAATCAGCGACGCCGTTGTTAAATTAGGCGACCATATTTCAAGGAAAACTCATTAAACGAGAAATCTTACGTCTCTGTATCATTATGACATGTCTTTGGCAAATATTATTGATATGATAAACATGCTAATAAACAGATCAAACGCTACCCTCATACTTCGCTGGGTCATTGCTATGTATGTATAAGCGTAACGTTCAATCCGTTTTAAATATATCTATAGGTTTTACAAAAATGATATATTTTCTGATGAATTTCAAGTCGTAATGCAATGTTCTTCACAAAACAAAAGCTGAATGATGAACGATTGAATATAGTTATTCGTGCATTAATGAATTCATATTTTTTTTACGATAATACAATTCATATATGATGTATGATTTGTCATGGTGTAGGTGTTTACAGCTTTACTGGAAGTCAAGTACAAAACACAATCTCCTTGCTGTCCAGTGAAAGAAAAGAGAAAATCCACTTGAAGATATCCAATTATGCATGAGTTAACTCACACCTTCGTGTGATTTCTAGGGTCCGGGCGACTCCCAAAGGGCTCACACAGTCTTCCCTTCAACTTCCACATCCCTGCCGGCGTTCCCAGCTCGTTTGATGGGGAGTTTGGCTTCGTTCGTTACTGGATTAAGGTTTACATCGACCGATCCTGGCGGACCGACACAAACACAAGGCAGTTCTCAGTTGTGGCGAAAGTGGACCTTAATCAAATCCCAGGAGCAAATGTAAGGGGAGTGAGTTATGGGAGAAGAAATTAATTAGATTGCCGTTTAATGGATTGTCTGAATGTTGGAGTGGGTCATTGTTCTGGCTTTTTCCTGAATATTCTAGTTTTGAATGAACGTAAAGGAGAGTTTAAACGTCTGACCTTTTACGTTTGTTTGGTTTATTAAAAGCGTATATCAAGCTGAATCATATTTCATAACGATATACGCTTTTATAATGCAAATATTGCGATGCGAATAGATGATTTACCTTTTTTGTTTGGCTTTTTTTAAAAATGTCCTCTGTTACACCTCACGCATCTTGAATAATTCCTTGGGAAACTAGGATTGAGGCGTCAATATTTAGGTCTTCAAGACTTCGGCTTGACCTTGAACTCCATGTTGGACTCTCGGTTATTCATCAGTTTATCTGCTTTATAATGAGCTATCAAACATGTCTCTATCCTCAGTAGTTAATTTTACAAAAAATCTCCAAAGACAATGACCCTCTGAAAATGGAATAATCACTTATTAATTGACCCGAGATGATCTTTCTCACGATTAAGACAAAATGGATAATATTTTCATACTGAGTTGTAACATAGAAAAACTTGTACTTTAAATTCCACTTAAGTAGATGTAATCATCATTAAGATTGTATACATAAGTATATGTTCTGAATATTGTAGAAAATACTCAAAAATGCTCAAATTTGGACCCTTAGCCAACGTTTGCGATGTTCGGAGCTTAACTTTCAACTTTTTGATGAAAGGATTCAACAGAAAAGATGTTGTTCTTGTAATTGTGCATCCGAAGGTGTCGATGCATTTTCAATGTTGTTATTAGCTCATCAGGCCTGAAAGGCCCGATGGGCTTATGGCATGGGATGGCGTCCGTCCATCCGTCCGTAAACTTTTCGTTTTTTCGACTTCTTCTCCAGAACCACTGGGTCTAGGTAGCTGAAATTTTGTATACAGACTCCTTGGGCAATGGGGATTCTAAATTGTAGATTTAGTGATCCAGTGACCCCAAATAAGGGCCTCACAGGCCATAACCTAAAAACCTATTTTCATCTTCTTCTCCAGAACGAAAAGACCTAGAAGACTGAAATGCTGTGTAAAGAGTCTTTAACCAATGGAGATTCTCAATTGTAGATTTGGTGACCCTGTGGTCCCAAATAAGGGCCTCACAGGCCATTACCTAAAATCCTGTTTTCATCAGTTTCTCCGGAACAAAAAGACCTAGAAGGCTGTAATATTGTGTGCAAACTCTTTAGCCAATGTGGATTCTAACTTGTAAATTTGGTGACCCTGTGACCCCAAATATGGACCACAGCCTAAAAAAACCTTTGAAATTGAATTTTGAACTGATATTTTATGTGCACTTCAATCAAATTTTCCCTAATAAAATACCTGAGAGAGAGTCATCTTATCTTTTAGATATGTGAGTCCTAACTTGGGTTTGAGAAATGCAGAATTGAGAAAAAAAGTAACTTTGCAGTTAATCTTATTCAGTAGGAATGTGAAATATATGTCGACTTAAGATTACAATCTACATTGTGGACATGTTTCTCAAATTGATGTAATCAATGTGAAATGAGAACTATCGAATAGCCTATGAACTGAATATTGTGACAAGCCACAAAGGAATAAATTGAAGAGGAGTTAAGAATTCTTTTATTTTACATGAGATATGTGAACTGCATATGACTGGTGATGAAATGATAAGATAAGACTATTTTCATTTTCTTCTCCAGAACAAAAAGACCTTGAAGGCTGTCATGTTGTGTAAAGAGTCTTTAGCCAATGGAGATTCTAAATTGTAGATTTGGTGACCCTGTGGTCCCAAAGAAGGGCCTCACAGGCCATTTACCTAAAACCCTGTTATCATCAGTTTCTCTGAAACAAAAAGACCTAGAAGGCTGTAATATTGTGTGCAAACTCTTTAGCCAAAGGGGATTCTAACTTGTAAATTTGGCGATCCTGTGACCCCAAATATGGGCCACAGCCTAAAAAAACCCTTTGAAATTGAATTTTGAACTGATATTTTATGGCACTACAATCAAATTTTCCCTAAAAAACAAAACATAAAAATCTATTTTCATCTTTTCTCCAGAACAAACTAGAAGGAATATTGCGTTCAGAATGTTTAGATGTTTGGATGAAAAGGCTAAGAACCGATAAAATTGTGCAAAGATTATTTAGCCAAGGTGATTCTAAATTGTACTATGTACCATGAGATTCATCACATTGCCTGTTCTCTCTAAGCCTTATACAGTTAGATCAGTGATGCCAGTGTTTTGTGCAAGGCAGAGGCTATTACATAATTTGGCTGTAAAAGCACAGCTGGTTTGTAACCAGAGCCAAGGGGTCAGCATATTGCATAATCTCCTGTGTGTTGACCTTGCTGAGTGCTCTCTCTCACTTTCAAGACAAAGATTTGTCAGGGCTAGGGATTATGTTTATATTGAGACAATATGTTTCTGTCTTCATCATCAAACAATATAAACCCTGATGAGCTACAGAGCCCATGGCTCTATTTTTAGTTAAGCAGTTATGATCCTTTGAACTTTGCTGAAAATAGCGATTTAAAAAAAATCAAACTTCCATGACTTGTCACACATAAACTATTACAGATACATGCTTGAAAATTATTATCCTTAATAAATTACACCTCTGCTTCAAAATGAGCTATTAAACATAATGTATGTTCAGTGGTTTACGATAAAAAATTCTACAAAGAAAGAACCAATCAAAAAGTCTCAAAATCAATGTTTATTACTTTTTTGGGATTATGTTCAAATTGTGCCCAAACTATCAATTTTTATATGATAATGATATGTTATGGAATTGTTAAACTGATTATTATGAAGAGATAGCAGTAAATAACTTTGACACAAGTTTATTCACAATCGAGTTATGTCCCTTTGAACATGGAGCCGAAAAATGAACATTTTAAAAACGACTATATTAAGGGGCAGATAATTAAAGTTCTAGGTGGAAATTCGAAAGTCGGTACAGGCCCCTTGAAATAGATTTGGCTTTCAAATGAGATATTGCATATAACTGTATGTGTTACCGTTAATTAGAAGAAGATTTTCAAAGACGCGTACCCTCAAAATCGCGAAAGTTCACCAAATTTGAAGTTTTTTCGAAATAGCAAAAAAATCTAATATTACGGGCGATAACCGCTATATGCCTAATAATATGAAACGTTGTTGCCAACATTTTGGTGAAAGTTTTGTGAAATTATCTTTCTAAATTTTCGAGATATTCAGGTTTGAAGTTTCAATTTCAAGGGGAGATAATTCACGAAATTAAAAAATCTGGCTCCGCTATGATCTGAGTTGGGCCACAGCCTATCATCACTGAAAACTTCATGCAAATCGATTCAGCCGTTACTTCAGAACTCGTCAGACAAAATCGGTGCAAATAATAAAAATAAGAAGAATCTCGAAGATAGCAATAGGTCTTCGTCTTGAAGACCAAAATATATGAGTTTCTTATTCACATAATGCAATCAGACTATTTATTTCCCTAAATGAAAGTTTTTGTGAGAGCTTACTCTTCGCAGATAATTCATATGGTATACTTCCTTACCCCATACTTATAAAGGAATAAATAGCCCTCAAATAGCCCCTTTCTCTGATTTAACTCCAAAAGATCCTCTTAAATGGAGTACATTGCTATTAATTTAAAAAACATACATAATTATGTGTAAATCTGAAAAAAGGTGAAATTCTTATCGCGCGAACTACGTAATAGACCCGTGGATACCAATTTCGTAAAGAAAAAGTACAATGCTGTAAAGAAACAGTTCTACCAATCTACTATACCATCAGGATAGGTGTATCCATATGGCTACTTCAATCTCCTGATTGGCCTCGCACCTTTGGACGTATCTGGACAGATGCTTAAATGTATGTAAGTAAATTATATGGCTAGCTATGCGAGTCTCTAGGCTTATATCTTGTACCTAAATTGAACTACATTGAAACAAATTACTCTTTTCACCAGGAGGAAGTCGAAGCTTCGGATCAAATGAAGATTTCTGCACTGTTCTCGCCATCTGGAACATGTTACGCCGCCTTACGGTTAGACAGGAAAGGATTTGTTCCAGGAGAGATAATTCCCCTGACATTCATCATCCGTAACGACTCAGCTCGAGTGATTCACAACGTATGGGTGGAACTAAGGGAGATAACTGACTATAAGGCAGGAAGTCAGGACAAGAGAACCGAAAGGGTTGTCGCCAAGGTGAAATTGGGATCAGTTCCCCCTCACACCACACTTGAAAGAAGAGAGGATTCATTGAGACTCCCGGTCTGTCCTCCTGATCATCTCCGAGGCTGTGGTCTAATCTACATGTCGCATGAAGTCGTGGTTAGCACTGTGATAATATTAATTGTCTTCATTTTGAGCTTTTTTTCAACCTCGGTCATCGTTTAAGGCTAAAGGGAGGACCTTTTGGAGGGTCGAAATATTAAGGCCTGGGTGGCGTCGCATATTAGTACCTAAGAATCTGCAATGACCATTTAGACTTATATAGCTGTAGACTTATGTTTTAAGACAATTGATACTATATTGAGAACATTTGAAGCGTTACCAATAAGAATGTTAACTGGGTGTTAAACTATGATTAACAATCCAATCTCATTAAAATACAAATACCTTAATGATGATTCCAATATTTATGAAAATTACAACTTAAATCACCTTTCTATGCCTAGTAAGTAAGTGATAGAATCGGTTTATATTGACAATCCCCGTCATTTGCCATTTAAAATGGTAATAGAGTTCAGTCACATGCCGTTAGCCCAACTACATGGTCCCTAACGACCTCTAGCAGTAAGACCCTTATTCTCGAAACATAATCCAACACTTGATTTCAGAAGCTTTAATTCGGTCCGACAGCCCATGTAATGTGTACTATACACCTCAGTACCTTCTGAACATGTCTCGTTTGTTTTCTAGCTAAAGGTCAAACCAACAGCCATATCCTTCAAGAGACTGAAGGTTCCGGTAGAACTGATCGTGGGAAGTGTCCCTTTAAGAGAGGGGTCAATAACTGGGACGGTGTCACAGGCCGGACTGTTGGGGATGCACAGGATTCCTGTGGAATACATGCAGACTACAACGAGTGTGTGGCGTTCTTTACGTGAGTGGGATTTTTTTCAACATTTTCGAAAGATTTGGAATTGTCCAAACTAAAACGCCATGGTCACATTTGTATAATGACTTCGTAGATTGCCCCCACGGGTCTCATTTGTGTGAAGGGGAACGCGATCGCACATAAAGGCATTTGCTTGTTCGTGAATGTATTTATGTGAATTGGTGTTAGCGTTCTGCTCTTTAATGTAGAAAATGGTCAGTTCACGGTGTTAATCAAGACCCGTTAAAGACGTGCGCTTAGCTTAAATAGTAAATTCGTTGAAAGGCCTTCCAGATAAACAGATTCAGTTATCGGGGATCGGGGATGTAGCTTATGGAATTTTGTATACTAAATACTATTCGAAAACTTTACAGGATATCAACTTGATACGATCGAGACACATCGAGAAAAGGTACATCCATTGTGTTGTTGGGGGTCACATAATTCAAACGTTATAAATGGTGTTACTTTATCAAGAAGTACCAACTGTTTCCGAAAACTACCATCATGATGTTTGTTGACTTAGTATATTGACCATATGAAGGTAAAAGTAGGGATTTCTGATCGAAAATCGGACAATGCATCGCGATTGACGCGCGCCAATGAGTCAAACGCAATTTTGGAATCTTATTTATAACAGATGAAATGACAAATTTGTGTTGATAATGTTGAATAGGTCATATAACTACTGTGCATGTAAATGGGACGCGCGGTTTCGGTTACGACACGTTTATAACGATGTTACTCGGTTTTAATTGGATACTAGTAAGTATGATATATTTGGCGATTGGAAATGAATATGTAAGTTGAGTGAATTTATTTGCACTGTTACCAGCACATATGATGAGTCGTACTGAAGCCAAATACAACACAATGGATGCACCTTTAAAAGCGCCGTAGCATATCGTTCTAACTGAAATAACGTGCTCTCACAAAAAGGTAAATAAGTGTTACCAATGGCTAAATGATACTCCTGAATGAATAAAACGACATGCGAGTCAATGTCCCTGTGAACACTTTAAAATGGCCGCTCTCAGGTTGTTCTAGTGACCTGACTTATGTAGCGATACTTGGTGATATTGTACACTGATGGAACGCTCAACCATCGCGCTGTCCTGAATCTCAAAATCGCATAAGATCTACAAATCTACCTCTCACACTGAAAAGCTCCACAAAATTATCGTTACATACGTCGCACCATTTTCTTCCAATCGGCTTATCGGGTCGTGAAAGGAGATGTTTTAGCCCTCTAACGTAATAATATATTGAATAAACTTTAATTATAAATGGTAAACTTGAGAAAAAAATATATGCTAAAAACGCACTACAGCGCCTTTAAATGCAACGAATACAATGAAATAAATGAAAGCCAAATAGTACATTCTGACAATGACGCATTATTAATATTTCTCATCGTGAAGAAAAAGTTTCCAATATCTATTAAATTTCACACGACTACCAAACAATCATCCATACACGGCAATATCTGAAAAAGATGCCATGAATGAATTTGTCATATTTATGTCATTCCTACCACAAACTAACACTTCATCACCGAAGTGTTGACATTTTCTAAACATATTCAGGACAGAACGAAAGTGTCAACCGTTTTTGACGTTTCGAGGAAGAAGAACAACCAGCACGGACTGGTTTCATTTCAGAGAGACGCAGTATTTTCTGTCTTCATCTCCGGATCCGTTGTGAAATCGATCGAAAGTAACACCAAAATAGAAGTGCGAAAGATTGCAACTTTTGTTACATTCAGAATCACAGGTTGGGGAGGAGAGAAATTTTGAAAGAATGTCACTTTTGATGTAACCATGGAAACACGTGCTTTTAACTAACAAGTTGTCAAATAAGGATGTTTTCGTCTACGCTGTGTCAATATGTGATGAAAGGTTTCGCACTGACAAAGTTATTTCCGAACATCGATGAAATAAGCTCAACGATTGCGTTAGCAGTGCTCCGCTGTTTATTATTTGCTATATCAATGACGTTCATTATTGATTTCCCTGTTTGAAATGCTTATTTACTGCATCGAAAATACTTCTTCGATTTTATGTCTGTTCGAGTTCAGGACATACAAATGATTGCATCAAGTGAAATCAAAAACCAGTATCCCATAAAGATGATTTAGGTTTGCTTTGCTAAACATGATGAAGATCCGGGAATGTTTTCGAGATCCAAGGCTAGTGTGTTTCTTATACCAGTGTCGGAGCCAGAGATTGGGGTTAAGGGGGTTCGAACACTTCCCTCCTTTTTTTAATAATGCCCATGTAATTTAAACCCCTGAATCCGACTTTGTAAACTAAATCATTTTCGCAACTTACATATTACAAATTATATATTCTTTACATTATCATATTCTTCTCCAACTTCCCAATGCAAGGCATAACTCTTGCCAGTCTCCATTACTGGCTGATTTAGGCCTTGCAGTATTTCCTTAAGAAATCTGTGTTTAGAAATCCAGGCCCGCTATGCATTTCTAGTGCAGCGATTCACTGCCTCGACACAAGAAAGCGAGGGAAATACCGCAAGGGTTAAATCAGCCAATAATGCAGACTGGCAAGAGTTATGCCTTGCGTTTGGAAGTTGATTCTTCTCTTGAACATCAGTATCTGTCGTAATTTCGAAATATGGCTTGAATGCTTACAACTTCCCCACGCAAGGCGTTACTCGTGCCAGTCTCCACCACTGGCTGATTTTAGCCTTGCATTATTTCCCTCGCTTTTCCGGGCTAAGATAGTGAATACTTGCACCTGAATACATAGTGGACTCTGATTTCTTAGCACGGAAACTTAAGGAAATGCGACAAGGCTTAAATCAGCGTGGCAAGGGTTATGTATAGTATTATGCTTTGTGGAGGGAAGATGGACTGTTAAATGTTCTACAGTGTTATGGTATATACAGAACTTCATCATCGCAACGGATGAGTGTAGCATCAGAGCGGCATCAAATATTCATTTAAACACACAAGTGACGTCATACTATTGAATTAAAATTACATGTGAATCTAAAGGTCCCCCATGCTAACCACCTCCCCGAGAGTCTAAAACTAACTCTTCACTCGACTGCTCCAACCCGACCACAACTGTGCTGGTATTGTGAAAGCGACTTTATTGAAATTTGACTTTTTATTTAACCCTCGAATTTAACGATTCCTCGGTATGTTTCCTCCTCCCAGGGTTCCTCAAAGTCGTGGTTTCTCCTATACATACATAACACCCAAGGTGCCATTGTGAGGCGAAAAACGTTTGCCAGTCGTGCCTTCAATGTCCTTGGAGCTACATGGTGGAACGCGTTGCCTAACAACATTAAGCAATCCGAAAATGTGTTTAAGTTCAAGCATGCACTCAAGACTCACCTCTTCACAAGTTTCTGATTTTGTAGTGTATTTTGTACAATCGCTATTGAAGATTTGTATCAAAATTAGCGCTATATCAAATGGATGGTTTATATTTTATAGTTTATAGATCAAGACTATTGATAGCCTGGGCCGTGTTCAAGAGAGGTTTCAAAGTAATCGCTCAATTAGCGATTTCTTTTAAACCTCTCTTGAACGCGATTGCTCAGTGTAGCGCTACGTAGCAAAGCGGTGAGGTTTTGCACCGTGTCGTTCAGGAGAGAATGAACGCTACTTGACCGCTACATTGAGCAATCAATGAGCGATTATAAGCGCTCGCTGTTATGGAACGGAGCCCTGATGTAACGGGTCCTCAGGTAGTTAAACAAGAAGGTGAGATTTTATGGACGGCTCTGAGGTTATTTTTCTAGAAATGTTTCCTTTAGAAAAATGAACTTTTAATTGATACTCGATTTATAAGTTGGACATTATATAGATATTTAAGGATGAAGAATGATCTTATATGGGTGTAAGTATTTTTTTCTTTTATAAAAGCCCTTTGTCATCCATTGTCCAAATGATTTATAGAAATATCTGGATATCATAGGTCATATCTGGAAGTAATCTGTCGAATAGATTCATCAAATATTCCATACCTTTCACGTTCATGTCGTCTCTCTGTTTCAGCCCCGCCAACGTACACAGATGCCTTGTCCCCAAGCCAGTCTCCCGAGGGGTCCCCGGATGGGAGTCGGCGCCACTCCCTCAAGCATCACGACTTGCTCCATCCACCCACTTACGAACCTCCCCGGCCACGGGCTAACACCAACTCCAGCATTCTCAGGGCCCGAGGTAGATGACTAGCGGAGGACGGCGCCGATGTGGCGTCAGAATAGACTGAAGGCTATTAAGATGTATACTCATGACAAGTTTCAGAGCTGATGTTTTATCTATTGCACAGGTTGAGTTGGCATCTGACTCGATTTGGGGATGGTTATTTTGTTCAAATGCCTCAAGCGGTGAACTTTGGATGGATGTATATACCTGGAGCTGGAACTGTTTATTGGGTGTATCAACCATATTCAGAGCCAGAACGCGGCCCTGGTCAGATGGTTAGTGCTGGACGCCATTGACTCGGACTGAGTTCTCGATGGGATGTTGGGGGTGAATGATGATTTGAGGGCTATGACTATGACACTGGGCCCGTTTGGTTTGGGAAGCTGATGGAGGAGTTGCTGTTGTGAAATTGTTAATTCCATCTCTGAAAGGATAGAACGGTGTATCGGTCTATAAGATGGATAGGTATCAACACATGGGATGTTGAGGAGCTGGAGGCCGTACGCTTGAGCTAATCTCATAAATCATTAGACATGGACTGAACTGCGGACAGACTGAAAACCATATTGTTTTTGGATACATATCATTGCAAATGGTCTGACAATTTAGTAAGTCAACGGGTCATCGGTGCAAGGATTGAACCTCTCCAGTGTCTCCAGGAGTGATGTCCCCTTATTGATGAATGGTCATTGGACACGTGAACAGTTCATCAGTTGTGGTGTGTGCAATATGTTGAACTGTCACCATGTCTCTCAGACCACAATTTAATAGAGCAAAAAATAGTGGCGCATGTTTCCATGGAATCGAGATTCTGAAGAGTGATGTTTACAATTCATTATAATGATGGATCATCACAGAGGCTACTCCCTAACTCCCTAGATTTCCTGACCTCTGTTCAACTATACGGGATTTCTTTGCTAGAAATGGAGAGTCCTAGTTGGTTGCATTAAAATATAGCTGTGCCAATGACACGCAATAATGCTATTTTTTAACAGAAAGAGAGAAAATAGTTTATTTGTGTTCCTTTACATAAGATATATTCGAATGACAATTAACAATACCCTTTGCAGTCAAATGCTAAGAACTTTGAAGTCACTCGGTTGACGCGGCTGCTGAAAGATGTATTTTAATAGCATAAGAAGCAGGGATACAGTATATGGTACCCCTTCCCCCCTCTAGTGAATTTTGCTGGAACCGAGATAAATGTAACAGAGGTTAGCATCGGTAATCTGAAGAAGTATCCCAGAATGGGGAGCCTGACATCCTGTTGAAAACTGAATTGTAAAAATAGAGGAGCTGTGTAATTCCATCAAATAGGATCGCCGTTTTGAAGTACTGGTGGCTGTTGCACAAAACAACCTTAACACTAAGGACAATCTTAGTGTCATCTTTTAACATTACACTAAGCCTACCTTAGTGACTTAAGGTGACCTCAGAGTTTCGTGCAACGGGACCCTGAGTTAATGTGCTTCGCCCAATGGTTAATGCAATGGGTGTTCAAGAATGTTCCACGGGCCTACCGATGTGGCCCGCACTATGTAGGTAGTCATCAATATATCAGTGTTGCTTGACATGATAACACACTTGTGTTGTTACATGATACTCCGGTTCCTGTTGCTCTCAGTTGTTTGACGATATGTTCCGGGTCTAAACTACCAGGCAAAAGAAAGTACACACCTTAGCTGGTTTTATCATATGTATGATTTTGTACCCTGAGTTTTCGACGTCGTACTCTAAAACTGAATAGCCTTTAGTCATCAGTCAAAGAATAATTCTACGTCGTTTTTAATTAAATTTTGTTTTAAAATTGAAATTAAAAATGAAATTTTAGATAAAAATATTCTTCAAAAATAAATTTGGATAATTGACTGTTCATCGACAAATAAGACAAATAAATACAGTCACCAGTCACGAATTAATTCATTCAAACAACTACAGATAAGTAGTTTTGTATCGTGCCATCTCAATTATTTTAAAACATAAAATAAATCGAAATCTAATGAGATGTGTACTTTCTTTTGCCCTGTAGTTTATGAAGTGGCCATTTTCGTCTGAGTAAATGACTTTGGAGATATCATTACGGATTTATTTACATGAAATCATCTGTGTTCCGGAAATAAATCAGTTACATGATGACATTGTTGTTGGAAGACATTATGGTGCAATGAAGAAGCTTCAGAAAATAATTAAAATGGAGTCAGTCTGCCGCCGTCGTGAACAGTTCGGAAACGATGAAATTATATTGAATGAAAGGACAACATGGAGCACGGAGATGAAACATGAACAGGAAACTGAAACAGGACTGATCCGACTCCGAGCTAGACGCTGTAGCCGACGTGTATATCGTTAAAAGTGTTTGCTGTTGAAGACATTTCGAACATCTAAGAAAATATCAATATAATCTGGAAGCAATTTATTTCAAAATTGCATCTCGGAGAAAAACAAAGTACTGTATTTCCTTGAAAGGTTGAATAATCGCCTGCCTTGTATAATCGCCGGTTCTATGCCCTCTTTGAAATAAAAAATCGCCTGCCTTGAATTTCGCCTGGTTAAATTTAGCAAATGTCAACAAACTAGTGGTTATCTCCATTTTAGAAAAAAAACTTCCAGCATACAGGCATATTTATGCGACGTTTAATCTCATGACAAAAATTTCGTTGACAATATTTATAATTTTGAATATACGGCAATGATATATTTCAAATTTTAAAAAAAATGGTGTATATAAATATGTACAGGTATATTGGCATCGAAAAAAATCGCCTGCCTTGAATAATCGCCTGACTTGAATATTCGCCGGGTCAAATAGGTGTTTGAAATTAAATATCGCCGGTCGATTATTCAAGGATTTACGGTAGATTGATTTGTGACGTCATTAATATTATCGCAAAATTTGACGACACGACCAATTCATTACCGAGAAACCAACACCCTCATGTGAAGGAACTAAGAAAAATATGTTTGTTGAATCAATCAATTTATAGATAACATTAAACGAATAAACTCCGAATCATTGCTATCGTAATTCGTCCTTAACTTCGCCCCCTCTATAAGTTCGCACACGTAAGATCATCTGACAGCCTTATTTCAAAATACCCTACAAATTACGATAGTGTGCCAGAAGTTCAGTATTGACAAATCAAAACTTCGACCATATTCCAGATTTTGAAATCATATTATTTAGTCATGATATACAGTCATCTTGTGATATGTATCAGTAAGATTTATATGAGAACAGCGGGTGTTTTTATTAAAACAATTTTGGGAAATGTTTAACTTGATCACGCTTGTGATACATACTAATCGATAAATGATAAATTTTCACATTTCTAAATTTATTCACTTACCGTACTTATGACATACCTTTATCAAGAATGATGTTACATCTTATCATATTATTTTTTATCAATGATTTCATTATTCGTAAATGAAAAGGCAGCAAACACTTCCATGTGAGGCTATAAATAGATATCACTTTGACTGTCAACACGGTAATGCTACACTATGAATTGAGTTTGTATTGAATTTTCTGATTGGCTAAGAAAATGGAAGTCCTAAAGTTAATCAATGATAAGGCTTATAACATCTGAATGTTTGCTGGGGAGACTTGAAACGGTCACATGACTAATGATAAGGTTATAATAACATCTGGATGTTTGCTGGGGAAATTTGAAACAGTCAATTGACCCAGTTCCTTAAAGTCTGCATTGGAATCACCAGAATGGTCTATTTTTGAGTAGGGATGACTAGACATATATTGCCTTCCATTTTCATGTTGGTAAGTCTATTTACTTATCAAAAGATTAATTACTCTTGGAATATTATGACAAACGTTAGCTCATACTTACAAATATATTTCAGTTTTAAACATCTGAATTTATAATAAAATTGTTTCAAAGTTTTGTGACTTATTAATCCCTACAAAAAATAGACTCAACCAAACACTCAGTAAGACGTACGACTGAAAAGGTTTTTGATTTTAGTCCACTGTCGTAGATTATCAACTTAATATTACCAGAACCATATATTTTGAGGTATGTTTCAAAATATCATTGACAATAAGTTTGCATAAATAATAGAATTATTCAGCTGCCATTGTTTATGATTATAAGTTCTAAGCTAAGCTTGTTGATATATTCTACTTGATCGTCACAATGCCGGTTCAGAAAAAGTTGACAGAAAATACGCTTCCTAATTTGACCTTTATAGTAACAGACAAGGGTTCTTTATATAATTTATCGATACATTTTACACATGGTACTCTGAACAAATGCAATAATAGTTATATTGATTGTTGTATTGTTTTTCTCAGTTCTATGTGATACGCTTGCTAGATGGAATTCCGTAATGACGATAGTCTGCTTTGATTGGTTGATACTAATATAGCAACCAATCAGATTGTACTTCCTATGAAAACAAGTGGACAGCCAGCGATGCGAGACATGCATTTTGCCGCTAAAGCTAAATTACGATTCATATCATTTGATTTGATAATTTATTTTGTCAATTGTAAGAACACAACAACGCAACTCAAGAATATTATCGTGTTTATTCATGGTACACAATTTAAAACCAAAATGCCATACAAATTTCACAGATACAATAAATCGAGAATCGTGGCTTCGCCGGTCATTGTCATCTGAAAAACAAAAACGGTCTTATGTGAATATAAAAATCACATACAAACATAATTATAAGTTTTTGGTAAATAATGTTCATGAAGTGTGTAAAATTCTTTTTCAAATTGGTTCTAAACATTTAAATGGAAATCTAAAATTTCGACAAAGATGGCGCACAAACGAAGGTTCACATGTAAGAGGTGATAATTTCGACCGTGAACATTTCGTTAAAATATTTGGAAAATTTGAGGGTCGAAATAATGGAAGAATTACGGTATACACATGCCTCTTCCCACAGAGGTTACTCTATTTTAGATTTCTATTATAACCTCTGTTACATAATGGCGATATTTCAATATTCTCGCATAATCCCTGGTGATAGTTTGGAACAATGGTAACGTTCTGATTTTGTCCATGTAAATATCGTTCGATATCTGCAACCGAATTATGTCTTGTAAACGATATATGTGCGCATCGCACAGATGAAGCAAATCTAGTCATTTCGACAGTCGCGGAATTGTGGGAAGAAAATTAGGCACTCGTAGGGTATTATACAACAGTAACTCAAATCTCATTAAAGTCATATCGCAATGAAGTTTCACTACGTTACACACACACGTTACACACATACATATGTTTATGTTTGTAATGATAACATGAGTATGACTTATACAACAGGCGAACCCATCTATATGTGATGTGATAGATATGTAGATAGTTGTGTGTTTCCAAAGTGTATTGATAGAGCTTCTCAGACGTTCTGCTAAATACAAAACAACTATAACCTTCCCTGTATGTATTCCCGCAAAATATTCATATATTTTCAAATATTACCATTTAGCTAGTCATTCTGGCAGCTACCATGCAGCCGTCTTCCAATGGGTTTATAGGTTATAGACATCTAACGATATTTGCATCGTATGCTCGTCAACGAATACGAGAACCGATGAAGCTAGCATTGTCTCTATATCGATTCTGTAATCCCCATCTCTCCATATTCCTAATTTTCTATAACATTACGTTGTGCATCGGCACTCGCACAGTTGGTTTATGAAAGGACAGTGTTAAATGGGCAGGTTTTGTCGCTCAAATAAGTCGATGAAATGTATTTGAAATATAATGTCATTAATTAGTTAAACACCTTCTCTCTTCGGAAAATTATTGTAAGGAAGGAGTGTATAATATGTTTCAGTAAAGCCATGGAAATAGTTTTTGTAATTCGAAATAATAAAAGGTATAAACATTAAAACTCGCCGCCATGCAATTCTTGCTTTATACGCCACACCGTTATTACCACTACGGCTAATTTGTTTGTGTAATAAGGTGTTTTTCCCTCTACAGTAAACATGAATGGCATAATATATCATTATAAATGGGAAATTTGAAAAAATAAAATTTGCAAAAAACGTGCTACAGTCCCTTTAAACAGTAGTTGATATTTACGTTGTATACTGTTGTCCTCTTTATTACGTTATGGAGAAAGACTAGGATCAGTGGGTCGGCTAAAAATCCAAAGAACCCCGAAGGGATGGTTTGATTAATTTTATCGAATAAAAAAGTCTTGAAAAGAAACCACTATTGACGCACTAGTGATACCATCACCTAGGTCCATGGTCGAATATCTCGCCGAGTATAGCCAATCTCATATTTGTAGCAAAATGCTGTTTAATTTCATTTGCTGCAGCGTTGTATGAATGTGGCGTCATCATGTTTTGCAAGTACATGAGTGAAATATGCATGTGATGAAATGAATGTTATATTATTACATCAATATGGTCTATGTATGCTGTGTAGCAACATTGGTGTTAAAATAAAACATACCAATTGAAGCATTTTTATTTATCATAACAATTTAAAAAAATGTAAATGACTGTTATCGTTACAATGTGCACAACGACAAATTAAAGGCGCTGTAGCACGTTTTTTCGCTCAAATAAGTCGATGAAATGTATTTGAAAAATAATGTCAACAATAGTAAAACACCCTTCTCTCTTCGGAAAATCAAGTTACAAATGAGTGTACATGGTTCCGTAAAGCCATGGGAATCGTTTTTGTCATTCGAAATAATAAAATGTGTTCACAATAAAATGGCCGCCATGCAATTTTTGCTTTATACGCAACACCGTTATTACCACTACGGATAATTGGTTTGTGTAATAAGATGTTTTACCCTCTAAAGTAAATATAAATGACATAAACTATCATTATAAATGGGAAATTTGAAAAAATAAAATTTGCAAAAAACGTGCTACAGCGCCTTTAAGGTGATTTATTATAACTTCGTGTCGTAGAAAAATAATCATTATCGTTCAAATAAAAGATAGAACAACTTATTTGGATAAAAAAAAAGTTAAATGATACATAGTTCATGAATTTCATGCCTTTAAAGCTGTAGCACGTTTTCTCATGGAAATATGGAGATCTCACAAAATGGGAAAAAAATGTTACAATCCAGCTTAAGCAATAAAAAGGGTTCTAAAACGAATGTTTATGGTTCGGTTAAGCAATACGGATCTCATCCTCGAATTATTAAAGATGTTCATCGCCAACAGTTTTCATTTGACATGTGACATGTGACATGTATTCTCCAACTACGGATAATCGGGTCGTGTAATGGGTTTTCTTGCCTTAAATTTGAACATATTTATGACAAATTGTCATTAAAGTGAGTTAATGTATAACTTTCTGACCGCATTTAGTACATGGTTATTCAGAAAGGATGACAATACTCGTATATATTATACTGTACATTGTGAATATCGGTTCATTAATACAGAACACGGGAAACTGGGGGAAATCAATATCTTACTGTAAACAATGTGTATAAAAGTATCCACAACCCTCTAAACTAATATTCTAAAGGAGGGACGGAAGCCATCTTGGATATATATATATATATATATATATATATATATATATATATATATATATATATATATATATATATATATATATATATATATATATATATATATATATATATATATATATATATATATATATATACCAAGTTTCATAACAAAAAAAATATTGAACGGATTTTGAGATATGGCATTTCGGAAGGACGGAACTACGGAATTACGGACGGACTCGAAAACAGTATGTCTCCCGCAAAGCTTTGCTGGGGACATAATAAATATGAAATTACAAGAAGTGTAAGTGGCATAATGTTGAAGGATCCACTTCTGTGCCACACAGTTAAAACGTCCTCAAACCCCACAGCGAAATAAACTAACTGTGAAAATAGATGTATATTGCAAATTAGCCGAGGGCAACGCACTGCATGATGCGCACGATCTCCGAACATTTTCTTCGTGCACTTATTTGACACGCGAGAATCACGTGCTAATTCATAATAAACAACGATAGTATTACAAACCTCTTTCATTCACCAACAAAGGGCCGCAGAAAGTTATGAAAACTTTTAAAATATTCTTAACATATATTAATATAATATTTATTTCACTTTGAAGTGAGACATAAGCACTCACTAAGAACTCAATATCGTAAGTAAAATGTAGGTAAAACGTAGGTAAAAATAATCTACCCCCAATATAACATAGAGTAGGGGGTAGATTTTGTTTACCTACGTTTTACCTACATTTTACTTACGGTATCGAGTTCCTGTGGATGTAAGTCAGTTAATTAGTTTCCTCCATCGTTGCATGGGGAAATATAAGGACAGCTTGTCCCCGAGGTCCGTCCGAGGCGAATCCGATAAAACTCGGAAACTATGGTAGTAACGATTACATTCAACTATGAAACTGTGGTAGTAAATATTACATATCCAACATTTCATCAGTGTGGTCAACTTCCCAATGCAAGGCATAACTCTTGCCAGTCTCCATTACTGACTGATTTAATTAGGCCTTGCAGTATTTCCTTAAAAAATCTGTGTTTAGAAATCCAAGCCTGCTATTCATTTCTGGTGCAGCGATTCACTATCTTGACACAACAAAGCGAGGGAAATACCGCAAGGCTTAAATCAGCCAGTAATGCAGACTGGCAAGAGTTATGCCTTGCGTTTGGAAGTTGCAGTGTGGTAAACATGTACTCAGTTATTGTTGGATGATTTATTTGAAAATAATAAACACATTTATAATCAGTATATTAGGAAAACACATCTCATCATGAAAAAACCGCTTTATAATTTCATCTTCTGAAAAATCAGGGGCAGAGACAAATGTATGATAGAGATACAGAATCGTACTTTTGTTTTTTAAAAGGTGGTACTAACATCGGTGTTTTGGTGTCAGTAATTGGTATAACCACGATAACCCTCACTAAAGCACAAAACAACGCTTGATAAATAATAGAGTCATTTAGATTTTAGCTCATTAATGATAAGGCTTTAACTAATACATGATACGGGGTAGGACCAAAAGTTAGAGTGATGTAGCCTATGTGGCCCTTATTGTGGATACTAAGTAATCAAATCTACAATAAACAATGCTTATATGCCACATGTGTACACATATTTCAACTTTCTAATACATTTAGTGTTTTAGAAGAACATGGAGAGAGGCATTTGTCTTTAGGACTTGACACCTGTGGCACCCTTTAAGTGATTACACTCTCTTGGACAAGTAGTTCTTGAAAAGAAGTCGAAAAGGTGGAAAGTTTACGGGCGGATGCCATGCCCTGCCATCAGTATATCGGGACTTTCAGGCATGATAAGCTAAATATCATCTTGGTCGTTTAAGAACATATTGTCGAGATCACTTCACACAAGCTATCACCTTTCTTCAAAATAAATGAAGTGATCGGATAATAATGCAACAAACGAGATCAAAATATATGAGTAACTGTGTCAATTATCCATTGGAATAGTGGTTTCATGATATTGGCCAGGCCAGTAGTATGAGTGACTATGGTTTAAAACATTTATAAAACTCGAATTGTATTTATGATCTTTTCGAAGCCATGATTAAATATGTGTATTGAATTATGTTTTTAACTAACAAAAACAACATTATCTGAAATATATCAAAGTGCCACTAGTACAATAAAGTCAACACTCCGCTATTTTCCTCTTTTAGTAGCCTGTCGGTCTGGGATCAGGCCAAATTGTCGAATGCGAAAATTAAATTTCTCGCCATTTCAGAATTGACTTTAAAATGTTTAAAGTTCATGGAGGTTTAAAAAAATGCTACGCAAAATGTGTATATCCGCGTAGTAGATTTACGCGAAGTTTGCATAGAGGTTTGGAGTCAATTCTTATGGTTTAATGTACTCATACGTGATGTTTTCAAAAGGTTTCTTTGCTCCAAATATTATATAAATTTGCAACAATTAGAGCTGCATTATTTACGCGTATGAATTCAAAATCAACAACATTATAGAGACAAGAGTCAATCAAAACGTCAATGGAATCATGACGCCCCGCCATCAGCCAATGAAAATCCACAACAAAACTGGCCTCGGGTCATGGGTACATAATAATAATAATAGCACTTTATTGTCCTCAATACATCGTAAATCGGAAATTTGTTTTGTGCATTTCGCACCCGGCAGTTGCAGTGCATTTCAAGTTCAAGCGTTGTTCTGTCCTTATAAGGACAAGGAAGCAACAACTCCCATCTTTTAACGTATTTTGGAATCGAACCCCGGTCTTCCGGGTGATGAGCGGAAACTCTACCAACTGAGGTACTTCCCCGGTGTAAATATATATGACGTCACGAATTATATATATATAAATTATGTTTATGCAGGTCCACTCAAAGCATTTGCTACTAATGAATAAGGTAGACAATTGGCCAAATAGTCGAAAAATATACTACCCAAATAGTCGAAACAAAAATATATATAAAAACATGTTTGATAAATAAAAAGAAAGGTAGGTAGGCTTACTGTCAATGATTGCTTTAGAATTAGAAAATTACAAATGCAATACAAACACGACATACGTTCAGTTATACTTTTCAACACAACACTTCTTTCAAAACTTCATGTCAACTGAGTAGTGTTAACTTATTGTAAATCTTCAGTTACTCTGGGTTTTCTTTTCTCATACTAGTATATATGTTATTACAAACTTCATTAGATCACTAATTAACTGGTTTTACAATTGAAAATAAAGGTGAACTGTCCATTCTTTTTTTTTACTGATACTTTGACAAAATATTCCTCAAATCAAAGTATTTTGATGACTTCAAAACGGTAAAACAAACTTTATTACTGTGTGCAAATGATTATAAGAACTGTTTTACATAATAATGATTCTAACAATTGACAAATACCATTAACATATACTCTGCATGCATTGCCATTAGTAATTTTGATTATTTCTTTAGTTAAAATATATGTTATACAAACATCACATATATTTTGTCTAACGATACATGCAATCAGCTGTATTGGCCTGCAAACACTACACGTTTGTAATGAATAAAATTTATGCATCATCTTGGTTTCAATCTTCTCAGTCAAAATATTTCTTATTTCACATTTTTCTTGTTATCCACCCCGAAACATAATAAACAATTGTATCTGTAAAAAATTACTTTCCACTTTTTGACCCAAAAAACTTTCGACTATTTGGCAAATTTTCGACCTTTTGGCCAATCAGAAACCATATACTGAATTTGCCCTGGCATTTGATTCATTTTGGTTGGGTTGGCATTGGTCGCGTTTAGTTTATTAAATCTGAGAAAAATCTATGTGAACATTGATGGCATACAATTAAAATTGGAATGACACTGAACGAGAATACATATGAATCGCATTCAAAGTTTCGAGGCAAGCATCCTACTGTTACCAGCCACGACTTATGCGCGCCCCCACGTTAATGTTCTTCGAACAAGGGCAGATAACTCTCATTGCTCATTAACAACACAGATTCATAAAATGGTCGGAAAATGTAAATAACTATGTTGACATATCCCGACATTGACGGTCTGACGTCCTTTTGAAGCAATGGCTTTGGCGCCGGAGATTCAGAAGTTTGAAATCACCCTCGATCCATCGTTTTTCGAAGATGTCTGGGTTTCTAATACCAGTGAGAGCGAGTCACAAGCGACTGTATACCGACCCGGTGGGGTTGTGGAGGGATCTGTTCAACTGGTGGTTGTGGAGCCCTACAGGTTCAGTGGTGAGATATCTGTAAACAATAAGTGTCACTAGGTTATCATCCGTGTTTAAATATGTTTTGGGAGTGCATGAATGGACAATGTATGTATGTATAAATGTTGACTTCAGATAGCTATGCTCAAGCTTTTTTGAAAAAAAATGTTAAAATTATTCTGAAATATGATTTGTGTAGCTTAATGTATAGAAAAGAAAAAAATATTTTTAAAACTTTTTTTACTTCCAATATTTTGATGTGAAAAATGTTCAAAGTACATGACCGTCTGGTTTTCAGAAACCAGGAAATTAGCAAAAGGTGTCTGGGATCCATAACAAATTTAATTTTGGCAATATCTACAAAATTACAAAACCAAAAATAGCATTCCAACATTTCTGATGCAAATTAATAACTTTTATGGTGAAATACCTTCATAATATTTTTATAAAATTGGAAAACAGTTGGAAAATCATAGGCGGAAATGAGTATTGAACCCAAACACACTGCCATTTACCATTTCTGATAGGCATTATCATTAATATATGTTAAGATATGACAGAATAATAACCACACAGTTGTCAGTAAATAACCAGTTATTTTTTTAAAATATGTATTTAATATTAAAACATAACTAAGAACAAAGAAAAAACATTTGGTCAATAGCTCCATAACCTAAAATAGATAACATTTATCATTTTCATATAAAAATTCTTATTATATTTGTAAAAGCTAAAAATTTGGTTAATTATACTAAATGGGATAAAAAGGTTTTTAAAAGTATGTTTTAAAATGCATTTACACTTGATAATCATTTGTTATTACCTATTTAAACACTGAACTTAAGAGGTTCCAAACAATAATGAAATTAAATGAAAAAATGCTGTAAATTGGCATGATGCAAGCTGAATATGTATTATTCGAGATTCAAAAAGAAAAAGTGCGTGGCACGGAGCTCGTTTTTCTGCAAAATGATGTTTTTTGTGGTAATGTCTCAAGAAGAGGCTAACTCTTTTTAATTTTTGTTAAGGTCACTTTAAAAGAAAAAATATGATCATTCAGAGCTTTATTGTTGTTTTATTTGATAAATGGAATGTTTTTAGAATAGAAAAGTGATTTCTTCATTTGTATGTTGCTTTTTTTTCATTTGCCTTACATGATAAGATGCAATGTCAACACTGGATTCTGCAGAAATAACTTCAAAAGTCCTGTTCAATAATAAAAATAAATGAAAAATAATTCAAACATGATAATACTTGTGGAAAACATACAGCTGAAGCATAATAGAAAATAAAAAATATATGTCACGGACCTATTTTCTGAGTAATTTGATGCTGAAGTTGAATATTATCAAAAATATTGCCAAAGGGAGATAACTCTTCTTTGGAAAATTTAGATTTTTATTACATAATTCATTTATAAAAGGTTGTAGAACAGATACTTTTTTTACCATAAAACATAAACTATTTCACACAATCATAATACCATTACCTTTCTTTATAAGTATCCAAAGGTAATTTGATTTTTAATGTTTCTCACAGCACACTGTTGATGAAAAATGGACCTAAGCTATTAAGTCCTGAGAGCGAGAGTTACAAAGGGAGGTAATCTGACCTCACTGAAGACCGCTAATGGATTTTACCAGTTTTACAAAAAAATCTTTAAAATGCATGTATCCCACCTAAATAATTTTGTAAATATTGGGATAATTATCCTAAAAGATTAAAGTCTGAAATACATTAAGATTTAGAGGCGTAACAATTCGTTTTCAAAAGTAAAAATTAAATTGAAAAATATATTTATATGTATCAACTCGGGAAAAGGAGCTGAAAAGCAAAATACAGCTGTTACACGTGGCCCTATTACCCTGGATCATAATGCACGTCAGTTTTAGCGCGTAATTTCATGATACAAGCTTGAAAAGATGGTATAGTCAACAGTACCCTCAAGACTGGGGTTTTCAGCTATTTTGGACAGTCTAGGAAGAGTTACTGCCCTTGACCTTGAGCATAGCTACTTCAGATCAAGCACTGGTTCGCTAGTTCCAGCCGATGCTCACAGGTTTCACCGCAATTCATAGCGACTTGGTGTTGCGGGCTTTCTCCCTGCCATACTATTAGCAGCCGTGATACAAGTGAAATACTCTTGAAACTCACCTCACCTCACCTCACCTCACCTCACCTCACCTCACCTCAGATCAAGCAATCTGAGAATAAATCTGAAACCTTTCTGATGAAAATAATTTTTAACTTTCAGAAATTCAGTTCGAGAGAATATCTGCTTAATAAATGAATGAAACACAGTCAAATTGAAAGATATTAATGAAGGTGATATTTTGATGACTTTATATTTCACAACTTGATAATGACAAGCGCACATTTGTTGAAAACTAAAAACAATGAGCTGTATTAGCCATTCATCGACTCTGTGAGTGGAGATTTCAGCGTTCTCTTGTTTTCGTTGATTGGTGATCTTGCTTTATTTTACAAGAACAAGCATATTTGGAGCACAGAAATTTTTAATAATGCGGACAAAACTTGATTCCCAAATAACGAATACAACCACAAATTCCTCCTACTCCAACTTAGCATATTGTCTTTGAAATTCAGCTGTCTTTTAAAGGAGGCTTCTATCGGGATATTTTTTATGGAAACGAAATTCAAGAGGATATTCCTGTTTACACATATATGCTATTAATACTTGCACAGTCAAATTGAAAGATATAAATGAAGTTGATATTTTGATAACTTCATATTTTTCAACTTGATGAAAACAAGCACACATATGTGTTGAAAAATGAAAACAGTGAGAACTGAAGCCATTCATCGGCGCTGTGAGTTGGGAAAACTTTGCTGCTGTCTAACAGCATATTGTTTATTAGTTTTATTGTATGTTTTGTGTTACTATGTGAATAATCTATCATTGTATATGTTTTATTATTTTAAAAGTGTAAAATTGGGTTAAATATAGCGTGTTTTCTTTTCACGCCTTTAGATCAACGATAGATCTTTCCCTTTAAGATACCTTATCCAAATGTTTCAACTGAGGTGGCCATTTGATTTGGGACAAAGGTTCACGCCAACAACCCAGGTTTGAATCCCGGTAGCAACACCTAAAATTTGTGACCTGGGTCTCTCTCTCTGTTGTGTCACTGGGCGAGGGACTTCAGTCTGATTAAAATCGACAGTTTTCCGAGGAATAAAAGTTGCAAAAATTGAAAATAGTGCATCTATCGGATTATGAACTCATATCTTTCGGAGGTTTCCTCGCAAAACCATCTGAAAACAGCCAGATGATTCCCATGTTCTGACCCATTTCAGTTAACCAATCACTTCCAACAATAGCTTTCAGCGCGAGAAGCTAGGGGAAGATAACTCCAAACAGCTATCCTTTCGTCTGTTCCAAATGCTTTCAAATGGGCTTCATCTGCGCTAAACTGGTTTGGAACAAGTGCCTATACGTGATGTCCTCAGACTTTGTTAGTGAGGAATCTACAGAATCGGTAGATGCATTTTTTTGCAATTTTTATCCCTTGGAACAAGGACAATTTTTATCAAGTCACTTCATTCACACCCAGCTGTACAATTGGGTACCTGAAATTAGGGTGGTTTCTTGTAGCACTTATTTCTGCTCTGAAAGTACAGTCCTGTCACAGTAATAATGTCAGCACGCTAGAGTAATTTCAAAGAGCACTGTACAACATTTATATTATATTCATCTATTTTATATATATATATACTTGACTACTTGAATGAACCAAACAAGATGGAGTTGATTCCCTTTGAATCTACAGACAGACGAGAACATATTTAGAATATCACATGAGTTTGACACGCTGGATATTTAAAACTATCACACAAAATGATAAATTTCAATTTATTACAATCACACACTACCGACACACAGTGTAAGACATTACAATTTATGACGCTTAACTCCCTTGTCAATCAATTGTCATTGAAGTTAAACGATCCAATCAGTGTGGTGATCGCTTGTCAAGGGAACACTTACAATTATTACAATCTGAACACTTTTGATGAACCACCGGATTAATGAAGCAGTAATAGTTGTAATTAACTAATCCGTTACAGCTAATTGGTGTTCGGATTCGGAAACGGAATCAACGGATTAATAAATCAACATTTAATGAGTTTATATAGAGATAAGTTTGGTTACCGCTTGCTACCGTTCGGAAACTGCGAGATTCGGATTATCAGTGGCCGGACTATCGCAGCTTGACTATATATATATATTATTATTAGTAGTAATAATAAATACTGTATAATAAGCCTTGCATTATTTCCCCCGCTTTTCGGTGCAAAGATAGTGGATCGCTGCACCTGAAATGAAATGCCTATTGGGCTCCGATTTCCTAGTATGGAAACCTTAAGGAAATACTGCAAGGCTTAAATCAGGCAGTCAAACAGACTGGCAAAAGTTATGCCTTGCTTTGGGAATTGTATAAAATGATGATGTTTGATCTTTAGGCATCTACTTGAGTGGGAGTGGCGAGATGGTGATTGCATTCGATAGCGAAGACTCCGAGGCCATCCGCAACAACATCATCATCCGACAGAACAAGGAGTTCAAGGAACACTCAGCGAGCAAAGATTACGTCATCCTGCCAGGGAAACAGATTTTTGGTGGGTAGACATTCACAAAGTGTGATTGTAAAATGTGCATCTTCCTCATTATGTCTCCCAATGAAGGGTCGACAGACATATTGTTTTTTGGTTGAGTTTCTGTCGACATTGGCGTCAGTGTCGGCATTGGCATACCCATTGTTTCCAAAGCATACCTCTAAAACTACTTGATCCATCATAAAAAAATATGGTATACAGTCTCCCCATATCATTTAGATGTGCTTTTTGGGGGTTTCAGATTTTTTCAATTTTTTTGTTTTTTGTTTCCATGGTAGAAATTTGGATTTGAAGGGTAGGGTTTGTTTCTGGAGCAGATCTGTAAAACTACAATCTTCACTAAATTTGGTATATAGCCTCCACATATCATGCAGATGTGCCTTTTGGGGGTTTGAACTTTTTCAGTTTGATTTATTTCATTTTCTGTGGCAACAATTTGGACTTGGGTCTTTTAGAAGGGTAATAACTGAAATTGTATTGGGAAATGGGAAAGGGGAGACATCTGTTTTTATGAGTAAAAACACCTTCTAGTTTCAATACAGGAATTAAGAATTTACATTTGTTATCTTGTTCTGACTGCCATTGCAAGTTTGTCCTTGAATATATGGAATGGAAGTCACAAAATTTGCTTAAACAATATTGTTATTTAATTGCATTCCAAACATCATCTTAGTAGCCTGAAATAGAAGGAGATTACTATGAAAAATTTATATCCAGCAATCTTAATTAGCAGCTCCGACTTAGTCGGAGCTGCTATCATTTTTTGCGCAGTTTCCGCCGCCGCCGCGTATTCGCTATAACTTTTTTCCTAGAAGGTTTTGAGAACTCATATACATAACTTCTTACTTATGCCCCTGGGGAATTTTTTTGACATGTTCATATTCAAGGTCAAAGGTCAAGGTCACGAGTTCTGAAATCGCTAAAAAAATCCCTGTAAACACGATTACTTGAAAAGTATTTGTACTATCAGGCTCTTATTTGGTGTACATCAATTATGGAGAAAGGCCAAGATTTGAAAAGGTTTTCGCTAACATCCGTCAAAGGTCAAGGTCACAGCGAGGGCACGACTTAAGCATGCTTTTGCGAAAATGTCTTATTTCAACTATTAACACTTTGAATCATTACATGATAGTTATACACAATGAAAAGTGATCACTGATTGTGTGACCTTGATTTTAAAAGGTCAAGGTCACGAAATATGGTCAAGGTCACCAGTTCTTAAATCACTAAATATGTATGTAATACCGTGGGATATAGTCATCGCCCCGTCCGTCCGTCCGTCTGTCCGTCTGTCCGTCCGTAATCATTTCGTTTCCGGAGCACAGCTCCAAAACCGTTCATCATATCTTCCTGAAACTTTGCATGTGTATTACCCACTAACTGAAGTGGTGCCTTTTGATATTTTCAGATTTTTTCTGAAAAATTAATTTTTTTCTGTTTCCATAGAAACATTAGAGGGATGTTGGTTGTTGTTGATTTTGACTGCTTCTGGAGCAGAAGTCTAAAACCCTTAACATTCCTGAAACTAACTGAAGTACGGTAGTAGATACACAAGTATCTGTAAAAGATGTGTTTTACAAATTTTGTGGAACCAGTGGGATATGTCATCTTCTGATGACTCTTGTTTCCATGGAGGTATCAACACCTCATATATACAGCTTCTTTCTTGTACACCTGGGGAAATATTTTGACATGCTCACATTCAAGGTCAAAGGTCAAGGTCATGAGTTCTGAAATCACTACAAAAATCCATGTAAACATGATAACTTCAACAACTTCTGTGCTATCAGGCCCTTACTTGGTGTATATCAACTATGGAGAGAGACTGAGATTTGAAAAGGTTTTCGCTAAAATCTGCCCACGGTCAAGGTCACAGCGAGGTCACAACTTAAGCATGCAGTTGCGAACATTCCTTATTTTAACTATTAACACTTTGAATCATTACATGATTGTTATACACAATGAAAAGTGATCATTGACTGTGTGACCTTGATGATCAAAGGTCAAGGTCACAAGATATGGTCATGGTGACCAGTTCTGAAATCTCTAAGTAACTTTTTTCCAAAAAGGTATTAACACCTCATATACATATGAGATGCGTTCAATAAGTGTTGCAAGCGGGGCATTGGTGTTTACATCAACAGTGTCAGCTTATAGCAGGTGTTACTATAGTCAAAACATAACATTGACACATGTCAAAACAATTTCTAGACATAACAATTATTTAGATATAATAGCTGCGCTGACCTAGGGGTCTCCATAATCATGGATTCTCTCAAACATGAACAACGCGCTGTGATCAAGTTCCTTACTAAAGAGGGATGCAAAGCTACAGAAATACATAATCGTATGTGTAATGTGATGGGTAAGGATGCTCCTAACTTTTCAACAGTTTGTCGCTGGTCTCTTCAGTTCAAGCGGAGCAGGGAGTCCTTAGACGATGACCCACGGTCAGGCAGGCCATCTGAAGTCACCCGACCGGAAGTAATTGCCGCTATCGAAAGACGAATTTTAGCTGACCGCCGTGTTAAAGTTTCTGAACTGTCTTTGGAATTCCAGATATCAGTTGGAAGTGTTGAAAAAATAATTCATGACCATCTTGGTATGTCCAAGGTATCTGCAAGATGGGTACCCAGAAACCTCACAGCACAAGATCGCCAGAAAAGAACCGAAAGTTGCATGGAGCTCCTGGATCGGTTTAATGCGGATGAAGCCAGGTTTTTGTCTCGTCTGGTGACAGGTGACGAAACCTGGATCCACCACTGGGACCCGGAAACTAAACTGGAATCCAAGCAATGGAAGCACCCGAGTTCACCGCCTCCCCTGAAGTTTCGCACTCAACCATCAGCTGGCAAGGTTATGGCGACAATCTTTTGGGATGCAAAAGGCATATTATTAATTGATTACTTGCCAACCAAAACTACAATGAATGGTCAATATTATGCCAACCTATTGCAAGAATTGCGAAAGACAATTCGACAGAAACACCGTGGAATGTTGACACGTGGTGTTCTGATTTTGCATGACAACGCTCCAGTTCACAAGTCAAGAGTTGCACAGGCCGCTATACGTGATTGTGGATTCGAACAGCTTAACCACCCACCCTACAGCCCAGACCTAGCCCCCAGTGACTACTTCCTGTTCAGAAACCTGAAATCCGCCCTACGTGGAAGGCACTTCCGGGATGACGAAGACGTCAAAGCTGCCACAGAGGCGTGGTTAGGGGGGCAAACGGAAGACTTCTACAAAAGCGGCATCAAAAGTCTTATAGAGAAATGGAATAAGTGTATTGAGGTGAAAGGTAACTATATTGAAAAATAAAAGTAAAAAATTGACTACGCGAGTTGGTTTTATATTGAAGTTGCAACACTTATTGAACGCCCCTCGTAGCTTCTTTCTTATAAATCTGGTGAATGATTTTGACATGTTCACATTCAAGGTCAAAGGTCAAGGTCATGAGTTCTTAAATCACTACAATTATCCTTGTAAACACGATAACTTCAAACATTTTTGTGCTGTCAGGCTCTTATTTGGTATATATCAACTATGGGGAAAGACCAAGATTGGAAAACCTTTTTGCTAAATTCTGTCAAAGGTCAAGGTCACAACAAGGTCACAACTTAAGTGTGCTATTGTGAATATACCTTATGTTAACAATGAACACTTTGAGTCATTGCATGAATGTTATACACAATGAAAAGTAATCATTGATGGTGTGACCTTGAAGGTCAAAGTTCAAGGTCATGAGATATTGGTTAAGGCCATGTTAATCTTTTGTTCCAATTTGAAATCAGAAATAGGTTTTAAGAACAAAGTTGTGAAAAGTGACCCCAGTGATGATTCAACTTGTTACAATAACTTGAATATTAATGAAAAATTTGTTTTCCAAAAGAATTCCCATTTTATTTATGCTGAGGAGAAGGCGGAACAGGGAAAGGCGAGACCCAAAGTTTCGGAGCAGCTCTGCTTTTGCGGTTTCCCGCAAACGCTCTTTTAGTTTAAATACCTATTTTTGGCATTTTGATTACATCTGTTTAAATTGCTACATTTCGAACATCATCTCTATTAGCCTGAACTAGAAAGATTACTATGAAAGATTTTCATCAGGCAATCCTAATTTTAATAACCTACATTTGGCATTTTGTTTAAATTTGCTACATTTTGTACATGTACAAAGTGTTAGAGAACTCTCATTAAAATTCGGGGGCGGGATAGCGCAGTGGTTATCGCGTTCGGCTTCGCATCAAGAGGTCCTGGGTTCGAATCCCGACAGGGGCACAGCAACTTTGTCTGCAGTGGAGAACTGTTCTACATGCAGTAAGGTTTGGGTACAATGCTGTACTGAATTTCAGCGTAGTACCACCCATGGTTCGCTAGTTCAAGCCAATGCTCGCAGGTTTCACCGCAATGCATAACCACATGGCGTTACAGGCTTTCTCTTTGCCTTGATACTAGCAGCCGCGATATAAGTGAAATACTCTTGAAAGCGGCGTTAAACCCCAACTCACCTCACCTCATTACAAATTCAAACTCTTCTACACTTCAGGAGTACAAGGACAGATTCAGTACCTCCCTCCCGGCGACCACCAGTTTCCTTTCAAGTTTGAGCTTCCTGCAAGTATACCCTCCAGTTTCTCTGGTCGATACGGCTTCATCGAGTACTGGTTGGAGGCGAGCATAGATCAGAGTCCTTACGGGCACACTATCACCAAACAACAGATAATTGAACTTCATGGGATCTACGATCTGACGTCAACAGCGACTGCACTGGTAGGGTTTATATTCCATTTCATTTTCTCCCAGCAGAGGTTACTCAACCCACATAACCTCTGTCACCAGTAGAGCACTTTCTGGCCTAGAAATAGATCTATTTGGTTGCAAAGTTTGTTGTGCAATGTTTGAAACTGAGCATTTCGTATTTTCTTGTTAGTTGAAATGACTAGTTCCTTCTCACGGCAATACATAAAGATCTTTCACAAAATAGATGTCTTGATTAAAAAAATAACGTTATTATTTATTTCTTGTCTTACTGCCATTGCATGCTACTTGCTATGAGGGCAGTCTGATTAAAATCGACCCTGTTCCGTGGAATTTAATCTGCAAAATACTTCACCCCCTGTAGGAGCGTGTTCCGTACCAGTTTAGTGCAGACAAAGCCCAGTCAAATAGTTGACCGATCACATCATAGTATTTAAACGGTCACCGTCTACAGGCTGTTATCAGACGGTATCCTGATAAATATACTATTTTGCAACTTTTATTCCTTGAACAACTGTCTATTTTAATGAGACTGGCTATGTGGGTATGAAATAACCAGTAACCTGCCAGCCCTTGTGTAGTAAAACAGATGATGTCTAGTAAAAATGTACACGCTGATAACATAATTTGGCATATATAATTTTAAAAGCGTTGGTATGTGTTGTCCCAGGTACCCGTGGAGCACACCCAAGACGAGAACTATTGTTGTCTGTGCTGTACTGATGGAGTGTACGGCTTTACCTTCACACTGAACAAGAAGGGATTTACTCACGGAGAAAGAATCCAACCCAAAATTCAACTGAGAAATGGAACTCCAGCAGAGACTGAGGCAACTCTGAAGGTCAAAAAGGTATTCTCAATTTCAGATAAGTCATGATGTATGTTGCCAGTGTACGAAAGAGCTGCCTGCCCGCCAGCCAATTGCTTGTTAGTTTCTGATGGGGCCAGTTCTAAAATTGGCTTGTTAGTTTCTGATGGGGCCCGTTCTAAAATTGGCTTGTTAGTTTCTGATGGGCCCCGTTCTAAAATTGGCTTGTTAGTTTCTGATGGGGCCCGTTCTAAAATTGGCTTGTTAGTTTCTGATGGGGCCAGTTCTAAAATTGGCTGGTTAGTTTCTGATGGGCCCCGTTCTAAAATTGGCTGGTTAGTTTCTGATGGGGCAAGTTCTAAAATTGGCTGGTTAGTTTCTGATGGGGCCAGTTCTAAAATTGGCTTGTTAGTTTCTGATGGCGCCAGTTCTAAAATTGGCTGGTTAGTTTCTGATGGGGCCAGTTCTAAAATTGGCTTGTTAGTTTCTGATGGGGCCCGTTCTAAAATTGGCTTGTTAGTTTCTGATGGGGCCCGTTCTAAAATTGGCTTGTTACTTTCTGATGGGGCCAGTTCTAAAATTGGCTTGTTAGTTTCTGATGGGGCCCGTTCTAAAATTGGCTTGTTAGTTTCTGATGGGGCCAGTTCTAAAATTGGCTTGTTAGTTTCTGATGGGGCCAGTTCTAAAATTGGCCTGTTAGTTTCTAATGGGGCCAGTTCTAAAATTGGCTTGTTACTTTCTGATGGGGCCCGTTCTAAAATTGGCTTGTCAGTTTTTGATGGGGCCCGTTCTAAAATTGGCTTGTTAGTTTCTGATGGCGCCAGTTCTAAAATTGGCTCTAGTTTCTGATGGGGCCAGTTCTAAAATTGGCTTGTTAGTTTCTAATGGGGCCAGTTCTAAAATTGGCTTGTTAGTTTCTAATGTGGCCAGTTCTAAAATTGGCTTGTTACTTTCTGATGGGGCCCGTTCTAAAGTTGGCTTGTTAGTTTCTGATGGGGCCCGTTCTAAAATTGGCTTGTTAGTTTCTGATGGGGCCAGTTCTAAAATTGGCTGGTTAGTTTCTGATGGGCCCCGTTCTAAAATTGGCTGGTTAGTTTCTGATGGGGCCAGTTCTAAAATTGGCTTGTTAGTTTCTGATGGGGCCCGTTCTAAAATTGGCTTGTTAGTTTCTGATGGGCCCCGTTCTAAAATTGGCTTGTTAGTTTCTGATGGGGCCAGTTCTAAAATTGGCTTGTTAGTTTCTGATGGGGCCCGTTCTAAAATTGGCTTGTTAGTTTCTGATGGGGCCAGTTCTAAAATTGGCTTGTTAGTTTCTGATGGGGCCAGATCTAAAATTGGCCTGTTAGTTTCTAATGGGGCCAGTTCTAAAATTGGCTTGTTACTTTCTGATGGGGCCCGTTCTAAAATTGGCTTGTCAGTTTTTGATGGGGCCCGTTCTAAAATTGGCTTGTTAGTTTCTGATGGCGCCAGTTCTAAAATTGGCTCTAGTTTCTGATGGGGCCAGTTCTAAAATTGGCTTGTTAGTTTCTAATGGGGCCAGTTCTAAAATTGGCTTGTTAGTTTCTAATGTGGCCAGTTCTAAAATTGGCTTGTTACTTTCTGATGGGGCCCGTTCTAAAGTTGGCTTGTTAGTTTCTGATGGGGCCCGTTCTAAAATTGGCTTGTTAGTTTCTGATGGGGCCAGTTCTAAAATTGGCTGGTTAGTTTCTGATGGGCCCCGTTCTAAAATTGGCTGGTTAGTTTCTGATGGGGCCAGTTCTAAAATTGGCTTGTTAGTTTCTGATGGGGCCCGTTCTAAAATTGGCTTGTTAGTTTCTGATGGGCCCCGTTCTAAAATTGGCTTGTTAGTTTCTGATGGGGCCAGTTCTAAAATTGGCTGGTTAGTTTCTGATGGGCCCCGTTCTAAAATTGGCTGGTTAGTTTCTGATGGGGCAAGTTCTAAAATTGGCTGGTTAGTTTCTGATGGGGCCAGTTCTAAAATTGGCTTGTTAGTTTCTGATGGCGCCAGTTCTAAAATTGGCTGGTTAGTTTCTGATGGGGCCAGTTCTAAAATTGGCTTGTTAGTTTCTGATGGGGCCCGTTCTAAAATTGGCTTGTTAGTTTCTGATGGGGCCCGTTCTAAAATTGGCTTGTTACTTTCTGATGGGGCCAGTTCTAAAATTGGCTTGTTAGTTTCTGATGGGGCCCGTTCTAAAATTGGCTTGTTAGTTTCTGATGGCGCCAGTTCTAAAATTGGCTTGTTAGTTTCTGATGGGGCCAGTTCTAAAATTGGCTTGTTAGTTTCTAATGGGGCCAGTTCTAAAATTGGCTTGTTACTTTCTGATGGGGCCCGTTCTAAAATTGGCTTGTCAGTTTCTGATGGGGCCCGTTCTAAAATTGGCTTGTTAGTTTCTGATGGCGCCAGTTCTAAAATTGGCTTGTTAGTTTCTGATGGGGCCAGTTCTAAAATTGGCTTGTTAGTTTCTAATGGGGCCAGTTCTAAAATTGGCTTGTTAGTTTCTAATGGGGCCAGTTCTAAAATTGGCTTGTTACTTTCTGATGGGGCCCGTTCTAAAATTGGCTTGTTAGTTTCTGATGGGGCCCGTTCTAAAATTGGCTTGTTAGTTTCTGATGGGGCCCGTTCTAAAATTGGCTGGTTAGTTTCTGATGGGCCCCGTTCTAAAATTGGCTGGTTAGTTTCTGATGGAACAAGTTCTAAAATTGGCTGGTTAGTTTCTGATGGGGCCAGTTCTAAAATTGGCTTGTTAGTTTCTGATGGCGCCAGTTCTAAAATTGGCTTGTTAGTTTCTGATGGGGCCAGTTCTAAAATTGGCTTGTTAGTTTCTGATGGGGCCCGTTCTAAAATTGGCTTGTTAGTTTCTGATGGGGCCCGTTCTAAAATTGGCTTGTTAGTTTCTGATGGGGCCCGTTCTAAAATTGGCTTGTTAGTTTCTGATGGGGCCCGTTCTAAAATTGGCTTGTTACTTTCTGATGGCGCCAGTTCTAAAATTGGCTTGTTAGTTTCTGATGGAGCCAGTTCTAAAATTGGCTGGTTAGTTTCTGATGGGGCCCATTCTAAAATTGGCTTGTTAGTTTCTGATGGCGCCAGTTCTAAAATTGGCTTGTTAGTTTCTGATGGGGCCAGTTCTAAAATTGGCTTGTTAGTTTCTAATGGGGCCAGTTCTAAAATTGGCTTGTTACTTTCTGATGGGGCCCGTTCTAAAATTGGCTTGTTAGTTTCTGATGGCGCCAGTTCTAAAATTGGCTGGTTAGTTTCTGATGGGGCCAGTTCTAAAATTGGCTAGTTAGTTTCTGATGGGGCCAGTTCTAAAATTGGCTTGTTACTTTCTGATGGGGCCCGTTCTAAAATTGGCTTGTTAGTTTCTGATGGCGCCAGTTCTAAAATTGGCTTGTTAGTTTCTGATGGCGCCAGTTCTAAAATTGGCTTGTTAGTTAGATTATTGTAGTAATGACATTTATTATTGCTATCTTGTTATCCCGCCGGTATGTTATGCCATGGGATATAGTCGTCCGTCCGTCTGTAATCATTTTGTTTCCAGAACTCCAAAACTGTTCATGATATCTTTCTGAAAGTACGCATGTGTATCACCCACTAAATGAAGTGCTTTTTGATATTTTCAGATTTATGAATTTTTTTAAAAAAAATTTCGATAGAAATCTTGGATTTTGACTTTGATTTTTTCCCAGAGCTTAATTTCAAAGCCCTACATCATATGTTCCTGAAACTCTGCATGTGTATTACCCACCTACTGAACTGGTACTTTAATGGTATACAATTATCTTTCAAAGATGTGTTTTACAAATTATGTCGGACTGATTGGATATGTCATCTTCTGATGACTCATGATTGTTGTTCAAAGTTTGATATTCTCTCTGACCACTTGCCAGGAGATTGTGTATGAGATTGGACCCTCGACGACTATAAAGGATGAGAAGGAACAGATCGGTGAATGTTCAATACGGGTTGACGTCAACACGACTAACGACTGGGAGGTGGACATATTGCTAGGAGATAACCTCCTGCCTTCGGTCTTCAACCACTGTCCGTACATCCGCGTGGATTACAAGCTGGAGGTGAGAACTTTTTAAGCTCATGGCCTTATGGCATGGCTGTCGTCTGTCCGGCGTCTGACTTTTTACATTATCAACTTCTACTCAAGAACTGCTGCACTCCCAAAGCTGAAATTTTGAAGGGTACCTTGCACCTAAGGGATAAAATTCACCTAAAAATTCATCTAAGGGATGAAATTTTTTCATTTGGCTATTACAACTTCACCCTCCCTGAAATATGGTTGTGGTAAGCATTATCCACAAAGGGTTTGTATGTCTTCTTTTCTGAAACCTGTTGACATAGGAAGCTGAAATGTTCAGAGTAATATCTTTCTTACATGGAAGAGGGGGGAGGGGGGTTGAAATATGAGTATATATATATTATATATATAAGTCAATATAGATTGACTATGAGTCACAGAGATCACTCCCTATAAGTTAAAGTTAATGAAGGTAAAGCACTAGGTTTTTTTGCATGTTTGGTGATGATTCATTGCATACATGTTATTAACCTATTATGTCAAATATAAGTTAGTCTTGATTTTACGAGTCTCATGAGCTGCAGAGTCAATATTTTTGCATTTATCACACAGGTTTGTTACACATTTGCCTCTTCTTGCTGTCTATCTGATCATTAGTTTTGGAAATCATTTAATTTGTCATCCTGCTCCCTTAGGGTGAGGTGAGGTGAGGTGAGTTAGGGTTTAACGCCGCTTTCAAGAATATTTCTGATCACTTATATTGCGGCTGCTAGTATTAAGGCAGAGAGAAAGCCCGCAACACCATGTGGCTATACTTTACCGTTAAACCTGGGAGTATTGGCTGGAACTAGCGAACCATGGGCGGTACTGCACTGAAATTCAGTGTAGCATTGCACCCAAACCTTACTGCATGTAGAACAGTTCTCTACTGCAGACAAAGTTGCCATGCCCCTGGCGGGATTCGAACCCCGGTCCTCTTGATCCAAAGCCCAACACGCTAACCATTGCGCAATCCCGCCCCTGCCTTTTAGGGAATTTGTACTATTGAAGGTAGTGTTATCCCAAATATAACCATGTTAGATTTCTTCACTATCTAAATGGCAAGTATTTCTACTGCTCCCTTAGGGTATTTATATGCACAAGGATGCTTCAATCTCGTGACTAAGCAGGTATCGTGATGAAACACTGCTTTCATGTTCTAAAGGGGCAGTAGCACGTTTTTCTCGCTCAAATAAGTCGATGAAATGTATTAGAAAAATAATGTCACCAATAGTAAAACGCCCTTCTCCCTTCAGAAACTCAAGTTGAAACAGTGTACACGGTTTGGTAAAGCCATAGGAATCGTTTTGTAATTCGAAATAATGAAATAAGTTCACATCAAAATGGCCGCCAAAAGGTTTTGCCCTTCTTCGTTACTGGCTGATTTAAGCCTTTCTGCATTTCCTTAAGGTTTCTATGCTAGAAAATCAGAGCCCACTTTGAATTTCAGGTGCAGCAATCTTAGCACGGAAAAGATAGGGAAATACTGCAAGGCTTAAATTAGCCAGTGATGCATGGAGACTGGCAACATGTGTCTTGCATTGGAAAGATGGTTTGGTGTATGAATATGTACCAATATTTTTCCAGTTTTTATATCAACCATCGGGCTGCAACTGTGACTCTCTGACCTACAACTTACCACTACTTCTTGGACATCTTCCTGCCAGCTATTCGACCTATTCGCATCCCATCATGACCAACCCCGATCAGACTTACGTCTATCCACAAGTAGATCTCACGTGGCCGACCTCGGAAACTCAGCCCATGTTGCCTCCACCACCCTATGAAAAGGGAGATAACTCTCAGCTGCCTTACAGCACCCCTCCAGCCCAGCCCTCTGCACCTCCTATAGTGAATCAGCCGTATGCGTCTCCACAACCGTTTTCTGACGATGCCCGGCCACGTAAGTCCTTCATAGAAGATATTATTAATTAACTGTCAATGTTATAACTGGGCCAATATGAGTTTGATGCACAGTCACAATTTTGGTGAAACCCCGAAGCTATCGTTTCACAATTTTGACCCATGATATTTGTTCATCAATCTTGTTTATAATTATTATTTTCAATATAAATGAGGTGTTTAGTGCAGGGATTGGGAAAGGTAGGGGCCATGGGCCATTTTGCACATTGGATGAAAAATGGCCCATTGAAATTTGAAATTTTACTATTGGTACAAAGGGGATGGGCCCATTTATAATTCTGAAAATGACTAAAAGGCCCAAAAAGGCCCTTTATCGGAAGTGTCTTTCCCAATCCCTGTTAGTGTGCAACAGAATGAAAAGAGGTTAATTAATAAAATTGTCATTAATTAGGTATTTCCATATTAGTCGAGTTACAGGTCCTCCCTCGGTCCATTGTATTGACTCTCGACTTCGTCTCGGGCCAATACAAGGGACCTCGGACCTGTAACTTGGCCAATACGGAAATGCTTAAATAATAACATTATATTATATGAATGTCTGTGTTTCTATATTTACAGCACTGTGCCAAAAGTGTTGCAAGAATCGCTGTTTTCCCATAGGATCCCATGTTATTTTAGTGTAGCATAAACAGTTTTCATGATCGTGAGAGTGATTGAAAACTTATAAAACTTAGCATGATTGTAATAAAACATCTTGAGATTATGTTTATGATTTTCAAATTCATTAATTTTGATCATGGTTTTCGAAAAAGTCAAAACAATGACTGGCTATTTTACCTTACGTCACTTCGTCATTGCCACCATTATGTAATTAGACCTAAAGGCAGAAGCATTTAACTATATATATATTTATATATATGAAAAATTGCTAAAATACTTTCAAGCATAGCCTGGCTCCATGCTGTAGCTGCATTTAGAACGCAATGTCACAGAAAAAGTGTGACATCATAACATTGTTTGTGACGTCAAGTCACCATGACAAACTATTTTGCCCAGAGGCATCGTATGAAAAATATGAACCCCGATGTGATTGCCCTTATAGGTAATAAAAGTGTTTATGATCAGTTTTTGTCTGGAATACATTGAAAACAAATTATCTTCAAATACCAGTAAGTATATTGGTTTATTTTCAATTTTTAGCTCATCAGGCTTGAAAGGCCCAATGGGCGCATGGCATTGAATGGTGTCTGGCATCCGTCCATCCATCCATCCGTCCAACCAATAACTCTAGAGAGGTGAAATTTTATGTGCTGGCCAATGGAGATTCTAAATTGTAGATTTGGTGACCCTGTGGCCCCAAACAAGGGCCTCACAGGCCATGACCTAAGATCCTATGTTGATCTTCTTCACCAGAACTAAAAGACCTAGAAGGCTGAAATGGTGTGTGCAGAGTTTTTAGCCAATGGAGATTCTAAATTTTAGATTTGGTGATCCTGTGGCTCCAAATAAGGGTCTCACAGTCCATTAACTAAAAACCTATTTTCATCATCTTCTCAAGAAAGAAAAGACCTAGAAGGCTGTAATATTGTTTACAGACTCTTTAGCCAGTGGAGATTCTAAATTGTAGATTTGAAGATCTGTGGCCTAAATAAGGGCCTCACGTGTAAACCCTATTGAGCTACAGAGCCCATGGCTCTATTTTGGTAAACATTTTGTTTATTAATTTCTTTTTTTCCCCCATTAACCCGTATGCTTTAAATTCAGATCATCAAATATAAATAGTTTGCTAAGTTGATACTGTTATAAAAATATATATATATATATCTCAGTCTGATTAAATTTAGCAGTTTTCCAAGGAATAAAAGTTCCATAATACTTGAAAATAGTGCATCTACTGGGATACAATTGTTATTGGTAAGCTATATGACTGGGTTTTGTCTGCACTTAACTGGTACAGAACACGCGCCTATACAAGGTGTTCTAAGACCTTGTGGAGAGGAATCTAATGAACCGATTGTATCCAGGTAGATGCACTATTTTGCAAAATTCATTCCTTGCAACAAGGTCGAATTTTAATGAGACTGATGTGTATCTTATTTTATTCTATTTGCCTATTTCCAGCACCGCCCAGTTACACCGAATGTTACATGATGACTGACATGTCGGGACGGATCATGGCACAGCCCTCGCCTACCGCTGGTACATCGTCCTACAGACAGGGTCCATACACACAGGCTCCATACACACAGGAGGAGGAGGAGAAGAAGAAAGGGGACTTCTCTTGATTATAAGGGCAATCCTTGTCTTCCCACAGATGTTACTCCACTCAGTTCTTGCATCCTAACCTCTGTAGCATATGGAGCACTTTCTCTGCAATAAATGGAGAATTCTGATTGGTTCCAACGAAAGTTAATTGTTCAATCAGGTTTAAACTGAGCATTCCATAAGTGTTGAAATTACTAAAGTTGCTTTATCTGTGCGATGCGCACATATGTCTTACAAGACAGAGGTCAGTCGGAAATGTTAAACAATGTTTGATTGGAGGACGTTACCAGTATCACAAACTTTCACCACCAGGGCATTTTGCAAGAATTGTGTAATATGGTCAATATGCAACAGAGGTTAGGATGGAGGAAGTGAGTGGAGTAACCTCTGTGTGAAGAGAATGAAGGGCAATAGATCATAAGAAGGTTATTCTGTAATAAATGCCTCCTGTAAAGAGTCTCCTGTAAAGAGTTATACCTGTAATATGTAGGCACGGTCTGGTTTGGTCCATATTTAAGCATATTTAAATGCCATTACACTAGCTCTGACTGCAGCTGGGAATGTTTAAATACACTATTGTCTAATTTATATCCAAATTCTAAAAATGCCACTCAAGTATTTTAATGGTTATCAAGAATCTATGAGAGAAACTAAAGGAAAATAAGCCTGACAAAACCTAAAATTATAACAATTCTAGTTACATGGCCTCTATATTTATGAGGAGGCCCTGAAACATGATAGTTTCAAATTTTTTCTTTGTCGGACAGTACACTTAATTTTTTTGTCTGATAAAGGCCAGGTTTTCTGTAGTGACATGTACTCGGTAGTATTGTAAGATTGGGTTCAACTCTACGTTTAAATTCAGTTCACTACTACCCAACAACACTTACTGGTTTCATTGCAATTCATAACAACAATGGTGTTGCAGGCTTTCTCCCTGCAGTAATAATACCTGCTTTTAGAATGCAAAATACAACTTAAAGGGGCAGTAGCACGTTTTTTGCAAATTTTATTTTTTCAAATTTCCTATTTATAATGATAGTTTATGTCATTTATATTTACATAAGAGAGTTAAACATCTTATTACACAAACCATTTATCCATAGTGGTAATAAAATTGTTGCGTATAAAGTAAAAAGTGCATGGCGAATATTTTATTGCGAACACATTTTATTATTTCGAATGACAGAAACGATTCCCATGGCTTTACGGAACCGTGTGCAATCATTTTTTAACTTGATTTTCCAACGAGAAAAGGTTGTTTTTCTATTAGTGACATAATTTTTCAAATACATTTCCTCGACTTATTTGAGTGAAAAAACAGGCTACTGCTCCTTTAAACTCCAAAACTTCTTGAAAAAAATCCAGAAGTTATGATGATGTCAAAGATAAGGGTTTTTTTTCAACATTAGTTTTACCTTATTCACCCTGTATACAACAAAATCTATTGGTTCATCTTTTTTATGGATCTCAAACATAAAGATTACTGAAGTTTTGTGGTAACAAGAAGATATTACCCAGTAGTGTTTTTTTATCTCAATTTTAGTAGACTGCTTGTTTATTTTTATCATAAGCATCATTCTTGATTATTAATCATTTTAGTTGAAGTTTTCTACTCAACTTATTATTAATATTTTATCATCATGTTTTACACATTGAAATTTGTTCTTGTCTCACATTCATTTCTTATAACTTATACCATGTGGTAATATACAATCAAATAGAACAAATCTCAACATCATTAGTGCTTTTTGTTTTCCAAGTTTTCAAAAGCATTTCAAGTTGGTTGCTCTTCGATGTGAAAATTGCTTTATTTTCATAAAATAACCAACTTAATGTTAAGATAAATTTTTTTTACAAAATGCCAGGTTCTGAAATGTTCGTTTGTATAAATATATATTAATGTAATATAAATTTATTCACTGTGAGTAGAGTAAGTATTTTATAATCCTTTCGTAACAAGTAATGATACCTGTAAATTAGCAATTAGAATGTTTGTCAATAATGAATTCAACAGTTAAAGCATTAAGACTCAAGTAAATAGATAAAGAGTTTCACAGTGACTGATCCAGACAGAAGGTCAGGGAGTTCAAATTCCTTTTCCCAATTACAATTTGATGGGATAGCACAGTGGTTGGCACGGTCGGCTTCAGATCAAGAGGTCTAGGGTTCAAACCAGACCAGGAGCTTGGCAACTTTGTCTGCAGTAAAGAACTGTCATACACATAGTAAGGTTTATATGGAATGCTACACTGAATTTCAGTGTAGAACCAATTGTTTGCTAGTTTCAGCCGTTGCTTGCAGGTTTCACCGCAATGCATAGCCACATGGTGTTGTGTGGTTTCTCTCCACAATAATACTAGCAGCCGCAATATAATTAAAATATTCTTGAAAGCGATGGTAAACCCCAAATCACCTCAACTCACCCAATTACACCCCTTCATTAGTAAATTTGCATGAAATTTGACTCCAATTTTTTAAGTGAAACCAGCCATCCACTGTTCAATAAGAGAAGCTCCCCCTCCCTGAAAATTTCTGGATCCACCATTGCTGAACTTGTTATATTATATTACTCAGTATATCGAGGTAAAATGTGGTTGCTGTCCTAAAGTGCAACCTAATATATTTTCGTTAAACATAAGTGTAAGTGATGATTGTTTACATTTCTAAATACGTTTTAGCCATTTATCATGTTCTTTGTGTCCACGGTGAAAATAATGTGTTCAAATGTGTGTACAAAATGTCACATTATGCTGTATCTGAAGCTAGTGTTACAATGCATATTATGTAACTGGTACCGTATACATGTATCAACTAATGTGTTCAAATGTGTGGACAATATGTGTCAATTTATGCTGTATATGTAGCCAGTTTAATAGCGGTTGTCAAGAGAGTGTTGAGGGATGGTCAATATCCTGCATTAGGAATATACATTGTATTTTGCGAGCTTTGGGGAAATGTAGATTATCAGAAGTAAATAATTACCTTGTCTGTGCGCTTGTGGCAAATAACATGAATAAAGAAGTTGTCAATATATATATGAAATTTGCCAAGCAGACAGACAGATATTTTATAAATCGAGTTTATTGTCATTAAAGGAGAGAAACTGGTCATTATGGAACTAACACTCCTATAAAAGAATCCTGCAAAGTTTTTACACATAATACTGTATTTTCATTCCATTTAATTTCATATATACCTTTTATAGGTACAGTTTGCTGGTATGTCTCGTGATCGAACTATACCAAAATGTTATTTACCATGCATACACCCCTCCTGACCTAACTGAATGTACACCATTTTTAGCCAATCGGCTTGGATCCCTGTAACTCAGCTCTGCTGGACAATACATAGGTTCAGGGTTCGAATCTCATTTTCACTTTATATAAAAATGTACTTGCTAATTTGAAGTAATATCCAAATTGTTATAAGTTCATTTGTTTGTGTTTGATGAACATCTTATAACTGATAACCAAATGATTGTTATGGCATATTATCCTCAAGTTAAACAATAAAATAATTTTCGAAACAGTTTAATGGCAAAAAACGCTACTAATCCAGTCAACAATGTCTACATTTGTTTTTGTTTATTTAAAAACCTTTCGAAGATCTTACATGCATGTTTTCTTTAGAATGTATATTTTTAATGTGTTAGATTTTATTATCTGCATTTACATGTATGTTGTTTTAATTTGTTTTATTCAGAAACCAGAATCAATATGATTTTGAATCTCTTTCTTCAATTTTTATGAACTTTTTGTCATGCCGGTAATTGTCCCCAGGCGCGAAGAGCGGAGTGGGGAACATGGCATCCAGCTCTGCCCGTCCCGTTTCTTGTTAGAAAGATATCTCATGAATCACTGCACATAGAGTCTTCAAATTTAGTGCCAGTCTTCATTGCAGGAATACGCTGACACCAGATAATTTTGGTGACCTTGGACTCATTTTCAAGGTTACTACGGAACTCTTTCATTTCTCAATTACTGCGAGGGACATGGTCACGTTTGTGACAAATACTTTTTATCTGGTCATTTTCGTCACAAAAATACTCATGTGATGTTCTTTGTGCTTACCATGTATTTTTAGATTGTTTGTACAGATCAAATAGCTATTTGTTAGTACTTGTTGAGATATAATTTTGTAAAATACATGAAAGTTGTTTATTTGAAGCTATTCATTGAAAATGGTTCAGTATTAGTTTGTCACTTCTATAAACAAATACCACTGTCAGAGTGGCTAGTTGTCCCCCGCCGCAACGCGGAACGGGGGACTATGTATTCAGCGGCGTACGTACGTACGTCACATTTCTTGTTTACGCGATATCTTATGAAGCGTTGCATCCAAAGTCTTCAAATTTCATGTCTGCCTACATTGTGGGAAGACGCAGACACCAGTCAATTTTGGTGACCTTGGTCTTATTTTCAAGGTCACCACGACACTTTGACCACTTTTTGAACTCTTGTTTACGCGATATCTCATGAAGCGTTGCATCCAAAGTCTTCAAATTTGGTTTCTGCCTACATTGTGGGAAGACGCAGACACCAGTCTCTTTTGGTGACCTTGGTCTTATTTTCAAGGTCACCACGATACTTTGACCACTCTTTGACCTCTTGTAAAGGCGATATCTCATGAAGCATTGCATCCAAAGTCTTCAAATTAGTTGTCAGCCTACATTGGGGAAAGACACAGACACCAGTTTTTTTTGGTGACCTTGACCTTATTTTCAAGGTCACCGCAACACTGAGCACTTTTTTAACTCTTGTTAACGCGATATATATCTTTACCAGTTGGACTCAAAGTCTTCAAATTTCGTGTCAATCTACACTGGGGGATGACGCAGACACCAGGGGATTTTGGTGACCTTGACCTTATTTTCAAAGTCACTACAACACTTTGACCACTTTTCGAACTCTTGTTATCACCATTTATTATGACCGGTTGGACCAAATGTTTTCAAATTTGGTGTCAGTCTACATAGGAGGATGACGCAGACGCCAGTCGATTTGGTGACCTTGACCTTATTTTCAAGGTCACCACAACACTTTGACCACTTTTAGAACTCTTATTAACACGATATATCATAAACCCAAGTAGCTCCAATGATGTGTCTTACTAACTCAATGTCACCGGTGGGGGACATTGCCATGTTAGTGGCAAACACTTGTTTTCAAGTTTATTTTTATCCCCCGCCATTTAATCCTTATGTCCGTCTGAGTAAGGTCACATTTTTTTTCAGAAATTGTTTCAGATATGATGACCAAATTTGGTGTGTGACTTGAGGGTATCAATACCTTGATGGAGTTGGAAAATTATAAGCGAGATTATTTTTTAGGAGTTATTTCCCTTGTTCTGTTGTTTAGACTCATGGTATTTTTAAAGGGGTCAGCTTTTCTCAGAAACCGTCAAAGATAGGATAGCGAAATTGGGTGTGTGGCTTGAGAACATGAATACCTAATTTGATAGCATCTTTTTATGTATAAGTTCTAAAATTTATGACATATAGAAGAAGGTTGCAAGTTTTAATGAGAACCAATATGGCGTAGGATGTGGATGTGGACCATGTCTTCTAGTGATATATTCTTGTGTGCCAATTTGCACAGTGGTTATGATTTCTAACTAACCCAAATGACAGAGATTCCATGCTGTTGTTGGATATCTGAAACTGAGTGCAATATATTTTACAAAAAAGGTTTACTTATCACACTAAATTGTAAATCAATAGCATTTTACAGGGAGAAATAAGTTGAGGTATTTACATGTTAGCGAGGATTACCTTGCTTGGCAAATTTATCAGCTTATTCACACTTTTACGTGTGCCGGGTGCAAAATCTGCCCAGCTGGAAATTACTCGTAAAAACTCCTAGAATACAAGACAAATGTGATCGTCATTAACAGTTGATGAAGATAAGGTCCTTCTTGTAGGGCTTGTTATATTTCACTTTGCTGCCCTGTCTTATAATGTAAACAAAGTGAAATGTTGATATAAAGTCAAATGTGCTTTCAGTTAAGCTGAAAAATATTACATTTCTTGTACCGTGTAAAAATTAGCGCATAGAAACTAATGATGACTGTAAAATGATTGTCTTTCAAACACTGTACAATTTGTGTTGGTGTTCAGTGTTAGCGTTGTCTAGCTGTACATAGTGCAATATTTCTATCATGTATTCATGTCAGGGCATATTGTTTAAACTATAATACTGTATCATTCTTGGATATGAATCGTTACACCAGTTGTTGTGCAATCTGACAGTCTGAATAAAATCGACCCTGTTCTGAGGAATTAAACCTGCAAATTACTTCATATCGGGATACAAACTAGTTCTATAGATTCCTCTCAACAAGGTCTGAGGGCGCCTGTGTAGGCGCGTGTTACGAACCATTTTAGCGCAGAAAAAGCCCAGTCTAATAGCTGACCAATCACATCATAGTTTTTAAACAGTCGCTGTTTTGAAGGCATTCGGAACAGACGAAAGGATAACTGTTTAGAGTTATCTGCTCCCAGCTTCTCGCACCGAACAGCATCAGAACACGCAAGCTTGTTATCAGACGGTTTTGCGAAGAAACCTCCAAACGATATGAGTTCGTACCCGGTAGATGCACTATTTTGCAACTTTTTTTCCTTCGAAAACTGTATTTTAATCAGACTGTGCAATCTGATTAAAATCACCCGTATTCCGAGGAATAAAAGTTGGAAAATAGTACTTCTACACGGATACAAACTCATATCGTTTGGGAATTCTTCTTCATACAGTCACATGATTGCAAGTATACTTGATTTTTCTACCACAAGTTCAGTTTGCCAATAACAAGTCCTCCGACAAAAGCTTTGCAAGAAGCTAGGGGCAAAAAACTCCAGACATTCATCCGTTTTGTCTGTTTCCATAAAATTAGAGACATGTCAACAAATGGTTCTGAATGTTTTCAAAATGGCAATCATTGAAAAAGCTATGAGGTGATTGGCCCACAAATAACTGGGTTTTGTCTTCGCTAAACTAACTAAAGTAACCGTGGCGTCAAAATTCACCAATTTCGGTACACTTTTGGAACAGAAAGGACACAAATCTTTACAAAGCGTCCTAAGACACCATGGAGATGTAGCTAAAGAACTAGCTTGTATCCCAGTAGATACATTCATTTTAAAATTGTATTTGTTGGAACAGGGTAGATTTTAATGAGACTGAGTTGTTGTGTAGATGATGATGCCACTTGTTATTGTGAATATGGATAGGGCTGAGTATTGTACCAAAGTTTTTATTGGGATATATTGGTAATAATGCTCGGCCCTAAATAAGAATGTTGTTTAGTGAGTGTTGTCATAATACATTTTTGTCAGTATCTATATTATTAAACTGACTACATGTATTTTAGAAAAATATCCAGGTGCATTTTGATGCACTATACAAAATTAAAAACTGAAAGAAAAGATAACACTCCTGTTATAGTGACAAAATTTGCAAAACATTTTTCGAACGAAGGATAGATTTAACCAAAATAAAGTTACATTGGTCATTTATCGTCCCCAGTTTTTTTTTTTAAAAATGGGATGAAATTTATCATAAAATGAGAAAGTTTTTTGGGTCATCTCCATGTACTGTCTGAAAAGAACTGAAGCAAAACGCTTGATTAAACCGTCAGAATATTCATTGACTTTTGGGGCCTTGTTGTTATTCAGTGCCTACAAAGACAATGTTATAACGATTGAATTGTTATCTGCCATGTTGTATGAACTACCAATCATGTGTTAAAATAAGGTCAGATGAGTAAAATGTTATTTCAGATGTGATGTTAAAGATGATGTAAATTTGGTCCAATAAACAAATGCTAGCACTCCTGTCAGCACTCCTGTCAACACTCCTGTTAGCACTCCTCAACAAGCTTTGAACACTGAGTGAAAATATTCATTATCCTGTCACTAGATATTATACTTTTAAAAATTAAAGTATGTAGATCCAGATCATCGCCTCTCTCCACCCACCTTTTGAAAATTTTGGCATGTAAATTTTACAAAAGCCAAACTTTAACACAACATTCATCTGATTGATGAGTAAGCATAACTAAAGTCTTCCTTTAAATAAAGAAGTTTACATCCAGAAATACCACTCTTCAAACTTCCATCAAACAGAAAAAATGTCAGAAGTAAATTGGCCTGTCATGGCCCATGTGCATACCCGTTGTTGCATATATAATTTTCCTGTTCGTTTCAATATGAAGTAGAAGATAGCGTAGAAGTCTAGCAGAGTAGACGTAAACTAGTCAAGTAGTGAAATGGTATGTCTATATTCAGGGCTGAGAGGCAGATGCAGAACCCCTGCATCCACCCATCGACTATCAACTTCCCAATGCAAGGCATAACTCTTGCCACTCTCCATTACTGGCTGATTTAGGCCTTGCAGTTTTTCCTTAAGAAATCTGTGTTTAGAAATCCAGGCCCGCTATGCATTTCTGCTGCAGCAATTCACTATCCCGATACAACAAAACGAGGGAAATACTGCAAGGGTTAAATCAGCCAGTAATGCAGACTGGCAAGAGTTATGCCTTGCGTTTGGAAGTTGATCGACTATCCCCCCAAGCCGTTTCTTCTTAACCTTACATGCGGGTCAGTTCTTGCTACTTTCAAAATCCTTTAGTAGTGATAGATACCATCCTTATTTCTATCGGGGGCGAGATAGTGCAGTGGTTAGCGCGTTCGGCTTCGGATCAAGAGGTCCGGGGTTCGAATGCAACCAGGGGCACGGCAACTTTGTCTGCAGTAGAGAACTGTTCTACACACAGTAAGGTTTGGGTGCAATGCTACACTGAATTTCAGCGTAGTACCACCCATGGTTCGCTAGTTCCAGCCGATGCTTGCAGGTTTCACCCAATGCATAGCCACATGGCCTTGCAGGCTTTCTCTGCATTGCACAGGTGATGGCACTCCAGGCTTCTCACCAGTTATGGGAAGGGACTGAATGCTCATGAAAATCAGATAGTTGGATAGATTTTGAAGGTCATCGCGTGCAAGAAGGAGATTATCCAATATAGAGAATTTGAAAAACAGTATTAAGAGTTTCTAAAGTTCTCTAATATATTTTCTCAACCTGTGTGAAGTCACTATATGTCTGTATATGACAAACTTTTACTAGAAAAGTGAAAATACCATATTTACTCATGGTAGTAAACATTTGCACCTGCCCCTGACTAGGTGCAAATTTTCTTACGGTAGTGAAAAATTATCTTATGGTAGTAAAATATACATATGTGCAAATGCATCCATACGGCGAATTTTGCTCATATGAGCAAATTTGCATATGTGTAATGCTTTACTCATATGCAAACGCTCGCCGTATAAACAGGGCTTAAGTAATGTTAAAGGATGGCACTAAAGCCCCTGTCACAACCAACCGTGCGTGCAATTCGTTCGTACGTTTTTTGGGGAGGCCACGGTCGCTACGTTTTTCTGAAAACGTAGGGTGGATTTATCAAGAACAGAGAGGGAGTTTGCCAACGCACGTCACACGCACATTGTAAGCACGTCAAACGCACATCGTACGTACGTGGCCCGTCGACACGTCTGGCAGTGAGGAGCTGCGTGCATCGTACGATGCGCATGTGGTACATGCGTGTGGCGTGCGTACAACGTGCGTGTGATGTGCGATTGTCACATTGTCGTACGGGGGCTGTGCGTCTCACGTACAGTGTCCTTACTCCACGCACGTTGTAAGTGCGTGCGAGTGCAATGAGGTTTTTCCCCCCCGATTGACAGGTGCTTGGTACACATTGTCACATGAGCTGGCGCCACAAGATGCCGCCCATTCCACCGCTCCGGGTCCTGATGCTGCAAGAGCAACTTCAGATGGCAGCACAGGAGTTCGATGGCAATCGTCCGTCGGCTCGGCTTTATATATCCTAAAAAAGGTGCCCAAAACGTGCGTTGTACGTGCTTACTCGGTACGTTGTACGTGCTTACTCGGTACGATCGACGTGAGTTTTCTTTAATTATTTGATAGTTAAACTTTGGACGTGCCGAGTAAGCACGAACAACGCACGTTGTGCGTGCGGTTGTCGTACAGGGCACGCACGTCCATCATACGGAGGAAAATTCGCAGCCCGTTCGTAGACTGCACGCAGCGAAAGTTCTGCATGCACTAAAAGTTCTATGACGAGTCTGCATGCTCCAAATTTGTCCAAAATCGGTTCGGCGTCGGTACTGAATTCCCCAATTTACCCCACGTTTTTGTCGGTAGACAGCACGCAGCTGCACGTACGACGGGTTGTGACAGGGGCTTAAGGTAGTGTTAAAGGGGCAGTAGCATGTTTTTCGCTCAAATAAGTCGATGAAATGTATTTGAAAAATAATCAGATCTTTGAAAAATAATGTCACCAATAGTAAAACACTCTTCTCTCTTCGGAAAATCAAGTTAAAAAATGAGTACATGGTTTGTTAAAGCCATGGGAATCGTTTTGGTCATTCGAAATCATAAAATATGTTCACATTAAAATGGCCGCCATGCAGTTTTTGCTTTATATGCAACACCGTTATTACCACTACGAATAATTGGTTTATGTAATAAGATGTTTGACGCTCTAAAGTAAATATAAATGACATAACTTTAATTATTTGAAAAAATAAATTTGCCAAAAATGTGCTACAGCCCGTTGAAGGTTGTTTTGTGCAACAATCCCCTGAACTGGGGTAGTGTCTCTGCCCTGATATAAATTTTCTTGCTGGAAACACGTCTGTCTTGTATTTGTTTGCTTTAATGTACAAACTTGTCCTTTATAGTATGCTATCACACTCCTCTGATTTTGGAAAAAGGCGGTTTACATACAGCACACTTAATGTGTCTCTGTTCTCATTTGTATGCAGTGCACATCAAACCAGGAATTAAACTACCGTACTGCCCAACAGACTTAAGAAAAACCTAAAATGATAACTATCCTGGTTACAGGGCCTCTTTATGTATGAGGAGGCCCTGAATTATTATAGTTATCATTTTAGATTTCTTGGGCAATAGACTGTCAATGTTGGTCCGACAAAATGGCATCTGCTGCAGGGTATAGCGCAGTGAATAAATATCAGTTTATGATTGGTCGGAAAATACATTTGATTTACATTAATTTTGGTGATAAGTTAATTGATCTCAGCAATGTAAGATGACAGTTGTTAGAATGCTCTGATTTGTTCTTTTATGAACAAGTGATAATGACAGATTCTTTGGGATTGATGTATGAGACAAGTGATCGCAAGTATTTAGGACATGAGAATAATTTTTGTTTCATTTCTTACAAATATGTTCATGTTTATTTCAAGGTAGATACTAGAGATATACATGTATGTATTAAGAAGGACATTAATGAACAAAGATTTTTTAACTTTACCCCAAAGAATCAGTATAACTGTTTTCTTATTTTAAATTACTCTATATTCAGAAAGTTTTTCAAAATGTCAATATATTTAGGGACTCAATAGTCAACATGGAAAACATTTTCATGAGTTTGAAGACAGTTTTGCCACAAATTTAGCAATAGAAATTCATTTTTTTCATTTGCTTTTTAGTAAACCATCTTAGACATAATATTTTTATTCGTGAAATTTCATTGCCACACTTATCAAATGTCTTTGTAATTTTTTCAGTCGATTATATCTACTGAAAAATGTTTCTGTTTTTGTTGTTGTTAAAAGCATGTTCTAAATCAACACATTTTCCCATTTTAACTCTAATTATCATTATATAGTTAAAATAAAAATGATTAATACCATCCTTAAAATGTGTAAACAGTATTTAATATTTCAATGGTGCTTATTGTGGGGATTTTTTAATCAACATCTTTTCAATATTTTAATTTATAAAATGACAAATATCAACTTTTAAAATTTATGTATTTATGTGCATGTTAGTTTTTGTTTAATTTACAGAGTGTGTAAGTTCCATTCTGAACTTGACAAAATGTAATAAATGGCTCAATATCTATTTTTGTTTTGTTTGTTTTCTATTCATATAGAAATTATATATTGTAATGATGAATTTATATTAAATGAAACACACACTTTTCAACATGATAAAAATTTTGAAATTCACTTTATCATTTCTTTATTGAGACTTGAACCGTAACTCGACTGTATTAGGTGAACTGAAAAGTTTATCTTTTGTGAAGATAGGAGTTACTTCCCTTCGTTGGCGTGTTTACAGAGGGTGCTGTGTCGATTGACAAATGCCCACAAGAAGAAGCTCTCAGTTGGCATTTTAACATCAATCGAGTTTTATCTGTCATTATTTCTCCCAAACTCAAGATCTGATTACTAATTAATCTTCAGAATATGTCTTTTCTTCTCTATTACCATGAGTGCTGAGCAGCTCCGGTTGACTGCGGCAAGTAGAAAGTTAAAGCATCCTGTTTCTCTTGAGTGTCACTCTTGTGTTGAACATAATGCAGGTCTAATATTATATCGACGATCAGATTTATCCTCGAACTGTCCTAAAAACAGAAAAGAATCAGAATTCTTTTACGTCCATTAATTATGTTGGTCAAAATTGTTTGATCATTTGATTTGAAGCATTGTGAACTGAAAACGAAAGTAGATTATTTGATACTTAAAGGGAGATTTGAAAAGTTGCATGTCCTTTGACGAGATTTCACTGAAATAGTTAATAAATAGAGAGGTTAAACACTACCATGAAAGTGTACTGTATTGTACAGTATGTTTCCAAAATGTGAAACTTGTACATTAAATCTTGTCATGAAGTCCTCAAGGAGCAACATGGCAGACATGTAGAATTTTTCTGGATCGTGTTTCAACAAGTTTGATGACAATACTGGAATAAAGAGTGTAGAATGGGAGTGACGGGTCTATGGCAAGTTCTGTCGGAAGTCGGGCAACTAAAGGATCTATCCCAAGGCGGCGAAACTTTAGCGGTGGATCTGAGTGCCTGGATATATCAAGCGAGCTCGGCCAGTTTCCATAAGAAATCTTCATCATCTTATTTTGTGACAAGGTAATATAATAAAGTTGATAAAGTGAATGAGTTGTCAATCCTTGTGCATTAAACTTCGATTAGGTACAAAACTAAATTTTCATTTGTCACTAGTTGATATAATCTATTAAAACGTAGGTTTATGTGCGATGACTGCGCACCGGAAGACGTCTCGCATGCTGGACTAATTTGTCACCACCACAGACTCATTTAATTAATTCAATTGAAGTCTGTGTATCCACCTAATGATATGCAAGGATGTGTTTCTTGTATAAGTCTGTGTTGATTTGTTTAATAATTTGAATAATTATCATTTGTTTTGAAAAATTATTCTTACATTTAAAAGAGTATTTTAACTAAGGATCTTTTAGATTAGACTTAGTAAATGCTCTTGATGTGCACAAACATTTGATAGACTATATTGCAATATAATCGCAATAAAATCACAATATAATCACAATTTAGTGGAAGATCCTGCTGTTTAATATTTAAACAGCAATATTCAACATTGTAGAGAGACTGTTTAATATGTGTAATACAGCTGCGAGTATGACATCACAATAGTCTGCAGTTATGATGTCACAATAGTTGAACCACCATCACAATGGTACATGGCTAGCAGAAATCTTAGTTTCAGCACATTGTCGGCTTTTTCTCTTATTCAGTCCTATTTTTGATCAATCTAAACATGACGGAAAACCTTTAATAGAACACTCCCTTTAACAAAGTAATTTTTGACAATTTCTGCTCAGGACGATCTTCTACCGGACACTGGACCTGTTGAAATGTGGAATGAAGCTAATCTTCGTCCTGGATGGAACAGCTCCAGAATTGAAGCGGAATACTCTCCAGAAACGTTGCGGTTCTCCAGACAAATCTCACAGTGGTCTTGCACAGTCCATTGATAGACAGAGTTTCAAGCAGCAAGCCAAAGAGGTATTGCTATAGGATGAACAAAGTACTTGACCAAATGAATTTGAAAAAAATTGCTAAAGATTTGCTAAAGTATTTTGATAGTATTTGTTTTCTGATAAAAATAAAAGAACACTGTTCTATGAGCAGTATTAAAGGTTTGTAAATTATTGATTCCATCATCTTGACTTACGTTTACTCAACTCTGTGTTGAAGTTAATTATTGATAACCACACCTACCCTGACCACACCTCTGTATGACTTACCTTGCAAAATCTCACCACACCTGCAATTCTCACCTCACTGAACATACGTCAACACACTTCACGATGCCACAGGGACACTACACCACAACTCAACAAACCATAACACAACTCACAACACCACAGCTTCACATGCCACATGTTTCCAATCCACACCACACCACACCACACCACACCACACCACATCACACCACACCACACCACACCTAACCTCACCTTAACACACCACATCTTATTCTTAACACACGACATCACACCACACCTCACCTCACCTCACCTTAACACACCACATCTTATTCTTAACACACAACATCACACTTCATCACATCACATCTCAACACAACACACCACATTGTAACACACCACACCTCACCAAACCTCTGTTTCAACAAACAAAAACAAAAACCTCTGTATGACTCTCCATACCTGCATTATTCCCCACACAACAACACACATCACCACACCTCACCATACCTGCATTATTTGCCACACAACAACACACATCACCACACCTCACCATACCTGCATTATTCGCCACACAACAACACACATCACCACACCTCACCATATCTGCATTATTCGCCACACAACAACTCACAACAGCTCAACAAACCTCAAAACACCACATCTTAACAGACCACACTTCACCTCAACTCGCCTCACCACACTTCACCTCACCACAACTCCAAACCAAAACCACAACTCAACCCTCAACTCAACCAATATGTACCAACCAGGTGGTGATGCTGCTAAAGAGTCTGGGTGTGCCGGTCGTGGAGGGTCCGGGAGAGGCAGAGAAGATGTGTGCTCACCTCAACTCATCCAAGGTACCTCATTATCCTTTACACAGAACTTAGGTGATCATAGGACAGACTCCAAGGTACTCAGAGTGTAATGTATAAGAGTGGAAGTCAAAGTTAACTTTAGTAGTGGTACCATATTTCCTCTAATAAGCGCCAGGTCTAAACCATCAGATTAATTCTTCTTTAGTTGACTTCAATTTCTATATAAGTGCCGAGTCTCCAAAAAGCACCGGGGGTCAAGGGGTGCTTGTTAAAGGAAATACAGTATGTTGTAAAATTTAAGGGTGTTGTGTCCCTGGGTAAGGCACTTCATCCACATTGCACTCAGATCACCGAGCTGGGTACCTGGACAAGTACTGGGCCTCCTTTCACGAATCACTTACCGGTAGGTGATTGTAAGTCACAATGTTAAAGAATGAGAGTTAAGGTAAACTAAGTAAAGGTTTCTTTGTCAAAGGAGTCCTAGAACTTTACAGTGGCGCAAAGCGCTTAGTAGTGGCATGAAAAATACAATTTCCTCATTGCACTAGTGTATCAACAGTGAGCAGTGCCTTACACTTGATATCAAGTGTAAAATTTGTCAATATCATTATCAATAAATTGGTCACTTTGGTCTTTACCTGCAACAAAACTGGTGATAAAGAAAATCCCTGATGATTGGTTAGAAATTTGGTTACCTTTGCAATATTAGGTTTTTAATTACCCAGGGCTCAAGTATTATGCAATTAATATTACTTGGGGAAAGTAATCAGTCATCCCCCGTCACTCGTAAGTTATTGTCTTAGCCGGAGTTTGCCATTGGTTCACTTTATTAAGTTTTGGCCTACTTTTCAAGATTTTTTTGTTCAGATTGTGGTACAGTAGAAATGAAACAGAACAAATTTGACTAAATTTCAAAACATTTCTTTGCAATGAAAACATGTCTATGACATTCAGATTGTAGATGCCGTTATAACTGACGATGGTGATGCCCTCCTGTATGGCGCCAAGAAAATCTATAGGAACTGTGACTTTAATGTAAGTCTTTAAAACATAATTTTAATATATTTACCGGTAAACCTTAAGTGTTCTTAGACATTTTGATTTATACATTTGGAAGTTATCGAAAAGGCCAGAAAGTTCTATCCTGCTCCATCAGGGTAGTTTTATCTGTATCTCTACTACAAATCCCCTATAGTGTCGTGTTGCAGGCTTTCTCCCTGCCATAATACTAGCGGCCATGATATAAGTGAAATATTCTCGAAAGCGGCATTAAACCCCAAATCACCTCATCTCACCTGATTGTTTGAGACGGTTTGATTCGTATAAGTCTCTCCAATAAATTCCAGTAATTCCTTTAAATCAGATTTTAGGAAGTGTCATACAATAAGTTGAATGATTGAAATTGAATTGAAGTTTAAAATTTCAAAATACTCTTCCATGTCTCACCTACAGAAGAAGACTGCCACCAGTGTAAGCCTGGATGACGTAGAGAGTAAGCTTCACCTGACCCCGAGGGATCTGATCACGTTCGCCCTGCTGTCGGGGTGCGACTACAGTCTCGGGGGTGTGAAGGGGGTTGGGCCCGACCAGATCAAGGAGATGTTTGAGGAGATTGAACACCATGGCAGCCATACAGATGTCCTTGACAGGTTGGTGGACATCTTTGATAGAATACATCATATATAGCACATATATTTTCATGGGGTTGGGGTTCATTTATTGAAAAGGGGGGTTGACCTTAGGGGTCATCAAATTAAAATGCCAAAGGTTTTGAAAGGGGGTTTTGAACTCCCTGAACCCCCTCTGTATACGTCAGTGTAGCATTAGGTAATGTCACTGCAATTTTGTTGTTCACAAGAGCGGAGAATCATTTGAACTTTTATGACCTGTTTCACAAGTAAGTAACTGTTAGCTTCTATGCCATTTCAAATAAATAAGTGTTAAATCCTTAAACTTGTCATTCTACTTGGTAAGTAGACAAGATACCATTCAAAATGTAAATTGGTGTGCTTGAGGCTAAAAGGGGGCAGGATAGCGCAGTAGTTAGAGTGTTCGGCTTTGGGTCAAAGGGTCCGAGGTTCGAATCCCGTAGAGAACTGTTCTAGACACAGTTTGGGTGCAATTATACACTGAATTTCAGCGTAGTACCACCTATGGTTCGCCAGTTCCAGTCGATTCTCGCAGGTTTCATCGCAATGCATAGCCACTTGGCGTTGCAGGCTTTCTCCCTGCCATAATACTAGCAGCCCTGATATAAGTGAAATACTCTTGAAAGCAGCGTTAAACCCTAACTCACTTCACCTCACCTTGAGGCTGTTGAGGTTGTGTATTTGCTCATATTTGGACTTGTGACAAAGTATCAAACTGTATTTTGTTGATAAATGATATCAATTGATAGAGAATTTGTTCATCCACATGCCATAATAGTAAATAGTAAATTTTCATAAAATGACAAGTATTTATACGATGTTCACTCCTACTCTTTCAATTTGTCCATGCCACAGATGTCACTAAAAGGATATTCTTGTACCACACAATTTATGACATAACCCTTTCGACCCTACAGGCATTTAAAAAGGTCAGAAAATGTTTTAGCATTCTGGTTTCTTAGTGTTGAAAGGGTTAAAACACAACATCATGGATTCTTGAGGCTACAAGACTGACGACCTCAGAAAAGACACATCAGGAAATTGAGCATGATATTCAAAGACGTGTTGAATTAACATACGCAATGGATCACATTGTGAAAATTCAGTATTGTTATTCTTCTATCAAACTCTTTGTTCCTAACAGGATCTGTGGCTGGGCAGAAGACACGCACTTGCAACACCTAGAGAAGGTCAAGGTCAAACTGGAGGGGGTCAAAAGGTCAGCTCACTGCTCTCAGTGTCAACACACAGGTACAGTGGAATAAGTATTGAAACTTGTTCATTGCAATTAATTATTGTGTATTAGTTCTAGTTTCAGGAAACAATTACAACAATTGAGACTGAATTATTTTTAACAAATGTTGTAAATTTCTCTGAAAGGAATATGGATTATGAAAAGGTAAGGTGACAAAAGAAGGCTTGAATTCTTATGTGCAGCTCAATAGATTTTTTTCAAGAATTTCAAGGGTTCTCTATGGGAAATGAAGCCATTCACTGGAGCATAAATGAAGAAAGCTTTGCTGTGGCTAAACATTACCATGTGGATCAGTCTAGTAATAAATATTTGTTACTTTGTTGATACCAATATTTAGGTCTTCAAGACGTATGTCTCTAAGACCTATTTGTTGTTATTGTGTTTTTCCTTGTTATTATTATTATTCCGATGATTTTGTTCCACGTTTTCCCGAAAAACGGCTTGTCCGATCTGCAAGATATTTTCGGGGATAATAGCCCGTGTTCTAACGCCAAATTTTGAATTTCGGTCTGGTTCTTGAGTTAACTCCCCTTGAAGTTGAAATTTCAGATCTAAATAGCTCAAAAACTAATCAAGATAATTTCACAAAACTTTAACCAAAATGTGGGCATCAGTATTCCCTATCAGTTTTCGGCCGTAATAATAGATTTTTTGCTATTTTAAAAAAATTAACATTTTGTGCACTTTCGCGATTTTTAGGGTATGTGTCTAAGAAAACCTTCTCTTCCGTCAATTCTATGAGTACAGCTACAAGTGATAGCTTATTTTGAAGATAAATGAATTCTGAAGAAGGTAGTAGATTTCAATTTTTTAATTTCTTCCTAGAATTTTGATTATCTGTCCAACAAGACCGAATTTTGGCCTCATGTTTAAAGGGGCATAACTGTGAGAAATGAAGATATATCAAAGATACTTAATTGAATCTGATCCAAATACGTTATTTAACATTTCTATGACAGATCTGTATCATATAAAATTTGATAGTTCGGCCACAATTATCGCATTGGCCAAAAAATAAGAAATTTTGTGAATTTGAGCATTTTCGAGGGGTATACATACATACATACATATAAACATTTGTATAGCGCCAATATCCAGCTAAGCTCAGCTGCTCAAAGGCGCTCTGTTTGCCCCCGATCTTTGGATGTCACTGTTTTTAACGACACTCTTTGTCAATCTCAGCTCCATTTGGAGTATGCAACTTTTGCAGCCACTAGGCGCACCAAGTTAAATCACCATGCTCATCCTTACGAGGTACCCATTCATAGCTGGGTGAACTAGGACACATAGTCACAGTATTTTGTCCAAGGATACTGCACGTTGCTGTACCTGCAACTAGGTGTCTGCACGTATTCATGTGGCCACCATCTGGTCATTTACCAACGGATTCGTGGGTTCTTTTAAGTGCACAGGGTTGTGTACTGTACACTAGGGGTTGTGACAACACTGAAAGAGTCCGCACTCAAAGTTGACTCCAAGGTTTTTACACCCGGTCACAGGTGGACTCGAACCCGGCACCTCAAGCTCGCTGGATTGCTAACCTGACGCCTTTGCCGACTCGGCCACCGTGCCCCTATATATTATTTATTATATATATATATATTATTTGGAGAATTTTCCATCGTAAACCACTGAACATACAAACACATTTAAAAGCTCAACTTGAAGTGAAAACGTTATTATCCCCCGCCATGAAGTGGAAGGGGGATATAGGTTTGGGCTCCGTCCGTCCGTCTGTATTTCCGTCCGTCCGCCCGAGATAAAGGGGACAGCTTTTCTCAGAAACCGTTTAAGATAGGTTTACCAAATTTGATGAGTTGCTTGAGGGCATGAATACCTTGATGTAGTTCGAAAATGAGAAGCGTGCAAATATTTTTTTCTGAGTTATTGCCCTTGTTCCGTATTTTTGGACTTTGTTCATGGTATCTCCAAAGGGAACAGCTTTTCTCAGAAACCTTTTAAGATAGGGTTATCAAATTTGGTGTGTTGTTTGAAGGCATGAATACCTTGATGGAGTTCGAAAATGAGAAGCGTGCAGTTATTTTTTCCAGAGTTATTGAACTTGTTCCGTATTTTTGGACTTTGTTCATGGTATCTCCAAAGGGGACAGCTTTTCTCAGAAACCATTTAAGATAGGGTTACCAAATTTGATGTGTTGCTTGAAGGCATGAATACCTTGATGGAGTTTGAAAATGAGAAGCGTGCAATTATTTTTTTCTGAGTTATTGCCCTTGTTCCATATTTTTGGACTTTGTTCATGGTATCTCCAAAGAGAACAGCTTTTCACAGAAACCGTTTAAGATAGGGTTATCAAATTTGGTGTGTTGTTTGAAGGCATAAATACCTTGATGGAGTTTGAAAATGAGAAGCGTGCAATTATTTTTTTCTGAGTTATTGCCCTTGTTCCATATTTTTGGACTTTGTTCATGGTATCTCGGTGGACTCGAACCCGGCACCTCAAGCTCGCTGGATTGCTAACCTGACGCCTTTGCCGACTCGGCCACCGTGCCCCTATATATTATTTATTATATATATATATATTATTTGGAGAATTTTCCATCGTAAACCACTGAACATACAAACACATTTAAAAGCTCAACTTGAAGTGAAAACGTTATTATCCCCCGCCATGAAGTGGAAGGGGGATATAGGTTTGGGCTCCGTCCGTCCGTCTGTATTTCCGTCCGTCCGCCCGAGATAAAGGGGACAGCTTTTCTCAGAAACCGTTTAAGATAGGTTTACCAAATTTGATGAGTTGCTTGAGGGCATGAATACCTTGATGTAGTTCGAAAATGAGAAGCGTGCAAATATTTTTTTCTGAGTTATTGCCCTTGTTCCGTATTTTTGGACTTTGTTCATGGTATCTCCAAAGGGAACAGCTTTTCTCAGAAACCTTTTAAGATAGGGTTATCAAATTTGGTGTGTTGTTTGAAGGCATGAATACCTTGATGGAGTTCGAAAATGAGAAGCGTGCAGTTATTTTTTCCAGAGTTATTGAACTTGTTCCGTATTTTTGGACTTTGTTCATGGTATCTCCAAAGGGGACAGCTTTTCTCAGAAACCATTTAAGATAGGGTTACCAAATTTGATGTGTTGCTTGAAGGCATGAATACCTTGATGGAGTTTGAAAATGAGAAGCGTGCAATTATTTTTTTCTGAGTTATTGCCCTTGTTCCATATTTTTGGACTTTGTTCATGGTATCTCCAAAGAGAACAGCTTTTCACAGAAACCGTTTAAGATAGGGTTATCAAATTTGGTGTGTTGTTTGAAGGCATAAATACCTTGATGGAGTTTGAAAATGAGAAGCGTGCAATTATTTTTTCCAGAGTTATTGCTCTTGTTCCGTATTTCTGGCGTTTTTTCATCGTATCTCCAAAGTCGACAGTTTTTCTCAGAAACTGTTTAAGATAGGAGAACCAAAATTGGTGTGTTGCTTGAGGGCACACATACCTTGATGGAATGAAAATAAGTAATGCACAATTATTTCGAATTATTGCCCTTTTTCCAATTTCTTGGCTCTGGCGGGGAATGTTGATGACTATGTCTTCTTGTTTATTAAGGACAATAACGTTCAAGCATGTAATATTGTCAGTGAGGGTGTGAGTGAGGCCTTAGAAGGCAACATGTAGTTAGTTTGCTGTCAAAAACGTAGTAGAAAGGTTGATGGAGACAGGTGCTTTGCAGCAAAAGTTGTTTGTGAAATGTTCCTGTTGCAATTTTGCGACAAAATTAAATATCACAATGTCTGACGGGTCAATTCTAGTTATGTTTTTATCCCCCGCCGCGCGTTAAGCGCGAAGCGGGGGATATAGTATTCGGTGCGTCCGTCCGTATGTCCGTACGTCCGTACGAAATGGAATAACTCAAATACTATTCACTGGATTCTTTTCATATTTGCATATGGGTTCATCATGGGAAGAGTAATGTTCCTACAGAGGTTTGTGACCTTGACCTTCATTTCAAGGTCACGAGGAGACTTTGTATTTACACATAGCTTCTCCAAGGAAAGACAAAGGGTTGATTCGATTTTGGTGACCTTGATATTATTCTCAAGGTCACAGTAGAACTTTGAATTTTTTGACATGCTAATGTACATGTAATTCTTGTCAGCAGGATATCTCAAGAACCATTCACAGGAATTCCATCATATCTTACACAAAGCACCTCCTAGGGAAGACGACGAAATGATTAGATTTTTGTGACCTTGACATTGTTCTCAAGGTCACAGTGGAACTTTGATTTTTACAACATGATAATGTACATGTACATCTTGTCAGCGGAATATCTCAAGAACCATTCACAGGAATTCCATCATATCTTATACAAAGCACCTCCTTGGGAAGACAAAGCGCTGATTAGATGTTGGTGACCTTGACATTATTCTCAAGGTCAAAGTGGAGCTTTGACTTTTCCGACATGTTTGACAGTTAATTTTGCTGATTTTGACATTATTTTTCAATTTTGAAGTATTAATTTGCGGCGGGGGATCATGTCACCTTAGTGACAACCACTTGTTTTATTCAAAAGATGAAAACTTAGTAAATATGTAAGCACAAAAACAACATAGCGGGATACTCCCGAGAGAACTCTCGCCAGGGAGAGTTCTGTCGCCATTTTGGATATTTTGGCGCTTCGTGAATTAAAACATGCTATATTGTACCTAATTTTTCAATTTGTTAATAACTTAAGACACACACTGACACAGTATTCACATGGTAAACACATAACATGTCATAAAACTAATAAACACTTTGCTGTTCTGAAGTTTTCCCCGGTCGCATCACCGATGAATGGCTTCAGTTCTCTCATTGTTTTTATTTTTCAACAAATGTGTGCTTGTGTTTATCAAGTTATGAAATATAAAGTCATGAAAATATTACCTTCATTACTATCTTTCAATTTGACTGTGTTTAAATGGTGTAAGTAATAACATATATTTGTAAACAGGCATATCCTCTCTAGTTTGTTTCCAAAAAATAATCCCCCGATAGAACCCCCCTTTTAAGCTTATCCAAAGATATCTTCATTCCTGATCATAGGCAGTTACAAAAATGTTCAAGGGAGAGTTCATGTATTGAATTGGTGGGGTGGGGGGTCACTTGGGGGTCTTTAAATTTACATGCAAAAATAGAGGGGGGGGGGGGGGGGGTCACTTGGGGGTCTTTAAATTTACATGCAAAAATAGAGGGGGGGTCACTTGGGGGTCTATCAAATTAACATGCACAAATTTTGAAAGAGGGTTAATTATTGAAAAGGTTGGGGGTCCATCGATTTACATGCATATATTTTCAAGGGGGGTTCAAACCCCCTGAACCCCTCTGGATCCACCACTGCTGATAAGAGGTTTTACATATATCTACAACCTCTACAGGTAGTCAACCGTCCCACAGAAGCCGAGGGTGTGGTGTGTGTGAGAGAGAGAAGGGGTGTGAGACAGACTCCCCACAGTTGTGTGACTGTCCCTGGCACAGACTGAAGCATCAGCTGGAACCCTACAAGAGAGAGATGGGAGTCCGAGACAAAGCTTTGCAGGACTCACACTTCACACAGAGGAGTAGAGAGGTGGGGAGCTGAAAACTTTGACGTCAAGATTACAAGTTTGTGTTGTGCAGATGTACGAGTGTACATAATGAACCTGTGAAATATTTATTAGCAGCTCCGACTTTTGTGCAGTTTCCGTCGCCGCCGCCACCGCAATTTGTATTCGCTATAACTTTTTTCCTAGAAGGTTTTGAGAACTCATATACATAACTTCTTACTGATGCCCCTGGGGAATTTTTTTGACATGTTCACATTCAAGGTCAAAGGTCAAGGTCACGAGTTCTGAAATCGCTAAAAAAAATCCTTGTAAACACGATAACTTGAAAAATATTTGTGCTATCAGGCTTGTATTTGGTGTATATCAACTATGGAGAAAGGCCAAGATTTGAAAAGGTTTTCTCTAACATCCATCAAAGGTCAAGGTCACAGCAAGGTCACAGCTTAAGCATGCTATTGTGAATATGCCTTATGTTAACAATGAACACTTTGAGTCATTGCATGATTGTTATACACAATGAAAAGTAATCATTGATGGTGTGACCTTGAAGGTCAAAGGTCAAGGTCATGAGATATTGGTTAAGGCCATGTTAATCCTTTGATCCAATTTTGAAATCAGAAATAGGTTAAGAACAAACTTGTGATAAAAAAAACCCAGTGATGATTCAACTTGTTAGAATAACTTGAATAATAAACAAATTTTTGTCAAAAAAATTTCCCATTTTATTTATGCTGAGGAGAAGGCGAAACAGGGAAAGGCGAGACCCAAAGTTTTGGAGCTGCTCTGCTTTTGCGGTGCTCTTCTAGTTATACCCCTGCTATGATGTAGTGAGGGTATGTACATGCTCTTCCCCAGGAAGTTACCCTCTTTCTATCGTTACCTCTGTTACATGTAGGTGAAAGTTCATTATTCTTGTATAATCCCTTGAAATTGAAAGTTTGCAACACTAGTAACACCCTCATTTTTGTCCAATCAACATCTTTTGTTAGTCTCTGCGACCAAATTCTGTCCTGTAAGCACACACGGAAACTCAAAACTTTGTGGTGATGTTGTGCTGTTGTGATGGTTTTCCAGAGTGTCGAAAAATCATCATCATGACACGATTGACTAAAAAAAAATTCAAATTAATGTTACATGAAGGCGGTCAAACTACAGGTGGGGGATATGTTAGCTGTGTTGATTTTTGCTTTGTTTTCTCTTTGCTGGTGGGGTATATCATCTTCTGATGGCTCTTGTATTCTCTCACAGATCAAAGAGGAATTCACAAATACAGAGAAGGAAGAGGCAAAGATCACCAGCGAATCCCTGGCCTTCAAAAATCCAAACTTGAGAGATATTGTGAGTCTTGTCTCAAGGACATTGAAGCTGGACAAGCCTGAGATTGTCTCAAAACTGGTGCCTTTGTTTGTTGACATGCAGCTGAAGAAAGAGTTCACGTGGACAGGGCTGTGTCCGTTGAGGTAATGTCATTATAAGATGTAGTGAAGGGTATTATTATTGCACACTGTGCGGCTGTATGAAAACATTTCCTGAGCATAATTCGAAAACTGTATGACTTGGACACTTCAAATTTGGTATGGACGTAACCTGTATCATCCTGTTGTGCCTTTGAGGGGTTTCCAGGATTCTAGTTATTTTTGAAAATTTGACCAATAACGGTCAGATTTTCAGACTTTTCCACAGTGCAATGTCAAGATTGTGATGTGCCTATTAGGGGTTCCAATTCCAGAATGTTAATTGGAAATTATTGTTATTCCTTGACATGATTGACTACAGATGTTTTCCAAATTACTTAATGCTTTGAAGGCGGTGAAACTACAGGAGGTATGTGAGCTGTGCTCACTTTTACCTTGTTACCACAAAATATTGGTGAGGTAAATATTGTATATATATATATATATATATATATATGATGTTCACTACTGACAGATCAGTATTTACCAGGAATTGATTTTTGCTTCATAATCAATAATTATACCTTGATCAACAGCCTGGGTATATAGTAATACCAACGAATCTATCAATCTATACAAGATATTTTTGTTTGACGGATTACAAGAAAACTATTCTTTCAATCCTTATCAAATTTTGCACAGGTCTTCTACATTACTAGGAGAGGTGCAGTACAGGGTCACAATTAATTTAGGGATAAGTTTATTTGTTTTGTTCTTTTTCTCTTGGGGGGGGGATAACACTACCTTCAATAGTACAAATTCCCTAAGGGAGCGGGGGCGGGATAGCGCAGTGGTTAGCACGTTCGGCTTCGGATCAAGAGGTCTTGGGTTCAAATCCAGGCAGGGGCACGGGAACTTTGTCTGCAGTAGAGAACTGTTCTACACGCAGTAAGGTTTGGGTCCAATGTTACACTGAATTTTAGCTAATACCACCCATGGTTCGCTAGTTCCAGCCGTTGTGCTAAACAGTAATTTAGTGTCAAACAATTCATCATTTGCAAGTTTTAGCCATTCAGCTTCCTCTGCAATGCATATTTCAAAAAAATTAAACAGGTTTTCGTACTGCAATATAAGCCACCAAGATTTGAAATTGAAATTTGAGATTCTCATGAAAGTACCAAACCCCCACCTCTATATAGAATCAACATTGTCATGCTTCAAGACCAAACCCCCACCTCGAAATAGAATCAACATTGTCATGCTTCAAGACCAAACCCCCACCTCGAAATAGAATCAACATTGTCATGCTTCAAGACCAAACCCCCACCTCGAAAGAGAATCAACAGTGTCATGCTTCAAGACCAAACCCCCACCTCGAAATAGAATCAACATTGTCATGCTTCAAGACCAAACCCCCACCTCGAAATAGAATCAACATTGTCATGCTTCAAGACCAAACCCCCACCTCGAAATAGAATCAACATTGTCATGCTTCAAGACCAAACCCCCACCTCGAAATAGAATCAACATTGTCATGGTTCACGACCAAACCCCCACCTCGAAATAGAAACAACATTGTCATGCTTCAAGACCAAACCCCCACCTCGAAATAGAATCAACATTGTCATGCTTCACGACCAAACCCCCACCTCGAAATAGAATCAACATTGTCATGCTTCAAGACCAAACCCCCACCTCGAAATAGAATCAACATTGTCATGCTTCAAGACCAAACCCCCACCTCGAAATAGAATCAACATTGTCATGCTTCAAGACCAAACCCCCACCTCGAAATAGAATCAACATTGTCATGCTTCAAGACCAAACCCCAACCTCGAAATAGAATCAACATTGTCATGCTTCAAGACCAAACCCCCACCTCGAAATAGAATCAACATTGTCATGCTTCAAGACCAAACCCCCACCTCGAAATAGAATCAACATTGTCATGCTTCACGACCAAACCCCCACCTCGAAATAGAATCAACATTGTCATGCTTCACGACCAAACCCCCACCTCGAAATAGAATCAACATTGTCATGCTTCAAGACCAAACCCCCACCTCGAAATAGAATCAACATTGTCATGCTTCAAGACCAAACCCCCACCTTGAAATAGAATCAACATTGTCATGCTTCACGACCAAACCCCCACCTCGAAATAGAATCAACATTGTCATGGCTCACGACCAAACCCCCACCTCGAAATAGAATCAACATTGTCATGCTTCAAGACCAAACCCCCACCTCGAAATAGAATCAACATTGTCATGCTTCAAGACCAAACCCCCACCTCGAAATAGAATCAACATTGTCATGCTTCAAGACCAAACCCCCACCTCGAAATAGAATCAACATTGTCATGCTTCAAGACCAAACCCCCACCTCGAAATAGAATCAACATTGTCATGCTTCAAGACCAAACCCCCACCTCGAAATAGAATCAACATTGTCATGCTTCAAGACCAAACCCCCACCTCGAAATAGAAACAACATTGTCATGCTTCAAGACCAAACCCCCACCTCGAAATAGAATCAACATTGTCATGCTTCACGACCAAACCCCCACCTCGAAATAGAATCAACATTGTCATGCTTCAAGACCAAACCCCCACCTCGAAATAGAATCAACATTGTCATGCTTCAAGACCAAACCCCCACCTTGAAATAGAATCAACATTGTCATGCTTCACGACCAAACCCCCACCTCGAAATAGAATCAACATTGTCATGCTTCAAGACCAAACCCCCACCTCGAAATAGAATCAACATTGTCATGCTTCAAGACCAAACCCCCACCTCGAAATAGAATCAACATTGTCATGCTTCAAGACCAAACCCCCACCTTGAAATAGAATCAACATTGTCATGCTTCACGACCAAACCCCCACCTCGAAATAGAATCAACATTGTCATGCTTCAAGACCAAACCCCCACCTCGAAATAGAATCAACATTGTCATGCTTCACGACCAAACCCCCACCTCGAAATAGAATCAACATTGTCATGCTTCACGACCAAACCCCCACCTCGAAATAGAATCAACATTGTCATGGTTCACGACCAAACCCCCACCTCGAAATAGAATCAACATTGTCATGCTTCAAGACCAAACCCCCACCTCGAAATAGAAACAACATTGTCATGCTTCAAGACCAAACCCCCACCTCGAAATAGAATCAACATTGTCATGGCTCACGACCAAACCCCCACCTCGAAATAGAATCAACATTGTCATCGTTCACGACCAAACCCCCACCTCGAAATAGAATCAACATTGTCATGCTTCAAGACCAAACCCCCACCTCGAAATAGAATCAACATTGTCATGGTTCACGACCAAACCCCCACCTCGAAATAGGATCAACATTGTCATGCTTCAAGACCAAACCCCCACCTCGAAATAGGATCAACATTGTCATGCTTCAAGACCAAACCCCCACCTCGAAATAGAATCAACATTGTCATGCTTCAAGACCAAACCCCCACCTCGAAATAGAATCAACATTGTCATGCTTCAAGACCAAACCCCCACCTCGAAATAGAAACAACATTGTCATGCTTCAAGACCAAACCCCCACCTCGAAATAGAATCAACATTGTCATGCTTCAAGACCAAACCCCCACCTCGAAATAGAATCAACATTGTCATGCTTCAAGACCAAACCCCCACCTCGAAATAGAATCAACATTGTCATGCTTCAAGACCAAACCCCCACCTCGAAATAGAATCAACATTGTTATGCTTCAAGACCAAACCCCCACCTCGAAATAGAATCAACATTGTCATGCTTCAAGACCAAACCCCCACCTCGAAATAGAATCAACATTGTCATGCTTCAAGACCAAACCCCCACCTCGAAATAGAATCAACATTGTCATGCTTCAAGACCAAACCCCCACCTCGAAATAGAATCAACATTGTCATGCTTCAAGACCAAACCCCCACCTCGAAATAGAATCAACATTGTCATGCTTCAAGACCAAACCCCCACCTCGAAATAGAATCAACATTGTCATGCTTCAAGACCAAACCCCCACCTCGAAATAGAATCAACATTGTCATGCTTCAAGACCAAACCCCAACCTCGAAATAGAATCAACATTGTCATGCTTCAAGACCAAACCCCCACCTCGAAATAGAATCAACATTGTCATGCTTCAAGACCAAACCCCCACCTCGAAATAGAATCAACATTGTCATGCTTCAAGACCAAACCCCCACCTCGAAATAGAATCAACATTGTCATGCTTCACGACCAAACCCCCACCTCGAAATAGAATCAACATTGTCATGCTTCAAGACCAAACCCCCACCTCGAAATAGAATCAACATTGTCATGCTTCACGACCAAACCTAAATAAAGAGAGAGAGATCTATTTGATCTTATTTTGAAAGCATTCTGTTAACCTTTTGTTTATCTGGAGAATAGAACTTTAGCAATACTTAATGTTTCTATTTGATGTTGACAGTATTGAGAAATCCTGCCGAAGAAGTTATGTGGACTGTTACCAAACAACATGGGCAAAAATGGGTGAGTACATCTTCAAAGTCAACTTGTTTTTATTAAAGGGGCAGTAGCACGTTTTTTCGCTGAAATAAGTCGATGAAACGTATTTGAAAAATAATGTTACCAAAAGTAGAACACCATTCGCTCTTCGGAAAATTAAGTTAAAAATGAGTGTACATGGCTCAGTAAAGCCATGGAAATAGTTTTTGTCATTCAAAATAATAAATTGTGTTCACAATAAAATGGTCGCCATGCAATGTTTGCGTTATACGCAACACCATTATTACTTCTACGGACTATTGGTTTGTGTAATAGGATGTTTTACCATCTAAAGAAAAAAAAATGACATAAGCTATCATTATAAATGAGAAAGTTAAAAAAATAAAATTTGCAAAAAACGTGCTACAGCGCCTTTAACGGTCAGTACTTAAACTGTGCAGTATTAGTGTGGAATAGATCAGTGACAGATCTAGAGTTGGTTTGAACACAAACAACCTCCTCCTGGCTTGGCTAGTTTATAAGGAGTTTCACTAAAATCTGAGGGGTGGGATAGTGCTTTGGTTGGTTCGTTCAGCTTCGGATCAAGACATCTGGCATTCAAATCCTACCATGGTTGGCAGCTTTGTCTGCTGTAGTTCCAGCTAGTTTCACCGTAATTAATAGGCACATGGTGTTGCAGGCTTTCTCCCTGTATTAATTCTAGCATCTTTGATTTAAGAAAAAAGTCTTGCTCTTTAACGTCTATTTTTTCAGAAATGTTTGTTTATTCCCAGCATGAATAAATGTGATCCTGTCTCCTGTTCTATTGTAGAGGAAGATGTATGGACGACAGGTCAAACCTACACTGTTGATGTTGAGCAGGAACTATTTAACGAAAGACATGCCACCATCGTCTCCGAATTCGAGGAAAATTCAGGTTTGTTATTGTCAAATACTTCAATCTTCAATAATTTGTCATATATATTTCCTATAGAATGAGTGAACTGAATGGCCAAATGATCTCAAGATGAAAGCATCAGAGATAGAAACTCAGTTTTTAGTTAAGTTACATCCTTCTCAATCAGAGTTTTTATATCCCAAGACATTCCATTGATTGTCTTGGCAGCTTTTGCCTTGAATCACTGCAGTCTGATTGAAATCAACTGTTTCCCAAGGAAAAATAGTGCATCTACCAGGATACGAACTCATATTGTTCGGAGGTTTCCTCTCCAAACCGTATGATAGCAGCCCGTAGACTCGCATGTTCTGTCGCTCTTCATGTAGCCAATCACAGGACGTCAAACAAAAGCTTTCAGTACGAGAAGCTAGGGGCAAGTTACTCCCAACAGCCATACTTTCGTTGGTTTCTGTAACATGAGGAAAGTGTTAATGAATGATTCCAAATGCTTTCAAAACGGCGATGGTAAAAATTGTGATGTGATTGGTCACCTATGTGACTGGGTTTTGTCCGCATAATTTGAGTACAGATTTTTCTGATAAGGTTTCACATGTGTGATATAGTGGAGAGTAACTGAGCATATATAAAACCATGGGTAACCGAGGATGGTGTGGAATGGAAGTAGATAAACTATTCATTGACAATATAAATTGTTAGAGGTAACAGACATCAAGTTATGAAAAATCATATTGGATTAAATAATGTATCTTTCATTCTGTGTGGAAGAAATATAAAAAATTTATGTTTCAAAACATTTTAAAAGTTCATGTAAACAAGAGTCATCAGAAGATGACATATCCCACCGGTTCCACAAAATTTCTAAAACACATCTGTGACAGATACTAGTGTATCTACTGCCGTACCTCAGTTAGTGGGTATTACACATGCTGAGTTTCAGGTATGTTAAGGGTTTAGACTTCTGCTCCAGAAGCAGTCAAAATCAACAACAACCAACATTCCTCTAATGTTTCTATGGAAACAGAAAAAATCTGAAAATATCAAAAGGCACCACTTCAGTTAGTGGGTAATACACATGCAAAGTTTCAGGAAGATATGATGAACGGTTTTCGAGTTCTGCTCCGGAAACGAAATGATTACGGACGGACGGACGGACGGACGGACGGACAGGACAGGGTGATGACTATATCCCACGGTATTACATACCGGTGGGATAAAAAGTAATGATCTCATCGAGATTGACTGTTGATACCTATAGTATTCATCTATGTAATGTAACACTAATTTCAATGCAATCAGAATCTAACTTAATATCTGCATAGTATCAATAATTTCCAAACTTCAATTGCCTTAAAAATGATTTGAATACCTTATTATGAAAAAAAAGAACATGTTTATAAGTTATTTTTTAAAAGAATGAAACAAATGTGTGTTGTGAATGTAACAAACTTTTGTTCAGCAGCTGTAGGGTTAAATTTCTGAGTGAAATTAAGTTCTTTCCCATCTCACTATATCTCATTATACTTCTGTTTAAAGCAAAGAAGAGCAAATCATCGACGCCTCGTTCCCAGAGGACAATTCAAGAGATGTTTTCATCACCAGAGATTAGGAGAAGATCAAACAGGGCAACTGCAGAATGTGCCATAACCCCAAAGAAGGGAGATAACTCTAATCTTGTCAAAAACCCTGGATGGAAAAAGAAGCTCAACTTTGATGCGACGTCTGTTATTGAGATTGATGGACGTTCCTCTGGCTCTGACCATGAACATTCCCAAGATAAAGAAGCTGATGACAATTCAACAACTCCTTTTACAAGGACATCATCCGTAACACTCATTGAAGACCTATGTTCAGGTGATCACGGTAAATCAACTTCAGAAGATCATGGTGAATCAACTTCAGAAGATCATGGTGAATCAACTTCAGAAGATCATGGTAAATCAACTTCAGAAGATCATGGTGAATCAACTTCAGAAGATCACAGTAAATCAACTTCAGAAGATCAAGGTACATCAAGTTCACAATCAGAAATGATTAAATCCAGTATTGAAATTGATGTGCAGTCATACAATTCTGAAGATCTCTTTGGAAGTGATGAAGACTCAACAGAAGCTTCTGCAGTCAATGCATGTACTAGAGATGAGGATTCTGATTGGGAGATCATAGAGAAAGATGGTTTAGAATGTGGTTCATCCAAGACAAATGGTACCACATTTGAAAGAGCAAATGCTGATGTCTTCAAAAATGAACTCAAAACTGTTACCAATGAAGTGGACAGAATTAAGTGTGTACCACAGAGAAATGCTTCAAAAGACAAAACTACCAAATTTGATGAAATCAAAACTAGTGTTGCCAAATGTGTTTCATTTGACTCTAAGTCTGATGGGGTCAATATAAGTCCTTATAGAAATGGTGCCTGCAAAAACAATTTCTCCAAAGCAGACGTACAAGACTGTGCCAGTGACAATTCTATTGAGTCTTCAGCAGATGGTTCAGGAAATTGGAGTCGCTCACAACTTCATTCCTTAGGATTGGGAGAACCTGAATCTGATTCTTCTAGTGAAGTTCATCCTGTGGAATTGGTCGATTCTGAGGATAGTTCTTCAAGATTAAATGCCACTTCTTCAAAAGACCTTCATACTTCTGGAGGATCTTCTGAAAGTGGTTCTGGAATAGGAACTCATTCAGAACTTCCTTCTTTTGCAGAGGGAGTTCCTGAACCTGGTTCTCCTGGTGAAGTTTGTCCTGTGGATTTAGCTGACTCCAGTTCTTCAAGCAGTGAAGTTATAATGATCAGCACAGGTGGATCACGTCGACATCGCAGATCATCAAGTTCTAGTGATGTAATTATTATAGACTCCAAGAATGTAGAGAAAACAGTAGAAAAGGTGCCCTGCAAGAGAAAAGTGGTAGAAACACCACATAAGGCTTCTAAGAAGTGTAAAAAGACAACAAAAGGGAAACAAAAATCTCTGAAGGATTTCTTTTCAAATAAAAAATAAAAGTAATATCAGCGGTTTTTATGCAGTTAACTTGATCATCTTTGATCAAAGCTGTCAGAGCTTGTTTGTATTTTGTTGAAATTTCTCAGTATTTAGCAGCTCCGACTTAGTCGGAGCTGCTATCAGTTTTTGTGCAGTTTCCGTCGCCGCCGTCTGCGCGTTTTGTATTTGCTATAACTTTTTTCCTAGAAGGTTTTGAGAACTCATATACATAACTTCTTACTTATGCCCCTGGGGAAAATATTTTTGCTATCAGGCTCTTATTTGGTGTATATCAACTATGGAGAAAGGCCAAGATTTGAAAAGGTTTTCGCTAACATCCGTCAAAGGTCAAGGTCACAGCAAGGGCACGACTTAAGCGTGCTATTGTGAATATGCCTTATGTTAACAATGAACACTTTGAGTCATTGCATGATTGTTATACACAATGAAAAGTAATCATTGATGGTGTGACCTTGAAGGTCAAAGTTCAAGGTCATGAGATATTGGTTAAGGCCATGTTAATCTTTTGATCCAATTTTGAAATCAGAAATAGGTTTTAAGAACAAAGTTGTGAAAAGTGACCCCAGTGATGATTCAACTTGTTAGAATAACTTGAATAATGAAAAAAAAAATTTCCAAAAAAATTCCCATTTTATTTATGCTGAGGAGAAGGTGGAATAGGGAAAGGCGAGACCCAAAGTTTCGGAGCTGCTCTGCTTTTGCGGTGTCCCGCAAACGCTCTTCTAGTTTGTTTTTGTTTGTGTTTTGTTTTTATATATTGAATATATTCTATTTAACTCACTTAACGTATTTATTTCACATTCATGTGACTCTTGAGAACATATATTTTGTTTCATAGGTTGAATGTTATTTTCCTTTTTGGTATGTCTTCGTTTGTAATAAATGAAAGTCTTTTGTCGTACTCTTGTGTTTTATATGAAAAATAACAATAGGACTATTGTTTTCAAAGTGCTTGAGTCCACTTCAACATGGGGCAGGATAGCAAAGTGGTTAGCACGTTTGACTTCAGATAAAGAGGTCTGGGGTTCGAATTCCGCGATGGGCTGGGCAAATTTGCGAGAACTGTTCTTCATCCAGTAAGGTTTTGGATGCAATGCTACACTGAATTTCAGCGCAGTGCCACAAATGGTTCTCTAGTTTCAGGTGGTGCTTGCAGGTTTCACCGCAATACATAGCTTTACAGCTGTGATATAAGTGGAATAATATTGAAAACAGCGTTAAACCCTACATCAGCTCACCACGTCAACAGAATGACATGCTCAAAGTCCTGATAAAATGGGAGAATGTCACATTTTGCAGAAATCGAACGTTCATCAGGTCCAAGTATAGCCTATATAGGGCTACAGCCACTGAATATGACGGGATGCTACATATAACATTAAAAGAGATGGGTTTGAATTCAATTCTTGATAGTTTGCAAACTTGCAATCCAAAAGGATATTGTATAACATTGTACGGGTGTCTGAAGAAAATCAGGGTTAGGTTTTATGGTATGCGTTTTCCCCTGTTACTGTCAAAACATAGTTTGCTTGATAACGCTCTTGTTAAAGGAACATCCACTGCTTTCCATAATATTGTTTTGGACATCGATGAGTGCCAAAACATTATTTATGCTGATTTTAATTCAAATAATTTTACTCTAAGTAAATATATACCCACAAATATTTGATCGTTACATTAAATCCTCAATTATCATCATTTCAAGCGTAGTAAGTAATATGCAACCGTTCACGTAAGAATCTGATAAGAAATGCTTTAGAATAATGGAGGGCACAGTCATACAAGAGACTGTATCGAAACGTCTGAATATAACGAATGAAGTTATCTTCTGCCCACTCATCCTCTCCTTTCACCTTTAAAGCGGCAGTAGCACGTTTTTTTCATATTTTATTTATTAAGTCCAGTTTATAATGATAGTTTATGACTTTTCAATTTACTTTAGAGGGTAAAACATCTTTTTACACAAACCAATTATCCGTAGTGGGTAATAACAGTGTTGCTTATACAAAGCAAAAATTGCATGTCGGCCATTTTATTGTGAACACATTTTATTATTTAAAATGACAACAACGATTCTCACGGCTTTCAGGGACCATGTACACTCATTATTTAACCTGATTTTCCGACGAGAGAAGGGGATTTTACTAGTGGTGACATTATTTTTCAAATAAGTTCGACTTATTTCAGCGAAAAAACGTGCTACTGCCCCTTTATCGTCTGCACTTCTCATATATTTTGAAACTAGGTAAAACATTCAAAACGTCCCTTTTATACAAGAAACTGCAGCTGTCTTCAACAAATACATACATCAAAAAAGTGTTGCACCCTCAAGATTTTTCACCAGTAAACGTTGTCTGATGAGAAAATAGACAATGTATGGGGGAAATCGATTGAGTGATAAGATATCTACCAGTTCAACAACATCTAAAAGTTTCCAAAATCGTAACATTGTCACAGCATCACATTTTCGGGATATATGTAGAGGGTGTGGCACTAAAATAACCCTGCCATGTCGACCGAGTGACTTCAACGATCTAGGCATTTGACTATTCGGGTGTTGGTAATTAGCATATGTCCTTCGAACATGTCTGATGTAAATAACACACATGAACTATTTTGCTATTTGTCTCTGATTTGGTCTTCCTTATTTATCAGTATGTTCATGATCAATTGTTTTCACAAAATCAAAAAGCATATTTCGAGGAAAACACATTAAACGAGAAAACGTTATCTTACGTTTATTTTATCATTATGACGTGTCATTGGCAATTGTCACTTTTACAACGGCGTCGCTGATTGCACAACTACGAGGGGCGTTCAATAAATATTTCCCTGATCAACTTAACTTTACCGGAAGAAGTAAAAATTTCACATGTGATATGTAGCATGTCTCCATAGATCAAGTGATGTCTCATACTTTTAAAATATTCATTCTTTCTGTCAGCACAGCCCTAGAGTAAAGTAAGGTGTAAAAGTGGAGGCTGTTGATTACAGAGCGGTTATCAGCTTGGTATTCTTGAAGGGTCGTACACAAAGGAGACATTTGATGAAATGAAAGAAACTTATGGAGAGGATGCCCCATCGTATGACGTTGTCAAACACTGGCATCGTCAGTTCAAGTGTGGTCGGACCTCAGTGGAAACAGCTTCTACTCTATCAGGCAAGTGGAAGCTGCAATTTTGGAATATCGACGAATTACTGTCCGTCAACTTGCCCAAGATGTAAAGATAAGTCTCTTAAGAAAATTATTCATGACCGCACATGCGGAAGTTGTCAGCTCGATGGACACCCCGACTAATCACATCTTTCCAAACACAGGAACGAGTCGACTGCTCAAAAGCTCTTTTAGCAATGTGCCAAGCAAACCAGGATAACGTTTTCGACAGACTAATCACACAGGATGAAACATGGGTCCATCACTATAAAATCCAGTCAAAGCAGTAGAAGCACCTTCAGTCACCACCCCCTAAAAAGGCACGGGTCAAGCCCTCGGCAGTTAAGGTTATGCTCGCCGTATTATGGGATGAGCAAGGTGAAATCATGATGGATGTTTTAGAAAGGGGTACCACAATTACTGGGGTATACTACGCTAGTTTACTGCAAAAAATGCGGAAAGCTATCAAAACCGAGAGACGCGGTATGCTCACTAAAGGTGTCTGCCTGCTTCAGGACAACTTCCAAACGCATGGCATAACTCTTGCCAGTCTCCATTACTGTCTGATTTAAGCATTGCAGTATTTCCCTCTCTTTGTTGTGCCAAGATAGTGAATCGCTGCACCAGAAATGCATAGTGGGCTCGGATTTCCAAGCACAGAGATCTTAAGGAAATACAGCAAGGCCTAAATCAGCCAGTAATAGAGACTGGCAAGAGTTATGCCTTGCATTGGGAAGTTGGCTTCAGGACAATGCTCCTGTCCACAACTCACGTGTAGCTCAGAAGGAAGTGCAGACCTGCGGCTATGAAATACTTCCTCACCCACCATATTCTCCTAACCTTGCACCACCTCAGTTCTTCCTCTTCCCAAACATAAAGTCATTTTTGAAACGCACTCGTTTCCGTGGTGATGAAACCCTCATTAATGAGGTCAAGTCCTGGCTTTTGACAACATCTGGTGCCTTTTACATGAAAGGCCTAGAAGGCTGCATCAAGCGATGGGAGAAATGTGTCACACTGTGTGGTGCCTATGCAGAGAAAGATGAATAACTGTACAAAGTTTCGTTTCTTTCAGTAAAGTAGAAGTCTGTCAAGAGAAAGCTTATTGAACGCCCCTCGTAGATTCAATTGCAATCAATCAGGACACTCCATTTTACCCTCGGATTTAGGCCATGTAGAACAGAGTTTAGGCTCGGAAATCTGAAGGGAGTAGCCTCTGTGAATGACTGTGACGAATCAAGCTCGGAATTAACACGGCCAGAAGTTGTGTACAATGAAACCGTATCAAATATTGAGAATCTGAATTTTGTATTGAATTCAGATAATGACAATTACACATATCACCCTCACTTGAAACGAGAACACACCTCCTTCTATCCACTGTAGTTGAGAGTTGTATATTAAAACAGGTGTTGACACACCTGCCATCCAGTGCCATCCATGACAATAATAAATTGGCCATGTCTATTTTTTTTTGTGGATAAGTTTTATAACGGGAAATGTTTGGGTAGTTCATGTCGCATATGTGTTTTAACACGTACTTGGAATTCAAGCGTAAATGAAATTTATTCTAGTAAGTGTATGTTGGGTGTTTTCTCTATTTCCCGTTGAAATGAAATATGCGAAAAAGGTTACTATGTGACAAACCGAATATGTTTTACGAGGTAACGAAGCACAAGAAGTGGGTTTTCAGGGTCATTCTATCTCATTTAAAGGCACAGTAGCACTTTACTGATGGAAATAAAGAGATTTCATAAAATAGGAAAGAAAGGTTGCAAATCGCAAAACAATCCCGTTAATCAATAATAAAAAAACCCGAATGGTTAGATTCATTTAAGTGACGCGGATCCATATCCCATCCTAGAATTATTATGTCCCCCGAAAATTTTTTCGGGAGACATGTTTTCGCCTCCGTCCGTCATTCCGTCATTCCGTTATACCGTCATTCCGTTATCCCGAAATGCTTTCTTTTCTGAGCCATATCTCAAAAACCGTTCAATATTTTTTCACGAAACTGGGTATGTAGTTAGACCTAGTGGTGGAGTGGTGCCTTTTGCTATTTTGGTTATTCTGAATTTTTTTTTCTTTCTGGTTTCCATGGAAACAATTTGAACTTAGTGCATATTGAGGGTAGGGACCTTTTCCGGCCTCTATCTCCAAAACCGTTCAATATTTTTTCACCAAACTTGGTATTTGCTTAGACCTAGTGATAGAGTGGTGCCTTTTGCTACTTTGGCTATTCTGATTTTTTAAAATTTTTACTTGTTTCCATGGCAACAATTTCAACTTAGTGCATATTGGGGGTAGGGACGTTTTCCGGCCTCTAAATCAAAATCTATCAAGTATTTCTTTACGAAACTTGGTATGTGGTTAGACCTAGTGATGGAGTGGTGCCTTTTGCTATTTTGTTTATTCTGAATTTTTTTCTTCTGGTTTCCATGGAAACAATTTGAACTTAGTGCATATTGAGGGTAGGGACCTTTTCCGGCCTCTATCTCCAAAACCGTTCAATATTTTTTCACCAAACTTGGTATTTGCTTATACCTAGTGATAGAGTGGTGCCTTTTGCTATTTTGGCTATTCTGATTTTCTTATTTCTCGTTATTAATGCAGTATTGAACTTAGTGCTTAGCATAAGTGAAAAATAAGGGTAATGTGACTAGGTCGGATTGAAAGTTGGAGCGGGGGACATCACAGTGCATCACATGCACATATTTCTAGTTAAAGGCGCTGTAGCACGTATTTTGTCTTATAAATGTTTCCCAAATTTACCATTTGCCAAGTTTATACAATATATTGTTACGAAAGATGGTAAAACAGTTAATTTCCCGACCCGATAAGCCGTATCCAAAGAAAACGGTTATCTGTATTCGAAGAAAATGGTGCGACGTATAAAGCGACAATGGTGTGGAACTTTTCTGTGTGAGAGGTAGATTTGTAGGTCTTGCGAGAATTTGAGCAAGATGGTTGACCATTCCATCATTGTACCATATTTAAAACTCGGTGTGGGTATCGCTACATGAGTAGGCTACTTGAACTACCTTCGAGCGGCCATTTTAAAGGGCCATCAAGGATGTTAGTGTTTCCAATTAAAAATATTTTTTGGAAAATATACTTATTACGTCAGTCGCCAGAGAAATCTTTTATCTACAACATGGCATATGTTAAATAATTTTCATATCACGACACTGTATTGCAATTTGGTTTCAAAGAGAAGTACCACTTCGACTAGATATAAACAGAATCCCCTTTTTTGCGTAATACGTACTACACAAACAGTTAGCGCTTCCGAAGCGTGAAGACTCGTCTCTAGCGCAAGTCGCCATAACAACCGGTGCTGCACGTGTCTCTCTTGCAAGTTACCCTTGTCACACATTACTAAATGTGACGATTGCTTTACAAACAATGTTTCTAAATGTCCTGAGAATATACAAATTATTTCCTGTTTAATGTACTTTTTATTGAGATAAGACCAGCAAATTATGACAAATTTTTACTCTCATTAATTATAAAATTCAAGAAAAATACCAAGTTGGGTAAAACAATTATTCCAATATCTGTAGCAAATACATAATTAAATGAAATGGTAAATAAATAACCGCCAAAAAATTATATATTTCGATATCTTTCATTGCTCATATTTTTTGTTATTCTTTCGTGTCTTTGTTTACTGTGTGTGAGCTAGACCATAATGATTTAGACTGGAAAACACCTTTACTAATTAATGCAATTTCTCGGCTTATTTTAAGTTGAAAACATTTGGGAAAAATTTAGTGTATTTATTTCACGGAGATAGATTTTTGGAAAATGTTCGATATGTTCATCAACTTCCTTGATGGCTTTTTAATATAAACACATTCAAATGCCCGCTCGCATGGCTTAACCGAACCATGTACATTCGTTTTAAAACTATTTTTTTTTATTGACTTTGGATTATAATGTAGGCATTGGTAACACTTATTTATATTTTCGTGAGAGCATTTTATTTCAGTAAGAAAATAGTGCTACAGCGACTTTAATTTGCAGACGTCGAGAAGTAAACTGACTGGATAGCCAATAGATCAATAACCGAGACAGTCTTTGTTCGTTTGTTTTTTATTCCCAAATATTTGACCTTTCCCACCGTGTCACAAATTGATAGAGAACTCAACATTTGTATAATGGAGCTTTATTAATGTAGAAAGTAAACTCAGTTTTCCATAAAGTCAATGTGTATCACTACAGCTCTTTTTCGTGTGACTAGCAATTGTCAAGTGATCACAATATACATTGAAATTAGTTTATTCAAACAAAAAAAGGATACCTTCCCAAGACGCCGGTGTGATATGTTTGTGTAAACCGTCCTGTGACATTGACGTTCGTATACAAATAATCTGTAACCTTGTTGTTATCACTTTATCGACGTTTCATACATACGCGCCATCGATGAGGAAGTTGATTTCTTAACCTTTAACGAATATAAGTAGATGTTTATAGAGCTGATAAAAATAGCTGACTTTTTCATACCCAACTTCGATCGTCGTAAGCTTTCTTGAATGCTTGTTTATCTATTTACAGTTTGACGCGTAAATAACAGGAACATTATTGTGCACATAGTATTCTTAATGCTCGTCAATATACACTTGGATTACAACTTGTTTACTTGTTAACCGAGTTTGGTCGGTATGTTACAGTAGTTTTACAAGTTCGTATCGTGTCAAATCTAAGACTTTTAGTGTACAATTTACCTGTGTCTCTTACATCTTGATATTTTGTAAATAAGACGATTTTTTAATTTTTTCTTTGCCTCAAGTAAAGGTTTTCTTACAGTACAGTACACACAGTACAGTTTCAGAATTATGTTAACCGTTATAAATGTTTCAAGGGGCGGGGTTCGGGGTTCGAATCCCGCCGGGGGCAAGGTTACTTTGTCTGCAGTAGAGAACTGTGCACACAGTAAGGTTTGGGTGCAATGCTACACTGAATTTCAGCGTATACCACCCATGGTTCGCTAGTTCCAGTCGTTGCTCGCAGGTTTCACCGCAATGCATAGTCACATGGCGTTGCAGGCTTTCTCCCTGCCGTAATACTAGCAGCCGCGATATAAGTGAAATACTCTTGAAAGCGACGTTAAACCCCAACTCACCTCACCTCACCTCACCTCACCTCACCTCACCTCACCTCACCTCACCTCAACGTTTGAATCGTATCTAAGTTTGTTCATCATATCCAAGATTTCATTTATACATCCATTTGACTTTATCAAAAGTAATGTAAGGTTGGTTCGGTCTTCTTCTGCCTACAGTCAATATAGTTTGATTTTACAGTCGGGGTGGTAGTTTGCCTACAGTCATAGTATGCACCCCTACCATTGGAATGAAATTGACCCTTCTATGTCTAATGATGTAAAGTACATGATTTAGCAAAAAAATGTTCTGGTCTATACAGGCTGACAAAAATGAAAATGATGCGATGACGCGATTATTATTTTTTTTACGACATTGTTTTTTCGAATGAAGAGATAAATTCCATTTTATACAAACTTCTCAGCAGTTAAAAAAACAAATTTAGACAATTATTTATATAAATAAAGCATAAACTCTCTTAAATATGTGTTATTATTCCAAATTGTCTATAATCTCACCCCTACACTGCATTTTCAATATCCTAAAGGCTAAATAATTATAGTTATGTGCCCCTTTCTTTTGTTGAAACCAAGAAAAAAAGCTCTGAGGCGTGTTTTTGAAACTGATGCGGGCGGCAACCAGAAACAAATTCTCCTTTTTTTGCCTCAATTATGGCATTGTATCTTTCAATAAAAATACTTCTTTTAATTTCGTTTTGTCAGCATATGTCACACAAAAGACACATCTTCGTTTTCGTGTCATCAACTAGAATAGTATTATATTTTACAAGAGTACAACTCTAAATGATGATAAACAAGATTTTCACTCAATTACTAATAACAATAAACTACAAAGTAAATAGCAACTACCCACACCAATCTGTAATCAGAGAAGACTCATAAACAAAAGGTATTCCCCTTACTGTCTTTAAATGCTTGACAACCGCATTAGCGGCAATGCTAGAAACAATGAACCGCAACAAGGTATTCGAGGCACGGAATTCAACAAAGAAAACCGATGTTTTCCAATTGTACGCCGAGGCGTTAATCGGCGCGTCTACGATTAATGGAAATGAAAGATCCTAAATCGATGTGACACGTTTTTCAATTCCCATTGATTATCTGCTTGTTCATATACCCGTGCTCCGTACGGGAGTAATGAGGAGCTGTTAACAACTTAACACTGTTGTAGAGCTCGTCAGACAACATTTTACCGTGGGGATTAACTGTGTACTAGTGTTGTCTTCTGCCATAAAATGGGATTGGAGTTTTTTTGGTGTTACTATTTTCTATGACCGCGCTGACATTGAAATGGGGATTTTATTGCTAATTTTCATCTTTATTGCAGATTCAGGTAAGAATCAGACTTTATGCTTTTATACTTAAGAAAACATTTTATGTTTTTTTTAATGATTTAGATTATCGGATAGGTATGTAACAATAAGGTCAAGTCATGTCAGAATAACATTTTATTTAAGAATTGTCATCATTCTTGAAGACAAGAAATATTAATTGTTTAACTATGTTTTAATAAAACTAATTTCGGTTTATACATTTATGCCATTAACGAGCCATTGCAGAAACATTAGATTTAACCATTAGTACAGTTTATTATATAACGAGCAATGAAATACTGGGATTTATCAGTGAAATAAACATTTATCAAGCTACAGTGAGTATATCTGATATTTTCACCAAATGAGAGCCATTTCAATATCCAAAACTACACTCTAAGAAATGTCACCATACAAAATACAAGCTAACAGCAAAGGCGCGTCAACAAATTAAAGCCCAGAGGTGATCTATTAAATTTCTATATTGTATTATTTTTTTAAGTTCAATGACAAACATTCTGGAAAAAAAAAAACATTATGAAAAAGCTTTTTCAGAAACCCAAGGGAACTTGAACACACACAAAAAGAAAAGTACTAATTGTACTTTTACATTTTGTAATGTATTTGCTAAAATGCCAAAGTTTCTGGGCAAATGCCATTGCGATTTCAGCACCTCAAGTATATTCGAACAGACATAAAAGTATGATACTCTGATACATGAAAATGCGGAAACCTCTTTTCAAATCAGGCCCTATAAAACGGAATCAAAATCGACTTTCTCCGGCAGCAGTTCTTTACACTGTTGAAAATATGGTGACGTTTGTTTTGCGGTTGAGTGTACTTTTAATTACAAAGAACTGTTAAAATTATATAACGAATAGAATTCGTTGAATACTTTGTCAAATACCAGATTTATTCCATCTCGTGACATTGATAAAGTAGATATTTCACTCGTGACTGCGCCACTCAAGATATATACTGCTGTCCAAAAGAAAGTTGACAACTTCTTCAAAATAACACTGAAGAAGAACTAAGACATTCAGGATAAAAAGAACAGTTTATTTCGCAAAAGAATAATTTATCTTTAAACTTTGTTAATTTCATTGTAATACATCATAACAAATAGGTACGGTTCCATGGGGTCAAAATCGAAATGTTTTCAGAAGCTTGGACATAAAATAAAGATCACAATTCATCTTTCACACAACATCATGGTGGTTTCTCCGGCTAGAGTTAATATCGAGTATGTCCTCCTTGGGCGTCAATGCATGCCTGCGCACGACGACGGCGCGTCGACATTGTGCAACGTCGAATGACGTTACGGGTGACGTTTTGGCATTCTCTCTGCACTGTAGATAATCTAGGCGTTTATGTGAGTGTTTTTTCCTGCTCTGTTCTGAGCGTGTCTCATCAGTTCTTTATATGCTCTGGTTTACGTGCATTTCGTGATTCTGGACTTAAAAGCATGTTTTTTATTCTTACCATTTTCCGACACTGTTGACTAAAGTGCATTTTGTCGATTGTTTTCGTTTGTTTTGAGTGACAATAATATGTAAATGCTTTCATTTTGATAAAAGAAAATACACCGTTTTCAATAAATAGTTTTGTTGTTGTGATTGTCAACTTTCTTTTGTAACTTGTCTATCAACTTAATCCATGACACTCGAACCTGATATATTTGACAAGTTCCATTAAGTATATTTTACATATTTGTTATCAGAGAATCGTCCTATTGCTGTTAGGAAACTTATTATTAGGATATTTATTTTGGTAAATATGTACAGGTACATATTTGATAAATATGACTCCATACACATGTGTATGTGTTTATGAGTCAACTGTATTTTAAGATTTTCTAACGATTTGAAAAAATGTACTGAGGAATGAAATATTTATTCAAATATTTACAAATAATTAAATTTCATAGACTGTTTATATGTATTCTTTGTAAATATTTTTACATCACGTTAGGGCGAATTAACAACGCATTTATCTGCTGAAACATAAATTAGTGGTTTTCTTCTGGTTGGTAAACTACTCTTTTAATATTTTAATTCAAATTTGATAAATACTCAATTTCAACAAATATCAATTTTGTTTTAAAAAAAAGTATTTAATATCGGGTCGTCATGGTCACACACTTAAGCATATATTCAACAACATCCTTGCGCGTGCATTTCCGTAGACAATATTGCAATATTGAAGATATGTTGCAAATGTTCATCTAGTGCATACATGTTGGTATGCCCCGAGACTTAAAGGGGCAGTTGCACGTTTTTTGCAAATTTTGTTATTTCAAATTTCCCATTTATAATGATAGTTTATGTCAGTTATTTTTACTTCAGAGGGTAAAACATCTTATTACTCAAACCAATTATCCGTAGTGGTAATAACGGCGTTGCGTATAAAGCCAAAATTGCATGGCGGCCATTTTATTTTGAACACAATTTATTATTTAGAATGACAAAAATGATTCCCATGGCTTTACGGAACCATCTACGCTCATTTTAAACAAATTTTCCGAAGAGAGAAGGGTGTTTTACTATTGGTAACATTATTTTCAAATACGTTTCGTCGACTTATTTCAGCGAAAAAAACGTGCTACTGCACCTTTAAGTGTTTATACACTTTATAGTATAAATTTTGGCCCGTCCGAGACTGTCCATTTTGGCAACCCTTGGGCATCATGTGATCATCATGTTCCTAGACAAATAGTCATTGCAGGCACTGGTGACAAATATTGCTCCGGGGACAGTTGATGACGTCATTTGTGACGTCAGGATAACGCAGTTCAAGAATGTGTCACATATATATAATATATACTAATCAACAGCGTCACGTGCACATAATATTTCATCATGATCATAAAGGATAGATTATGAACGCTGTATGACGTGTTATTTTTTAGGTCACAAAAAAAACGCATAATTCATAGCAACCATTAGTAGGCCTATTGGTCTACCTAGGGTGACGCTAAAATACTACAAAGGGACGTAGGCCTAACTCTAAACCTACTCGTTTTCGCGAAACTGGAAAATGGTTAAATGTTTATTACCCTCCGCCACGCGTTTATATCTCCTGGGCACGATTTTATTTCTAAAACTCTAACTGGCAATCGGGTGTATGGGTGTTACTTTTTATCCCAGTTTCAATTGTTTTGCATTGACGGACATCAGAAGTGGACCCCCACTTTTCCATTAATGGCGGACCCCCCACTATTGCTTTCAAAATTTCTGGATCCGCAACCGAACCGTACTAAATCATGTTCATATTTTGGATAAAGGTTTATCACAGTGAGAACAATATTCAAACAGAGATTCGTGACCTTAGACTTCATTTCATTCAAGGTCACAACGAGGCTGCCATTTTACCCTTGTCATAGGGATATCTCAGCGGGAGGTCTCAAGAACCGTTGACTGGATTCTCTTTATATCTGACACAAAGCTTCTCCTGGAGAAGACAAGGGGCTGATGTTAGTTTTGTGACCTTGACATTATTCTCAAGGTTACAGCGGATCTTGAAAATTTTGGGCATGGGATGTCCTTTAGTGTTAGGCTTTTTCAGCGGCATATCTCAAGAACCGTTTACTGGATTCTCATCAGATTTAGATTTAGGCCCAGATGACATTAACATTATTTGTTATTAATCAATTATTAATTTGCGGCGGGGTCATGTCATGTTGTCGTGACAATTGCTTGTTCTTAGAATATGTTTTCAACCCAAATGCTTGTTCTTCTTTGGTGCAGTTTTCGTGCAGTTTTCGTGCAGTTTTCGTGCAGTTTTCGTGCAATTTTCGTGCAGTTTTCGTGCAGCGTTCTGATGCGCTATCACAGAACAGTTAACAAAATACAGCAAGACTTAAATAAGCCAGTGATGGAGACTGCAGCGAGCTATGACGTGTTAGGGAGGTTGTCTTATGCAACTCGCAGACTTACTGAGTTTATTCCGGTATATTAGGCCATATTTACGCCAAAAATTTACTTCACTTCAGCGAATGGTCAGTGCATTACAACGAATTTGTTAGGAGAAGGAGGCAACTACAGCATGGTGTACAACTGTTCCCAGAACTACACTGCAGCCTACGACCATTGCTTGTCCAGCGATATGCAACTTCTCTACATCAAAACACTGGACGAAGTTCACTTCATTTCGGATAATATCGTTACATTAGGGTGAGTAAGGCACATTTCTTCTGTCTGATCACATGATTTATATTTCGTATAAAGTCATTGATACAGTGAGCATTATTCTCAGTAGATAAGATTAATACAATTGGATTTTCTCCATACTTTGAAATTGTGTGTCATGAAAACAGGATTAAGAATAATATATATAAATTATGAACCAAAAATTCTAGTGTTTTTAATCAGAAATGTACAGGCGTACGTGTACGTTGCCTCGGAATTCTTCTGAAACTTCATTGGCGTATATACCAATTTCGTACATTAATTACGGCTTAAGAACGTCTTTAAAAACTAAGGAAAGGTTCTGAAACGGTTGATATGGAATCTTATGCCAATCATCAACAAAGGTGACGCTGGACATTTTGAAATGCGACCTGAAGCAGTGGTGGTAAAATGAGGCTAAAATTGCAACATTCCAACTTTGAAAATTAATGTAAAAAGTATCAATTGGTCCTTAACTTTTTTGTCTCAGTTTGTGATATATGACGGTCGGTTTAATGCCATACTTATGAAACGAGTGAATGGTTTGGTATTAAAAGAGACATGCCGACATTTTTTTGTTGGAAGCCATGTTATTGGCCGATTTAACTTGTGTGAGAACATGCAACACTGTGGCCTCCTCAGACACATTAAGAGGAAACCATGAACTAGTTCGATTCGAACACCAGACCTCTTGATCCGAAGTCGAACGCGTTAACCACTGCGCTAGCACCTTGTGATAAATCATTGTAAACTGACATTTTGAAATTGTATATTATATACTGAAAGTGAGTCGCCAAATGTTCGTGCGAACTCTGTGATCAATGAGATAAAGTATGTTATGAATATGTAAAATTTGGATGTATATTTACCAAATGTTTATGCAAAATAAAATAAAAACCTTCGCTTTTGAAGAGAGGTATATACTCGTTTGGAATTAGGAAGTGAGCAATAATTACATAGAATTAATAATATTTTGACTTTTTGGACGGCTTTTAGACATATTGTAAATGTATCGATGGACGCCATTTCATAAACTTGAAATAATATTTCAGCAATACTTTCAAGCCTATTTATATATATAATTATAGTTTGTCATTGTGAAAGGTTTTAGACCTTTTGTAAATGTATCGATTGACCTCATTTCAAAATCTTGAAATAACATTTTAACAATAATGTCAAGCCTTTTAAGTAATGTGATTGTGACATTGTGGACTGTTTTTGATATATTGTAAAGTATCGATTTACACCTTTATATAAACTTGACATAATATTTGAGCAATAATTTCAAGCCTATTAAGTAATAATACTTTACGTAGTGGAAATTTGTTTGCATATTATAAATAATATTTATGATTAAGCAATCGTATTGAGTTTTTAAGTATTACAATTTTGACATTGTGAACTGGTTTTGGACATATTGTAAATGTATAGATTGACACCATTTTACAAACTTGACATAATATTTGAGCAATAATTTCAAGCCTATTAAGTACTAATAATTTACAAAGTGGAATTTTTTCACATATTGTAAAGTATAGATTGACACCATTTTACAAACTTGAAATAACATTTTCACAATAATTACAAACCTGTAATACGATTTTTACATTGCTGACAGGTTTTTAAAAAAAAAATAGTGTTAACTCGATTGAAAGCATAAACATGAAATAATATTTGAGCAACAATTTCAAGCCTATTAAATAATAAGATTTTGACATTGTGGACTGTTTTCGGACATCTTGTGAATGTATTGATTGACACAATTCAAAACATTATATATTTCAGCTTTAAGTAATTACATATTCAAGAATCAAACTACTTATCCCAATCCCAATGTAGGTACAACAACTCTATGTTCTGGATCGGGGGCGTATGTCCAGAGGTGCTGACCATACCGGACAATGAGGACCTATGCACTGAGATGTCCGCCAACGTGTCCAGCGAGGTGACCACAAGCTACTTCAGTCTGACCTTCCAGTGTGAGACGCTGAATGCTTGGATCTGTGAGGACACCAATGGTAAATACATTCAGACTTCGTTTAACCGGACCCCATTTATCCGGAAAACCGCCTTTAGTCCGTCAACGTGGCAGTAACAAATTATATGGGAATTTTGTTTACATTTCTTTCATTAATCTATCTGAAATCCTTACTGTACATGAAATAATAAATCTTTTGGACTATGAAGAGAAAACGTGAAGATGACACTGTTAAATAATTGAGACAAATCTTATGGATGGGGACGTTTCAGGGCAACAACTCGTCCCTTCTGCAGATGAATTAAGAAGGGAAAGAAGTTGCACATAAATGTAATAAAGAAGTTGCCATCAATAGGGTTAACGTTGTGCTACTATACCAACTTCTAAATGCCTTCAGTGTCAGAGTTAACTCGATAAAGTACTACAAATCATCATTCTCATGAGTAGGTCTGATGAAAACATACGCCAATTGTCCCATTTCCAATCGGTTAACGTCGTGGTGTAAACTATGACTTTATTATGGCTTAATCGTTATATATTGCTAGTTGTTTTCGTTAGGTTGTGAGATATAAGTTCCCACTTAGGTACATCATAACCATAAGGTATTTATGATACTAAATGTGTTAGTGTTACTTGAGATTAGCAATACGTATACTAAGAATCGAAGATGTATGAATGAATATAAGCTTATCAATATAACATCTTATAACTATTGTCCATGTTATCTATGTCACTCAAGTAAACTATAGCTACCAAGCCGATTGAAGATTTACTTAATAGAATTAATATTAATAGAACATTCCGTATGACATAAAGTTATTTTTACTAGTATCTTTGCCATTCGCTCGAAACAGTTAGTAACCCATGTCCAATAACAACCACGACAACAATGGCTACACCAACAACGACCACACCAACAACGACCACACCAACAACGACTACACCAATAACGGCTACACCAACAACGGCTACACCAACAACGACCACACCAACAACGACCACAACAAACCCGACAACAACTTCAACAACAACCTCGGCAACGACAACCGCGCCAGCCTCAAGTACATATACATCAACAACGACAACAACGACCACGACGTCAACATCTGCATCAACAACTTCTACATCTACAACAACGACCGCTACCACAGGAACGACTACCAAAGGTTGGTACTGGTAAAATACTAACCAAAAGTATTCACAGTACTATTGTACTGTAAATTTAGAATGGATTTGAAACATGTTAAAAACAAACGAATAAAATGTGAAATATTCCATTGGATTGTTGGAGGTAATATATTATAAACGTTATAAATGATGTTATATAATTGGGAAGTAATGACTGTTGCCGAATATTACCGTTTTAATGATGGCCGTTATTAACGGTGTAAAGGTAAAAGTATTTATTTCTGATCGAAAACCGGACAATACGACGTGATTAAGGCGGGTCAAGTAATTAAATGTAATTTTACAATAGACAAAAAGAAAAGAACTGTGTTGATAACATTTGATATGTAAATGGGACGTTTAATTTCGGTTTCATCACGGTTTCATCACATGTAAGTATAATGAATTTGCTCTTAGTAAAATTATTTGAACTGAAATCAACACATACGGTAATTTGGCACGTATTAAAGCCAAATGACATTTTATGAAACACAATAGATGCACCTTTAATCAAGTTGCAACTCTGTTCCGACGAAAGAGGCTCACGAACAAATGCTGCATTGTTTTCTTTCAGTTAATCGAACATCCATGGAAGTGATATTACGGCTGATATTGGATATACACTATGTAGCATTATCACAAACATCTAGTATCCAGCTTCTAGGACGAGTTGCATGCTATATTCACGAGTATCGATCAAGATGCATGCACTTCTTTGATAAGGCAATTTATAAACTTGCAAAAAACGTTTCCCATATTACAACGTCTTTTTAAAAGTTATCACTCGTTTGTTGGTGTAAAATCAATATGTGTCTCCTATTTCTCTTTGAAGTATGTAAGATATACCATGTACATGTCAAATGAGCGCATCAGTACATTTGAATCTTTATTTATACAATATCCAATATCTTGAAACCCTTATATATTTCTCATAGTATGTTTTGACATACACGATTTCCATGTGCCTTTTTTTCCAATCTAAACTACAAAAGAAAGTACACACCTCAGTTGGTTTCGATTAATTCAACATTACTTTTTTTGTTCGCTCCTTAAATTTATAGTATTAAACTTTTTTTCTAACTTATATTTTTTAAAAGATCAAAGTATATGATTGAAAAATCAGCATTAATGTAGTGTGGGTTTTTTTCGATAGCGGATGATAGCGGAGTGAAGTACAATTTTAACATGGGAGTCTATGGGAAAATGAGAAAAAAACTGCTAAAAACGTTAAAATACTACATTTCAGGTATTTGACTTTTCCCCCCCTTTTTTGATATGTTACAAAGTTCATGTTCCACTACCGAAACCGATGAAAAAATATATATGGTAGGTGGTAAGCTTTGACACAAAATGTACCTGAAACCGCCCCCCCCCCCCCTTTTTAGTCAAATTTAAGCCATTTATGCTATATAAGCACTTTTTAGAGGTTCTAAAACGTTTTCTTTATTTCATTTGTAATTTAAAAGTATGTAGATGATGTAGAATATCATGAAGTAAATAAAAATGACAAAAAATCTTTACTTAATCATCTTTCATTTTTGAAGTTCAACAGGAAGGAGCGAACATCATTAATTATGGCACGATACAATGACGCATATATCAAGTAGTTTGAATGAATGACATTGTTGACTGGTTAATGTTTTGTTAGAATACCTTTGTTTAATGTAGACAGGGTCAAGAAATGAAATTTACACCAATGTAACCCCTACCATGTCTAACATGTTGTAAATGTTTGCAGAACGAGGCACATTTACTGATTTTAACATAGAAGATGCTTTATATGTCGATGAACAGCTGTGTTTTATCCAAATTAATATTTTTAAATTCATAAACTCAAAATATCGTTTCAAAGAAATTTTTAAAAAACACGTAGAAGTATTCCTTGGCTGATGACTAAATGCCTGCACTTTTCAGTTTTAGAGTACGACGTCAAAAACTTAAGTTATTTGTAATTGAACATAATACATATGATGAAACCAACTGAGGTGTATACTTTCTTTTGTACTTCAGTTTATTATCACATTAACGGGTTTCTGGCCATATCAATCAATGCTACTCATCGTATGTCTTACGACTACTGGGAGGAGAGATGTTCATGATAGATGTAGCGGTTACAAAGACACTAACATACTTCTTCATACTATTTACACTTATTCAGTAAGAAGTTTTACATTTAAAAATCATATATGTATTCAGGTTTTCTTCTTTCGATGAATAAAGCATTGAATATTCATCAATCATTAAATATAAAAAAACAACTAACGATTAGTTTTTTAGTTGAATTTTTCAGCGAAATTCTAAATTTGAAAATAAAAATGAAATGAAACACGGGCCTATGAATATTTTTCAATCAGCCTTAACTAGAAGGCATATCTCGTGTCAGTATCCATCACTGGCTAATTCAATCCTTGATGCATTGCGTTAACTTTTCTGTGCTAGTATAGCAGCTCGTTACATCTGTACTTCATTATGCGCTGCTATGCTAGCACAGAAAAGTAACGAAGTGCATCAAGGTTTGAATTAGCAAGTGATAGAAACATGTGCGATTTATGACTTGCGTTGGAAGTTCCCGAAAACAAGCTCTCTAATACTTTTCATAAACTGGCCTAGTTTTTTAAAAAGTATTTATAGGGTCTGGACGATAACCTTATATGGTGATAATTTACAGAGACGCCGCCAGAATGTACAGAGAGTGAAACCAACAGCCAGGGCTCGAACCAGTACCTGTTATTCCACAACTGTACCGAGAACCCCCCAGCGGCCTCAAGAGTGTGCAACAACCACAACTCATCTCTTGCAGTCCTGGTGTCTCAGAGAGAAATCATATACCTGGCCACATTAATAGCTGGGCTGAGGTAAAATGTAACTTGAATTTTCCTGTAAGTTAACTTTGCCCGATTTAAACGGGCAGTAGGGGCGGGATAGTGGGATAGCGTAGTGGTTAGCGCGTTCGGCTTTGGACCAAAAGTTCGACTCCCCTCAGGAGCTCGGCAACTGTGTCTTCTGTGGAGAACGCAGCGCAATAACACCCTAGGTTCACTATTTCCAGACGTTGCTCACAGGTTCAACCGAAATGCAATACCACCATATGGCACTGAGAGCTTTCTCCCTACAATAATACTAGCAGCCGTAATAAGAGAAATACTCTTGAAAGCGGCGTTAAAAACCCCAACGGGCATTATAAACCTCTGGTGACGTCATCCCTTTGTTTAGCACCGTTCCGTAACCTGGAGGTAGGACCTTAGCTACATCAAGTCAGGTCTATCTGTAACTTACGGACCTCGTTTGAGGTCTATCTGTGATTTAAAGACCTCAACATTACATTTTAAACTAATTTATTTTCAAATCTCAAACATTTCCCATTATAAAATTCATATAATTTCCAACACAAGAGTTTTCCAAATATATCACTCGAAAGTCGGGGATCGAACCACTGGCCTTTCGATTTGTAACCAAACGTGCATACCATTAGGCTACGGAGCCAGTTGAAGTTAGAATGATGTTTTCATGACCAATTGATAACACTATTTCATTGCCTCTTGTAAAATTTCCAGTTTCTGCATTACTTATTTTTATTATTATTAATGTAGCAATATGTTTTATGTGCAAAAGGTCTTGTAACTATTTGAAATTGTGTTGTGTTTGGGATAACTTTGATCATGTTGTCATTGGTCGAGCAGTTTAGCGTGCAATCGTGTACATTTCAGCATTAAGCACAAGTGTCACGAAATGCACGTGCACATTGTCACGTGATCGGCTGCGTCGCCTGATGATGACACTAATATTTACTGTCAACTTTTTGTTTGTAATGTTAAAGGAAAATATTTTTTTCAGCTTTTGATTACTTAACACATAACTAAAATTCGTTTTTAAAACGATTGTTATTAATGGTTTCCAAATCCTGTCACAAACCTATGAAGTCATTTGGACCAGTTCATTTTCATAGAGGGGTGTGAGTATGTTTGAACTGCTATATTTTTAAATTATTTTTTAAATGCAATCTTCCGTCAGTTCATAAGCCGGTTAAGGTACGAAGACTCGGTCTTGGTGCCTGTAGATAGACCGCAGGGGGAGTCGGGTAGGACAGATTGACCAAGGCCAAGGTCAATCTGTCCTACCCGACTCCCCCTGCGGTCTATCTACAGGCACCAAAACCGAGTCTTCGTACCTTAACCTTTTTTACAAACAACCTGGGTATGTTTTATAGATACTACATTCCAGGGGATACTCCCGTTTATGATATATGCTATTAAAGGGAGTGTTCTATCGGGTATTCATTGTGGAAACGAAATTCGAGGAGACATTCCTTTTTATAGATATTAATACATGATTATAATACAATCCAAAAGAAATACATTACTGAGGGTAATATTTTGATTACTATATATTTGACGATTTGATAGAATACTATCATCGGTGCTACGAGCATTGGAAGCTTTGCTACATTACAGTTTAATTGTTGATCAGTCTTATGATGAATCATGTGTTTCCTTTTGGATATTCTATCAATATAAATATTTTATTATTTGTAAAATTTACTTTCACTTCTCAATTCAAAATGGAATGACAAATACTCCGAAAAGCGTGGTTTTAACTCAATCCATTTGAAATACATGGCAGGGATATCATGTTGACGAGCTTCAAATACATACACAAATGGTAGTAACCCTTCGGATTACATCTCCAGAAAAGCGTATTTACCTTTGACCCTAAGCGAAGTTCAATCAAGGTGTCGAACAACGTTAACATCAATCAATGAAAACACAGCTGGTTTTGATCTTTGCGAGTGGGAATCAATGATATATTTCTAGCCGGTCATGTGGACGTGACCCTATGACTCTTTCGTTAAATGTAATCGTACCTTCTGAACTTCATTTAAGTTTTACTGGATTAAGGAACATTTATCATATGAAATTATAGGCGCTGTAGCACTCCGTTCCTAATGAAATTTAGTACTCTCAAGAAAAGGAAAATAAGTGTTACCGATGGCTAAATGATACTCCTGGATCAATAAAAATAATTCTAAAACAAATATGCATGGTTCGCTGAAGCCATGCGAGTCCAATTCCAATGGAATGGTCAGTTTAATGTGATCTGCCTGATGTAGCGATACCTTTACACTCAGAGTTTCAAATATAGCACTATCTTATCTTATCTTATCACCATATTATTGTCTGTACTCAAAACCGAACCCAACCTACAAATCTACCTCTCACACTTAAGACTTTATACGTCGCACCATTTTCTACCAATACTGGTAACCGCGTTTTCTATGGATACTGTTTATCGGGTCTTGTGATGAGATGTTTTAACCTTTAACATAAAATCTTATGGTTTCTGAAATGAAATAGATTTGGTTTAATATTTATTCGAATATCTAAACTGAACGCCAAAAGAAATTGATACACCTCTTTGAATTTGAATATCATAAAAAGTTACGTGTTCAGAGGAATTTGCTTTGTTGTGCTGTAACACTCAATCAGTTTAGTGTTTTGTGCTAAAATAGCAGACATATAACTTTAATGGTAAATAGGTAATCGCCAGTTCTTCATGGGTGGGGTCATGTGTCCCATTTCCGATCATGCACAATAACAACAAAATCATAGAATAATCATTAGTTTAATGACAAATTGTATGTGATCAGTATCTGGTATGTCTGCCGTTGGCATTCAAACAAACCTGAACTCTTCGTCTCACAGAAAAGATCAGTCGTCTGATGAAAGCAGGTGGTATTTGCCCCCATTCGGCCATCAATGCAGCAATAAGTTGTTGACGTGTGTGTGGTTGGTGTCGACGTTGACGGATCCTTCGATCGATGTAATCCCAGAGGTGCTCGATGGGATTCATATCGGACGATCTGGCAGGCAGAGGCAAAACATGGACGTTGTTGACGTAGAGGTACTGTAACGTCACTCTGGCTACATGAGGACGAGCATTGTCTTGTTGAAAAAGGGTGTTTGGATGGCGTTGTAAGAATGGGATGACCTCTGGCTGTAGGACCCTGTCAATGTACCTCTGCGCCGTCAGATTGCCGTCCATGACAATGAGGTCGGTGGTTGCATTGCCGCGTATCCCACCCCAGACCATGACGCTGCCTCCACCGAAAGGGATAACTTCCTGTACGCAGCAGCGTGCCTCCCTCCCACCCCGGCGACGGTAGACCCTTTCGTCGGAAAATAACACTCTCTGCCAGTTTTGGTTCTGCCAACGTCGAACATTTCTTGCCCAAGCAACCCTGTTTTGTCGATGTCGGCGCGTCAACAGCATTGCTCGCATCGGCCGGTATGACCTCAGTCCATGTTGTTGGAGCCTTCTTCTCACTGTCTGGGACTGATTCGGTGTCCAAGTGCAGTAAAAGCTGTCGTTGTGGCGGCTTGAAAGCGGTTCCTGAGATGCAGTTGAAGCAGGTACCGGTCTTGGTACTGGGGTTGTCACTGGCGGCCTGCCTGGACATCGGTCTCGAGTCGATCCAGTCTGTTGTAGACGTCCACGCAGCCTAATAATGGTGAGACGATGACATCTGAATGTGGCAGTGACTTCTCCATCAGTGGACCCAGTCTGCAGCATTCCAATCGCTCTTTCCCGCTCTTCAGTTGTTAATATCGGCATTGTAATCGAATTATTGTGTGAAATAATGAATACAGGGACCTTTTATACCCATTACCAGTTCAGTTTATTATCATATACTTGTAAACAGTTCTATGTACGATTCATTGTGTTCTTTATACTAACCTACTTTAATTATTTAATTGTGTTATGGTCGTGTTATTTCTGAATTTTTAAAACCATATTGTAGCTATAAAATAACTCCTGAATAAGCATTTTCATCCTTTGTCTTCAAGCAACGGAAGTTGGTCTTACTGGGTCGGGGGATTAACAGAGACCGGAGGTTGCGTCATGTTCACGTTCGACCAATTAGTAACAACAAACACTTCGACCCGATATGGCATCAGCATTGGGCAAGGATGCGAAGAGAAACATCCATTCATCTGCAAGACGTTTGTAGGTAAGTGAAGGGTTTCAATATTAAATATATCTTCAAAATGTTAAAATGGAGATGTCACGGTGTGTGTCAACTTCCACAACAAGGTATAACTCACTGTCTAATTCAAGCCTAGCTGAATGTCGACGCCTTTTCTGTTCCAGCTATTTATGTATGCATTATGTAGGCTTATGACATGACATGTTAATTTTTTATCTTTTCGACTTCTTCTCAAGAACCAAGGGCTCAAAATAGATTCTAAATTGTAGATATTGGTCACAGGGGTCATGACCTAAAACCTATTTTAATCTTCTTCTCCAGTACGAAAATCTCTGGAAAGCTAAAATGTTGTGTTTAGACTTATTGGCCAATGATGATTCTAAATTGTCGATTTGATTACCCTGTGACCCCAAATGTGAGTCACAGGGGTCATGACCTGAAAACCTATTTTCATCTTCTTCTCAAGTATGAAAAGCTCTATGAAGCTGAAATGTTGTGTACAAACTCCTTGGATAAAGGTGATTTTAAATTGTAGATTTGATGACCCTGTGACCCGAAATATTAGTCACAGGGGTCATGACCAAACACCAATTTTCATCTTCTGAAATGCAATTACACAATTGTACTTTACATTACTATACATTACTTTACATTACTAAACATTACTTTACATTACTATACATTACTTTACATTACTATAAATGTCATTAATTCTTCACCTTTTATTTTCAAGAAACTGTTCAGGTGAAGTTGAAGCGCTACCAATCAAACATCACTCAGGGCTCAGTCATGGATCACCGTCCGTCCGCCATTTTTCTGGGATCTTTTGGGATTGCAATACTGGTGATGATATTCGTAGTTGTCATCATCATAGATCTGCCCAATATTGTCCATGACCTGACCAGGGCCCGGAAAGGACTTAGTCTGTACACAAGGAAACATACAGTGATATCTAAAACAGATATCAAGCCAAAATCCGCCGATGTTGAAACACAAGGGATATCAAATACGAAGTGAACTTGTTCGGGATCTTGAGATTAATATATTTTGAAGTATTTTTGTTCTGAATTCATACGATATTTTGTTGAGTAAACCATGTGCTTTATTTCTGCAAACATGTTTTTCTAAGAAAGACAGTTGGATAACATTGATTTTGAAGAACAGGAAGATTTTCTGGATAACAACTTCTTCAATGTGAAAATACAGGACGTGTTGGAGTATATGTACTCGCTCCTTCATCAGGTCGAACGTCGTGTATTGATGTATGTATGCCACTTCTAAATGTCCTTCAAAGACTTGGATTTTGAAATTAAAATTAATGACATTTAGTATGAAGTTCGTGTGTCAGAAGTTTCTGGCATCAACATTAAAGTGACCCCATTATTCTTTGTAGCATCGTCAAACCGTATGCAGATGAAATCATCGACTCGTATTCCGAAAGGGGCGAAGATTTGTTATTGAACTTTGAAATTTTAAAGCTTTTCATTGTACATCACACGACGTATTGCTTGACATTATATTGTGCATCAAACAATGTTTTTGTTAACGTTACATTGTACACAAAATGACGTTGTTGTTAACGTTACATCGTACACAAAATGATGTTTTTTGTAAACGTTACATTGTACACAACATGACGTTTTTGTTAACGTTACATCGTACACAAAATGATGTTTTTATTAACGTTACATCGTACACAAAATGATGTTTTTGTTAACGTTACATTGTACACAACATGACGTTTTTGTTAACGTTACATCGTACACAAAATGATGTTTTTATTAACGTTACATCGTACACAAAATGATGTTTTTGTTAACGTGTTACGTATACATTGTATACAAAATGAGCTTTTTGTTAACGCTACATTGTACACAAAATAATGTTTTTTGTTAACGTTACATTGTACACAACATGACGTTTTTGTTAACGTTACATTGTATACAACATGACGTTTTGTTAACGTTACATTGTACACAACATGACGTTTTGTTAACGTTACATTGTTAACAACGAGATGTTTTGATAACGTTCCATTGTACACAGCATGACGTTTTGTTAACGTTACATTGTTAACAACGAGACGTTTTGATAACGTTACATTGTACACAACATGACGTTTTGTTAACGTTACATTGTACACAGCACGACGTTTTGTTAACGTTACATTGTTCACAACATGACGTTTTGTTAACATTACATTGTACACAGCATGACGTTTTGTTAACTTTACATCGGACACAAAACGACTTTTTGTTAACGTTACATTATACACCATACGACGGATATTCAAAGATTTGTTTAAGATATGAGTTAACTCTATTGAAGTTATTGTCATGATAATATTTTAAGTAAATATTATTATAAGGTTATTTATCACCACAGGAGATTTTGCAGTATGTAAATATAATATCACAATTGCCGCTATAGTGTTTCTCTCTTATATGTGCTGTTTTGTATATGCTTTTGAATGTGATTTATTTTTTGTCTTGCATAATCTCATTTTGGATGTGTACAAATTACATCTTAGTGAGATATATACATTTCCTCCCCACGTGCACCCAGTTTACTCAAAACATTTCTTCATAACCTCTGTCACAATTGGAGTATTTTCCTGGCTAGAAATAGAGAATTCTGATAGATTGCAAAGTTATTAGTACAATCAGCGGCTTGTTTCAAACTGGGCACTCAGTCTGTTCCGTAGCTAATGACATGACTGGGGTTCCTTTTCTTGTGCGATGCGCACATACCGTTTACAAGACAGAAGTCAGTCAAACATGTAAAACGATGTCTGATTGGATAGGAAACGTTTACCGCGATATTTCTGAATATAGCCAATTGTAACAGAGGATAAGTGGGAAGAAATAACTTGAGTGACAACTGGTTTCTGTTTTGGTATAATTTTACATACTAGTAATTATGTAGAAGTATATTTTAAAAGCTACCGTTACACAAGCCCCTATAACCACAAGGTGTCCTAAACTAACTGAGTTGGCGTTAGTGCAATATTGAAGTTACAATGTGGGTGACCAGGGAGTGCATTTTTGATCCTCTCGGTATTTTGAAAAAAAAGTATTGTTAGGGCAATGGCAATGTCATTACATCATATTTGACCGATGATGTTCTAATACAGTTTATGTATCTATTTCTGCGTATTTAAAATTATGTGCGTTAATTGCGACATTCCTTAAATATGCGTATTTTTACGTTCAATGTTAATGTTAGTATAATTGTTATATCGTGTCTCGATAGTAATTTCCTGGTCTTTTTCCTTTTTTTCAATTCTTATTGTTATAAATGGCACTGGCCACCAACATTCTTAAAGGAACATAATCATGTGGTGAGGTCACATATATGTCCAATGTTATAATTTATGTTATTTAATTGAGAATTATCAACTTAAACTTAAAATAACCAGTTAAAGGTCAATCAGTTTAGTATCACGAAAATACAACCATTCAAAGTCGTGGTCATGACCTAAAACCGGACAATGGACCACCTTGGCTTGCTGCAGTCATTAAGTCAAACGTAATTTTGAAAACTTTAATAAATAAATGGGAAGACAGATTTGCTTCTATAGCGTTTAATAGGTATTAAAACGACTACAAACTAGAAATAGAGTCATAATTGTCGGCTACCAAACATGTATGAGACCTTTCCTTGGTTTTACATTGAAACATTGAAATATTTGATATATAAAGCCTTTGGGGATGAATATGAAATTCGAGTAAGACGATATAACCTGAACCAGCACGTTTGTAATATGGTACATTTTAGAACCAAATAAAATATCATGCAAAACTGACCATGCATCTTTGAATAACGAAAAAAAACATATTAATATAATAAATGATACATATGTTTCAATCTTGAGTTTGTATTTCGACTCTTAGTTCACAATACAGAATATATCGAATGTTTCAAAACTGTGTTATTTCAATCAATACGAATACATACTATTAACGTCATAAACCACAACCGTTCTTAATTTGCCCCTGTCTTGTTTTCCTCGTTATATTTGTGTTTGTGACTAATTGGAGGATTTGTTTGTTTTGTACGTGATCCCCGTCATATTTGTCTCTGTGATAAATTACATGCTGTATAATCGATATCGGATGACTGCATCATTATCAGAATGCGACAGGAACTCGTATATCGAATCAATAGAGGAACCAGGAACATCCGAGGAACACATAGTAGCGGAAATAATTAGTTTGATGAAGAAGTATTACTCAACGTTGGTTGTGTTTCTTATCTTACTCTTCCCAGGTGAGATCGATTTATTCTAATTAGGAATTAATGTTTGTTGTGTTCCTGCAGATACTTTTGTTAGTTAAATGATGACGATTGACGTTACACACTTAAAGCAAATAGATCATTCCAATATTAGGACGTTATGTCAATCTTATTAAAATAAGACTCTAATTAATTGCACTACGTTACACAATAAATATATCATGGTCTACTCTTGATAAGACTTGGTAAAATATGCAATTAGTCCAGTTGTATGCACTAACAATTACGGATCGCGTATTTTTCCTTGGTTGCCTGCAAAAAAGAATTAATAATAGAATAGAATAGAATTATTATTAATAGAATTAATATACTCATTAAGGGCGCTGTCAAATTCATTATCACATTGTTGACAGTTGAAGCAACGTTGATAAAGACATTCAGAAAACATACCCTAATCTTTTTAAATAATTTCTTTAACATGATAGAAAACAAAAAAAAACATCTGCGGTATGTCTATGAATATACTCAATGGCTCTTTAAGATTGCATTTGTAATGAGCATCAACTAATCACCCATAATCTCAAGGGGAACGGTTTTAAAAGTCTACTTTAGCCTGAGAGCAAAGTGGATATTTCAGAGAAAAGCGCAAGGAATTATTAATAAATTAAAATTTTAAAGAGTCAATGGGAACGCAGTTCCGTTTTCAATTTCAAAATTATTGTTTCTGGGTGAAAGGAGATTATAACATATCTCGCAATTCAAACCTTTAGCCATTTAGTTTTCGAACCGAATACGCTGGCGAACGAAATGAAACTAGCTGTGACAACATTATACTAACTTGCCCGCAAGGAATAACTTCGCCAGTGACTTATTTAAGCCTTGCTTAATTTCGTCGCCTGTTCTGTGTTCCTAGGTTGCCTAGGTGCAGCATGCTGCTTCGCTAGCACAGAAAAGCTTACGAAATGCAGCAAGACTTATATTATCTCCAGTGATTGAGACTAGCGCGAGTTACGTTGACATTGTACACGCACATTTTCATATTCTTCACATCAGTTGTCCAAATACATATCTGAGCTTCTCAACTTGGATTTCACTACATCCACTCTCACAGATGAAGGTTCAGCACCATGTTCAGACCGAGGCTGGAAGGAGTTCCGGGGTTCCTGCTACATGGTGTTCCGGACCAGGACCAACTACCTGGGAGCACAGGACGCCTGTGTCCGGCGTCGAGCCAATCTGACCAGTGTCCACTCCGAGGCGGAGCTCGTATTCCTTACTGCTATCTCATCTGGGTAGGGTTTGGCGGAGGGCTGTGACCAATCTCGTCAATCTATATCCAATTGCCAATCCTGAGGGAGAGAGAGAGAGAGAGAGAGAGAGAGAGAGAGAGAGAGAGAGAGAGAGAGAGAGAGAGAGAGAGAGAGAGAGAGAGAGAGAGAGAGAGAGAGAGAGAGAGAGAGAGAGAGGGAGGGAGGGAGGGAGGGAGGGAGGGAGGGAGGGAGAGAGAGAGAGAGAGAGAGAGAGAGAGAGAGAGAGAGAGAGAGAGGGGGGAGGAAGCAATTAAATCAGTATAATGAAGGCATGTCTCATTGCATAATTGTATCATAAACCTAGCTGTTACTACTTCTCTTTTCCAATATGTAGTTGAATATCCACTTTAAATATTCATAATAATATTAAATGAGAATCCATATAATCCAGACATAACTGAAGTAATATTTTAACTTTGTCAGACAAGCGGACAACAACTTCTGGATAGGATTACAAAGAGTTTCAGGTACGTTCATCTGGGTTGACGGAACGGATATGACGTCATGGGCTTCAAGTAACATCGCCTTCAAGAACCGCGACTGTGGTGCTGTGACAGGGGAAACCATGGTTACCAAACCCTGTTTCTTCTTTTACTACTTCATATGCAAGAAATCGGAAGGTGAAAATACGCGCTTTATTATATGACAAACATTATAAAGCCGTTTGACAGTTAATTGCTCTTTAATGCCCCACTATGAAGCTTATGTGGGTGTACATGTCATAATACGATGGCATCCCAAACCATTGTCAAATAGTGTAGATATAGTGCCTTTATGATAGAAATAGTATTTAGATTTATCAGACAGATACTTTTTCAGTAAAGGTGAATGGTCACGATTGCTTATTATATGACGGAGACCGATAATCTTCATGTTTCAAATATGGCATTTAAAATTAGAATTGTTGTATTCCTGTACTATTGTAGAATCTTAACAATATATTTTTTACGAACGTGATTTTATGTTGCATATTCTTTTCAGACATTATAAGTACTACTACAACTACATCTACTACTTCTACAACAACTACGACTACCACAAACGTTCCTGCGTCGACTACTAAAAGTCGCACCAGTACAACCATGACTGCAACCGCGACTCCTTCTACTACTACTAGTAGTACTACTCCTTCTACTACTCCTTCTACTACTACTACTACTACTACTACTACTACTACTCCTTCTACTACTACTACTACTACTACTACTCCTTCTACTACTACTACTACTCCTTCCACTACTACTGCTACTACTACTGCTCCTTCTGCTACTACTCCTTCCACTACTACTGCTACTACTACTACTACTACTAGTACTACTCCTACTATTACTACTACTACATCCGTACCTACTACTACCGGGTCTACTCCGCCTACTTCAGCTGTAGCTCTTACAGCTGCTATCACAGCCACTACAACTAGAGCTACAACATCGTTAGTTTCGACTACAGATAAAACAACAACTCTTAAAAGGGGTAAGCAAACTATTACCACGTATTATACATTCATGAGAAAATACATTCGTCCATTGTGCGGGAAAGGAACTAAAGTAGCTGTTCTGGTTACCGGAAGACGCAGTCTTATTAAAATCAGACCGTAATTATGTTGCACTTCATAACACAGCATATGAAGTGTATTCCATATGTATGCGGTGCAACATAATAACGGCCTAATTGTAATGAGACTGGTAACCTGAATGGCCTGGTTACCGGAAGACGCAGTCTTACTAAAATCAGACTAATTATGTTGCACTTTGTAACACAGCATATGTAGTGTCTTCCATATGTATGTGGTGCAACATAATTACGGCCTAATTTTAATGAGACTGGTTACCTAAAGGCCTGTGTCATCAGACACATTGTTGTGAAACGTAGTGCAATATAATTACGGTCTGATTTTAATGAGACTGTGGAAGAAGCCATGTTGGGTCACTGATATTCAATCGGTAGAAGATCTATTTATCTCCAACAAAATATAAAACAAAATGTTGGTGCATCTTATTAGATTACGTAATACTGCAAACACTGCAAAGATGGGAACCTCAAAATAAACCCCTCTATTCCCATAGAACCGCTGACTGACATTGTAGAGGATCTGATCTGGGTTAAGAAAAGGTCCGACACTGCCAGTGTACCAGACAACCGGCCTAGCGCTGTCGGAATTGGAGCTTTTGGAGTCTTCATCATGGCCGCCATCTTTGTTCTGGTCTTTCTCATGGATATTGGGACTTTTGTCAGGCACTTCCGGTGGATGCGCAGAAATTTGAAACATTTCTGTCGCAATACAAACAGGCATGCTCTGTGTGAAGTTGATAAAAACAGGATTTAGAATTGACAATTGAATAAATGATGTCCAATAGAAGTATTTTGACAACTGCAACATTTATATACTGACGTTCAAAAGAAACGCCCCAATCAAGTCGAAGGCTTGTAAAAGAAACACAACCTCTTATACAGTTTTAAGAATCAATGGATTAGAATAGTTCAAGTTGTGTCAAGCATACAAAGAGTTGATCGAATCACAAAACAAATATTCAATAGAAAATAGATGGGCTCCAAAAAGACCAGAAGTTAACAGTGGGAAGTTTCTTTTGAACGTGAGTATAGAGGTCTCTAAAGAGGTCTCCTACAGTCCAAAGTTCTGTAAATCTTAGGATATATATATAGGATATTACCCTTCTTAAATCAATATTTAATTGATCTGATATTGAGGTACTTTCTTCTGATAAAGTTTAAAAGACTAGTATTTCCAACATGATGGAGTTAATTGATATATTTTACTTCCATTTTTCACCTTGAACAAGGAACATTCCTACGACCGATTGCAAAGTGTGCACAATAGATATATACATAAATAAATGTAATTCCGTGTCATTGTCCATTGTATTTCCTTGCAGTATGAGAGTTTAATGACATAATGCTAAGTTCATATAAGTTCAAAGGTGTGAAGACAGGTGTGGAATGACAGGTACTTTAGTTTACTTTAACAATTTCCACATGATATCCCATTTGATAACAAAGTGGAACACACGCATCAAGATGCCCGGCGATATAACAGTTATACGGTGAATAAATAAACTAGAGGTTGGACAAGAAAAACGTTAGAATTTCTAACTTAGTTTGAAAAGTTAAGCGATACCACGTGTTCCTATTATTGATGCGTTATGTCCTGAAGTGTGCCGCACTTCTTGATGGAAAGCCTGTTATATTTAATAAAAGAAACACGCATATCTATTTTTCCAAAGCCTGTATGTAGCTTGGACGACGTGTCAGTCATTAGAGTGTCGTGTGGGTCATGATCAAAATCGCATTTGAGCATACACATTTTCAACACCTAATTATACATTATTCATTAATACAAAAATGCTGATGTTATGATAAACCGATTCCATGCCAAAATAATCGTTTAATAATTTATGTATTGTTAAAGTTACCTTTTAGAATGCCACATAACTAACTAACTAAATAAATAAACTAGAAATACAACTAGAAGCTTTAGATTTTCATACTAACCTTGACAAAATATCACCAAAAAGAAATATCAAGTGTTCACTTATTGCTTCGTGGTATCCTAAGGAACGCGTGTACTAGTTTATAAAATAAACAAAAGATTGAGTTTTCGTTTGCGGATATGACAGTACAAAATCAACTTTTTAATTACTTTAATAGAAATGGATTGATGAAAAGGATATGAACATTGTATATAATTGTATGATATTGTATATGATATATTTCTTACAAACTGACAGATCATCTATAATGCTCGTCACGACTTGTTGGTCAGTTTGACGTTTCATGCTCCCTAATAACAGTTCATGCGTGGTGTCAACACAACCCTATCCGTGACCAAATACGTTTTTTTGTTATAAATAATGTCTTAGTCATGTTGCATCATGTTAGTCATTTAAGCTGTAAATATATTATGTGTCCTTATTATTATTACGAATCAAAGGATGTATTTCAAGGTTTCGAGATTATTTCGAAAAATATTTTGCTGTAAAATGTTCAGCTTTTGTTTTCACAAACTCATAAAACTGACACCGATCGTGTCAGGATACCGTCTGCGTGTCTCCTGGGCAGACGACAAACTGAGGTCAAAGGTCGTGACAGCCATTATGTGACGTCACAGCAGTCGTGGATCGTTGGCACTGCGCGGTAGGCAGGCAAGGCAGTGGACAGCAGATTTAACACAATAGGCCAGTGTCCGTAGACACTTGATTTGTGGCCCATCTTTAGGAATTTTTTATCCTCGGTCGTTCCTCTAAGAACAGAACTTTAATTCAAATTAATAGAACTGGTATGCAAAGACAACAGCATTAGTTCTTGAGGATAACGTGTGACAGAGAAATATGAAAGTTATATTTTCTTGGATTTGTTTGATAGTGTTCCTCGATTGCCTCAACGCCGTGGGAAGTGTACTACCTGGGGCATGTCGACGGTGCCAGAGAAGAGGGTTGTGTAAACCACCATCATGTGTCTGTTGTAGCGACAAGATGGAGTTCCCTAGGAAGAAGACGCCACAGATGGTGTACTTCACCTTCGACGACGCCGTGGCTGGACAGATCATACCTTATTACAAGCAGCTTTTCCCACCGACAAGATACAACCCTAATGGGTGTCCTGTAGCTATGACCCTGTTCGTCTCGGACAAAGACACCATTTACACCCAGGTGAAGGACTTCTATGACCGAGGAATGGAGATAGGAGTTCATAGTATAACTCACAGCCATCTCACGCCTGAAACATTTGCGTCGGAAGCACTGGGACAAAAGGAAAAGATTGTGGCTGCAGGAATACCTCCTAAGGATATTCTCGGATGGAGGAGTCCTTTCCTTGAAGTCGAAGGTAATACCCAGTTTAAAAACCTGTCTGATCTTGGATTTATGTACGATGCGACCTTATCGACTTTACAAACAGACCGTTATGGAAGTACCTTCCCGATTCCCTTCACCCTGGATTATGGCTGGCCTTTTAAATGTCGGATAGACCACTGCCCAACTGAACCACATCGTGGGTTCTGGGAAGTTCCTGTTGTTGAACTGCGCATGACTGAAGACCGACCCTGTGTATATGTTGACGCCTGTCCTATTCCATGGGGAAATTACTCCGAGGCTTTGAATCTACTCAGACACAATTTTAACCGATACTATGAGGGGAACAGAGCACCTCTTGGTTTCAACATGCACGCAGGCTGGTTCTATGATAAAGCAAGATTAGCTGCAATGGACCAGTTCATTACTGAACTAACTGAAAAGGGTGACGTTTACATTCTAACTGTAAGTCAAGTTATACAATGGCTAAAAAACCCAACACCATTGGACGGTGTCAAATATTTTGAACCATGGAGTTGTCCACAGAGCAGACGAAAATATCACTTACCTGTTAATAAACCAATTCAGATCGAAAAAACAGTGAAACAAGCAGGTGAACCTCAAAGTGGAGTGTCAGTTCCTTGGTACCAAAATGATGTCGGCCAGACACGACAGCGGGTCGATAAGAAACATCCACTTCCTGTAGAAAACACTTGGAGGGGTAGTCACGTCTTTGTTAATAAACCCAAGATAGCAGTAACCCCAACGGAGGCTTCTGCTCCGTCCAAGGACCCTAACCCTCCTTATGTGGCTGTCAGGAAACCGAAAAATGACCCTCCCCCACCCAGTGGTTTTGGACGAATGATGTGGGCTCAGGATGCTAACGATCCAGGCAAACCCTCCAACCCGGCTGACCAATCAGCTAGACCACTGAAGCGTGTTGAGAAGGACACTCAATCCGCATCTGTCCTTTGGTCAATTGGTAATGCAGAAGCCGTAAATCGGCCTTCAGCTGAAGGAAACAGAAATACTGGAGAGTCTCGATTCCTCTTTGACTCTGGCCTTCATGATCCATTCGTCTTCCAAAGGCCTACGACTCTTTCTCCACTTGAAAATGTGCCAGTCTTCCTTTCTCCCGATCAGCTTGCGCCCAAACTGCAGGTACATGAAGAACCTCCAATAATTGTTCCTGAGAGTAGAGTTCCCATCTTTGACCCAGTTCCACAAAAGGTAAATCCTGGAATGCGACCGCCACAACAAGTAGAACAAAACAAGAAAGGCGTAGGGTTAGGGGCACAAAATGAGCTAGATGCGACACGAGACAAATTACAAAAAATAGCTGAACAGCTAGAAGCCCTTCATGCTAAAGTCGATGCCAAAACTAAACCTGCACCACCAAGAAAATCAAGAAAGAGGAAACCAAAGAAACCAGTTAAAGTTGATAACTTCCGAGATCCAGCCATTTGGCCTCCTCTTGGTCCTGATCCAGCAAGTGCTTTGGATTTACAACCTACAATACAGCCACCATCGCCGTCTCGCAGAAGAACCAATGTTGATCATATTCCTTTCAAAGTAATGACTGGCGATACAAATCGTCGACGACCAAGTATTGATGAACTTCATGATCAAAGACACAGCTCGTTACCTTCACCAAGGACTGACGCCACTGAGTCCTTTACTCCTTTTGAAAGGAGACCTGATCTTACACCCGAGTTTAGGCCTGACCCACGACTGTTTTCAAATACTGGTGGACGGGATCCTATGAGCGATTCCTTCTCTCCATTTGAAAGTAAACCTGCTCCGAGAACAAATGTTAGAACTGACCAAAGGCAATTCACAGGAAGTGACGGACAAAGTCTTTTAAGGGATTCCTTCTCTCCATTTGAAACTAATCCTTCCCCGAGGCCAAATGTAAGAACTGACCAAAGGCAATTCACAGGAAGTGACGGACAAAGTCTTTTAAGGGATTCCTTCTCTCCATTTGAAACTAATCCTGCCCCGAGGCCAAATGTACGAACTGACCAAACACAATTCACAACAAGTGATAGACGAGATCCTACAAGGAATTCCTTCTCTCCATTTGAAAGTAAACCTGCCCCGAGGCCAAATGTACGAACTGACCAAACACAATTCACAGCAAATGACAGACGAGATCCTACAAGGGATTCCGCCTCTCCATTTGAGAGTAACCATGCGCCGAAACCGGATCCGAGGACTGACCCCGCCAGGGACTCGTTCTCTGCATTTGAGGATACAAGAACAAATTTTGATCCTCCATCAGAACCGAAGTTGACTTCATTTGATAAACTAAACCTCCAATCTGAGACAAACTTCTCTCCGAAGGACAAACCCAGCGGTCCATTAACACCGGATATTTCCCAGATAACATTTGCCTTCAAGAACGCCCCTCACGCCCACGGACCTGCCCCGCCAACAGCACCAGTGCCAGCAGTTGCTCCACAAGCACCTCCGTCAGTCACCAGAGACCTGGCAGCAGAGGCTAGACAACACGAGGAGATGAAAATGTGGCTCTCGCAGAAGAAGACGGACTCAGCCACGACTTTGCCTCCGCCTGTTGATAGTTCAAAGCAACGATTCCTTGACATGGTGAGCAAAATGAAAAGTGGGCAGTCTCAACCTTTGGCAGGACCCCCCTTGACCGCAATCTCCGGTCTTAACAATTTTGGACCGAAGATTCATTTCCACACGCCTATGCCGCTGACTGAACCAGCAATCGTGACTACAACCACCACCACAACAACGACGACAACAACAACGCCTGCAGTGATCACAGATCCTCTCGCTAAACGCTTTATGAAGATTGGAGGTTTATCCAGTTTTGCTTTCGGTGAAGAAAATAACCAATCCCCTCTTTCATTAGGCACTCCAAAGGAAAAAGTTCAATCTCCTGTTGGTCAAAGCGAATTTGCTTCTAAATTATCGGCATTCTTTGCAGCACAGGAGACTGCAAATAAACAAGCTGTATTACCGGGATCTAACCCTGCACCAACTGTCAAAACCACAACGGTGATCGTTACCCAACCTCCTGCAATAACCCTCCCTCCCACTGCACCCACCTTCCCACCCTTCAACTATGGCCGCATGATGACTTCTATCGCAGAGCCCTCAACTCCAGCCCCAGCAAGCAATCTTGATAGATGTGTTCAGACAATCAACTGTAAGCATCCCGACTGCGTCTGTAAGTCTACCAACCACCCAGCATCATTTCCAATATCAGAGGTGCCACAGATTGTCTACATTGTCATTGATGGCGTGGTTAATTCCATGGTTGGGAAGAAGATGGAGAAGATATTCAAAAGACAAAGACTAAACCCAAATAACTGCCCAATCTCCGGAACAGTCTTCCTCTCCCACAAATATTCCAATTATTCTGTAGTCAGGACATTGGACAAAATGGATGTGGAGATTGCCCTGGCTGGTATGGAGCCGAACAACAATAACTATGTCAGTCTGCTGGAATACGATGTCGAAGACCAGCTGCAGAGTCTAAATAAAAGCGGGATCAGAGCCGATAAAGTGTCCGGCTGGAGTAGTCCGCAATTCCATCCACAGGGCGATGAACAGTTCAGGAAACTCAAAAAGATGGGCCTCTACGACTCGACCCTGCTGGCTGAAAGCTCAGAGCAGAAGCTCTTCTGGCCTTTCACTCTGGACTTCGGATGGGATGAACGGTGTCTGATAGAGACGTGTCCAAAAGAGCCACATCCGGGTATGTGGGAGGTTCCAATCCTCCCGCTCAAACTAGACAAAGACAACAAGACCTGCAAGTACGCTGATACCTGCACCTACAACCAGATGAACTATACCGCGACCCTGAAGTACCTCATGGACAATTTCAACAGATACTACCTGTCTAACAGAGCACCCTTTGGGATCCGGCTCAAACAGATGTGGTTCCACAATCACTATGAGCAGAGCTTGGAAGGACTTATTGGTTTCCTTGATGAAATTCGTCGTAAGGATGACGTTTACATTACTTCCATTTCTAAAATGTTGAAATGGATGGAACAACCGACTCCCGTTTCTCAATTACCCTTCTTCGCACCCTGGCAGTGTTAAGATGTGGTATGACCCTTGTGGACAGGTTCTATAATGAGTAAACCGACATGGCCATATCTGAAGCTGGTGTGTTATAGTTGTTTTGGTGAAGGATAGATTTCATTCCGTGGATAATGTATAGCAGTAAGGTGCTGGACAAGGCTGATGCTGTGGTTGTCCTTACATCTGCATAAAGGTAAAAGATGTTTCAAGTTTGTCTTATTTTGATGATAAAAGGATGACAACATAATTATTAAATTAAACATTGATATACACAAACACAATGCCTGCAGTACTGAATTTATGATAGTTCAAAAACAGGATCAAGAGAATGAAAATAATATTAATTTAAAGTGAAAACTTTATTTGGAATAAAAGCACATTCTGGTGTAACGAATGTAAACCAAAATTTAATCACTTGTCAATTTCCAAAGTTAAATAACAATACACAGAAGCGATAAAGATTTACCAACGGTAATCAAAATGTTATTATATGTTGGTTTTGAAAGCAAAACAAGCAACCATACCAGTAGTGTAAGAACAGGCTACTGTCATTTTAGATTAAAACATTTTTAGATTTAAGACCATAATATTTGATTCGTTCAAAACATAAACAGCTAACGCGTGTACCAGTTGCTATTGCGATAATAAAACTTAGACCATATGGTTGTAGGGACAATTTACGTTTTGGTTAATAACGCTATAAGTCAATACATAGTCCATATAGGAAGTTACTTGTAAGAAGGCTTTAAAGAGGATAAAACTCATTAAATGACTCAAATATCCAAAATATATTCTCGTATTGTCAAGCACTTATTGTCACAGTTTCTCATAATGGAGTTTCCTTTATCGGGAATATTCTGTTAATTTGGTTTTGTTTGATGCAAAGTTGTCTTCTGATATAATAAATTTATATTTCCTTAGACTGCTATCCATTCATATTTTGATTAATGAAAACATTATTTTATTTTCTCTCAGAGGTCTTTTTTAAATTCTTTAATATAAACGAGCGAAATTATATTGGTTAATATCCTCATTACTCTCTATGCAGTAAAGCACATAACATAAGTTTCAAATTGTATTTATTGCAATTACTCATTCTGTGAATTTATCCTTAACACCAATATATGCATCCATTACCCCTGCTTCCTACGACACAGTACAACACATATGACAAGTTTATATTTATTGCAATAATTCAGATCTGAGAGCGGCTATTGAAATTTAATGTCTAACATGTTTTCTGTTTGGCATTGTGACCATAATCCTGCAACTTCCAAACGCAGAGCATAATTCTTGCCAGTCTCCATTACTGGCTGATTTAGGCCTTGCAGTAATTCCCTCGCTTTGCCGTGACTTGATAGTGGGTCGCTGCACCTGCAATGCATAGCGGGCCTCAATTTACTAGCACAGATATCTTAAGTTCAGATACCAGTTTATATAACAAAAATCAGTTGAATGTACTTTTGAACCCAACCATGCATTATGTTATACAACTTCCCAATGCAAGGCATAACTCTTGCCAGTCTCCATTACGGGCTAATTTAGGCCTCGCAGTATTTCCTTAAGAAATCTGTGCTTAGAAATCCAGGCCCACTATGCATTTCTGGTGCAGCGATTCACTATCTAGGCACAACAAAGCGAGGGAAATACCGCAAGGCTTCAGAGTGATGACATCATGCTTGTGAGTTTCAAGTTGAAGTTTTCCCCCACATATGTTTTTCTTTTTATGAACATATATATAAATAACTCGAACGTTGTTAAATATCTATCTACAACTACATGTACAATGTATATTACTCATAAAAGAGTTAAATAAGACGATGTGAAGTGTTAAACTCAGTAGACAGACCACCTCATGACGTACATCTAGTAAAATTTATGTCGTGCAAAATGAGTGTATTAATTTCAACGTAAGAAAGGATGCTCAACAGATACATAAGGGTAGTTCAACAATATTAAAGCATTTCATATATGATCCATTTACTAATTTAATATGAAATGTTTTGGTGATCCTGAACTTGAATCATTATATAAATGAACGAACATTTACACAAGTATAATATTAGTATTCATATTACATTTTTTACCTTTTTCGGGCAAATAATAATACCCAAAATTTTCAACATATTCATCATGAAAAGAAACCATATATAGAAACAAATAATAATTACAGAAATACCAACAACAAAAGTATATGGTACTCTAATATTGTTAAATTTTGGATTACACTATCTGCAAATTCGTGAACTCTTTTCGGGACGAGTCCTTTGCTCGATTCGAACCAACTCCCTCAGAGTCAGGCACCCATCGCCAGCACTCACTGCACCAACAGATAGTCTGTTCTACAAGATCACGGTGACCGAATGGATAACACTCAGAGGGTGTAACAAAGAGCGTGATCCCAAATGTAAAAATGTAAAATGTGGTCGATATCTAAATGGGCTGTTTCTAAAAGAAGTAATAAATTACTGTTCACCTCATTAGAGCACTTGGACCCAGCGCTTTTTTTAAAACTAAGATTTCCGCATAATTGCAGTTTCGTTCTAATGTTTTGAGTCATAGCGTGAATGAAAGGTTGACATGGCGTCCAGAGCAAAATAAAGTATAAACCTTGCGCAACTCTTGTCAAGTTAGTTATGTCAGACATGGTGTTTCTTAGGGTTTTAAATGTCACTCGACCAATTTGTCATTTTATCCTGACATAAGCAGTGACCATTAAAATGGAATTTTCTCATGCTATGTAAAACCTACCGAGAATATTTTGATACTGATAACGTACTTATATATATTTATATTACATTTATTTGAAATATTTTCAAAAACGTTATTTGTTATATAACATGTAACAACAATTGTTACACTGTTGTCATTTTTTAAATTTAAATTTAAATTCGAGTTAAAATGAAAACATTCTGTTCAAATTTGAATTATTTCACCATAATGGAATTAGTGATTGCTTTTCACATTATAAAGAGATAGTGATATTTATTTACATAAATTAAATTTGTTTGTATTGTGGTAAAGGAAAAACTTTTGTGCCTTCATATATTAACCATTTAAAACGTGCACAATCTTTCACTTTTTAAAAAAAATATAAGGTAAAATGATTGATGATCATTATCCTTACGTCATAAATAGATTATACGAACATAGTTATTTGGATGTTCCTACATGTGTTTACTTTGCCAACGAGAAAGAAATGCAATCCCTATATATGAAAATAGACTATTATTTTCTTACTATCTTCATCCCTTGTGGGACTCAAGGCCGAAATAAACAATCATCATTTAAAGAGAGGGTTTTGTCGGAGATTCCGCCATTTTGTTTTTGTTTATTACGTAAAATGAGCAAAACGCTGTTTTATTATATTATATATTTATGGATAAAATATCCACACAATAACAAATAAGTTAGCCTTAGACTGATAGTTGATGCCTTGTTACGCCGTGTCGAATATTGTAACGCCGATAAAAGGTTTCACTTCTCATCATTTTGTATAACGAGAGTGTTATCAAATTGTTAAGTATAATATCATCAAATATAACCCGCACAGTATGTTCAATTAGATTGTGTTATAATCATTTATTAATAACATACATGTGTAAACCGGAATGTCCCCTCACATTTTGTTTCAACAACCTGGGAAAGAAGTGTAACAAATTTAGATATAAAATATGTTTATGAAATCAACATGTGAACATGTGAACAATTATCATGCAATCCGTAGTTGCAATCATATTGTACAACTTTTTATATTAGTAGTATAGACTACGATCATTTAGATTTTTTTATTTTTGATATCGAAATGTGTAGCAAGCAATTCTTTTACCTACATGTAATTACTTATTATTATCTTATACGTTGGTTAAAGAATTCAAATTTGAACATACTTTCCTTTCTGAGCCTCAAATTTCAATTTTAAGACACACATTAAATGACAACAGTATCATAACAATTGGTATACTTATTTTTTATTTATATATATGATATGGGGGGGGGGGGGGGGGGGGGGGGAAGCTTATTATGATTTTTATCCAAAAGTGTAAGTAAACTTTGGGTCACCAAACGATTTAAACATTTTAGGCATTTAAAATAAAAGTACTTTACAACACAAATTACGATATATTTTCCACTTATTCACAAAAATAAAATGTTGCAAAAATTGTATCTAGAGTTTGAAATCTTGGTAACATCTCTCCTTAAATGTCGGTTGTTACATATATTACTAAATTATCCCCACTGTATATCTGAACCATTTCCCGAACTAGGAGCGGATATGAATGGCGGTGATCACGCATTTCTTGACATTAAGCGACGCTACATGTAATGCGTGATGTCATGTTAGAGCACGATAAAACAAAGGGTTCACTGATCGCAGATTTTTCTCACGATCAACACGATTGGCTTGCATTGTACCTCGGGCAAACACGATAAAGACTTTTATGTAATAAATATTTCATATCTGTTGCATTTTAAAATGTATGTCAGTATTTACTTGCAAGACAAGCAAATCAATTATTTTTTTAAAAACTTCGATCTATTAACGATCAGGTTTGTAATTACACACAATAAAAACAAGAAAACCCATGGCATACTGACACTCAAAGTTACGTCCCTTGTCTGAGTCCCTTGCATGTAATAAAAGTGCCACTAGTTTGACACGACTTAATTATCTAATATTACAGAAAAATACGCCGTTAAGTTTCATTAAAGTTATATTGCATATAAAGTGTATATGAAATTTTCTAAATTTGAAAGAATAGTGTTAACATTGATTACAATATGAATCCAATATGGTAGGTATCAAATACTATACAATTATAGACTGATGATGAGGTCAATACCGGTTTTTTATGGACCTGAAAAATCAATATTGACCAAGGACGATGTCCGAGGTCAATATTGTTTTCTCAGGTCCATGAAAACAGGTATTCACCGAATTCGCCGGTCAATAATTGAATTATGATGTATCAAATGCAGAAACAACAAGAAACAAAGATAAACAACAAAATACAGTCAAAATAGAGAATTTGGTTTGAATAGTGAGGACTACGGTCAAATGAGGTCATATTAACAAATTAACAATATTAGTATGACGTCATGAAACAAACGGTTGATGTCATCAATTCTATGTTAGTAACTCAAGTCAATACGGCTTTTGGTAGGACTCAGGATAGAGTCGATATGCTTTTCTGTAGACGGTCACGTGATCGCCTCTCGAAAAATCAGATCGCTTGACAATACGCCTATGCAATGACAATGCGCTTTTCTGTCAATGGTGACGTGAATGTCCCAATCAATCAGATCGCTGTAAAATATGCTTACTTAATAAATCGAATTATTATGTAAGCGTGTTCCTCTTGACCAATCAGATCGTGGAAAATATGCTTACATAATAAATCAAATTATTGCTTTCACGTCCTCTAATGCTTATTATGCCCACGGAAGCTTTGAGATTTTCGGGGGAAAAAACAAAAATTACAAAATATTACAATATTGCCAAAGGAGAGTATAGTGGCACTGAAACAACAACAAAATTCATAATCTTCGCAATTTCAAACCTCTAGAATGTGAAAGAAAAAAGGCGAGGTTGTACGTCACTTTCAATATAAACTACCAGGCAAAAGAAAGTATACACCTTATAGTTGGTTTTATCATACGTATGATTTTCAATTACAAAACTCTTCAGTTTTTTCAACGTCATTTTTAATAAAAAAAATTAAATAAATTTTAAAATTCTTCAAAAGTTAATTTGGATAAATGACAACTGTCCATCGACAAATTAGCTGTGTACTTTCTTTAGCCTGGCAGTTTAGTATCTCAGCTAAGAAGATTCCAGATTCCAAATACCAGATTCCAGATTCGTTATGCTCTAAAACCACCTACGGTGATACATGGACAATTTAAAAAAACAAAATATAAGACGCTTATCACGCATGCCTTAACATGGTAGCACTGGAAATCAATCTGATTAAAAACGATACTATACCAATGAATAAATTCAGCAAAATGGTGCATCTACCGGAATAGATTCCTATCCACAAGGTCTGAGGTCATAGGGGCATGTTCTGTACCAGTTAGTGCACATATGTGACCAATCACATGGTAATTTTAACCGACTGCCGTTTTAGTGTATTCGGAATTTTACTTAGACTGACTGGAAGACGCATATATGATTTTACTCATGTAACTACTAGGCGAAAGAATGCAACCAAACGCATTGCGGTGAAACCAGCGAACATCGAGTGGAACTACCGACCATAAAAGGCGCAGTAGCACGTTTTTTGCAAATTTTATTTGTTCATATTTCCCATGTATAATGATAGTTTATGCCATTTATATTTACTTTAGAGGGTAACACATCTTATTACACAAACCAAGTATCCGTAGTGGTAATAACTGTGTTGCGTATAAAGCACAAATTTCATGGCAGCCATTTAATGTGAACACATTTTATTATTTCGAATTTCAAAAAACCAAACCATGTACACTCATTTTTAAATTTATTATCCGAAGAGAGAAAGGTGTTGTACTATTGGTAACATTATTTTTTAAATATATTTCATCGACTTATTTGAGCGAAAAAACGTGCTAAAGTGTGTTCGCAGATTTCTGTATTATAGCTTCCATATCATGAATACCACTGAAACCCATGTCTCTTTGAACGTCTTCTTTAAAGGAAAGCGGTTCTTTATGAGTCTACTTCTTACCAAATGCATTCCAACAAGGTATTAGTCTTTAGTTTGTACATAACAGATGGTAACGTTACAGCTTGATAATGAACGTAAAAGTTCTCACAATCAGGACAATTTCCCGAAATCTGACATATACACTCAAAACCGCAAAAGGTACGTCACTATACAAAATACGACCCTGGAAACCAGGGGTACTTTATTTTGCTCGCTTCACTTTACGTTTCAAAGTACCCCTGGTTTTCAGGATGACAAAAACAAGATATTTCAATCTAAATAAATACGACTGAATGAGACTTACAACCTATGTTCAGAGGCTAAATAAACTTAATTTGAATTTTAGAAACATTATCTGTTCATATAAAAAATCTGAAAAAGTTTAAGAAATTTTGGAATCTCCTTGAGACAGGAGAGGATAAAAATGTTTTTTTTTGCTTTGTTAAGTAAACGCTGTGTCCTCCACAATGCTCTGTCAATAACTTTAGGTCAAAGAAGGTTGTTTATGTCGCAACAATTTTGTTTGTACATTTTATAATGTTTTTACTTGAATGCCCAAGTTTCTGCCAAGTACCTTTGTTGAAAAAGCGATTACAACACCCCTAGTATATTTGGACTAACAGAACAATAACAGCATACTACTGTATTGTATGAAATTGAACTCATTCCACGATGGTATTTGTACACTTGATTGCATGTAAAGAAGGTAGAAATGCTGCAACCACCAAACACAGCCGAACATTATATATGACTGCGTGGTATTTTAGATTATGGTTATTGCTAGATATTCATGAAATATATTTTTTTTATTATATTAAAATACTTCCAACCAAATAAAAATATATGTTGTAATCTTTAAGTCGATTCAACTGAATGCACACTAACCATATTTATCTGGACTTACCATCCCAGTTAAACAAGACATCCTGACCCATTTGGGTATTTTTATCAGCTAGGGTGCTTCAATCCCCTGATCCCAGAAGCAGCATCTACCTCGTACCGCTGGTTACGCATTGCTATAAACAGCATGCATTGTCAGCAAATGAAACGTCGCGATTTGAAATGTTATTATCGCTAATCGGTCTTTTCATCTCTGCACTGCCAATATTGCTCTGTTTGAAGTCATTGTAATGGTTGGTTATTCATAGCGATACGAGGCATTGGCTGCTTATTGGATCTTGGGATCTCATTCTTACTGAAATAAAGTGTTCACACAAAAAGGTAAATAAATGTGACCAATGGCTAAATATTACTCCTGAATCAATCACAAGAGTTCTAAAACGAATGTTCATGGTTCGGTTAAGTCATGCGAGTCCACTTCCCATTTAACGGCCATTTTAATGTGTTCGTATTAAAATATCCGCTTGAATGTCGTTCAAGTGATCTGATTGATGTATCGATACATCAATCAGATCATTTGAACGACATTCAAGCGTACTACAGCGCCTTTTACTTCTTAACAAAACATAATCTTATCAAAGACATTCACTATCGACTTTCTCCGGTGGAAATATTTAGTATTTGGCTCTGTTAAAATGTTGTGTCGTTTCTTTTGGACGCTAGTTTATATTGAAAAGTTTGTTGAATATTGAATCTACATGCATATATACATGGTTGTAATCTACATAATAAACCTGGTCAATTACATTGTCAATAGTATTCACTGCAGGGGGGCAATAGTGCGATTCGATTTATAAACAAATAGATGCACCGTCTTCATTAAAGTGGAAGCAGTAAAAGCACCTGGAAATGTATTCTGCTCAATCAGCGTATTACTATCAGCAAGATGTTACCCATAGCTCTGTATATAGAACTATTTTGACAGACAATGAAATTTCGTGATTTGAACTTTGATGTTCGCTCATCGATCTTCTCATCCGGCCACTGCCAATATTGATTTTAAGTCATTTGATTGGCTGGTTATTTATAGAGCGATACGAGGCAAAGCTGTTTAGCCAATCAGGTGATTGTAGGAGCCTCTCGGATCCAAATCCCTGATGGAGTAGGTTGATGCATATTAATTTTTTCATTTTTGTTTTTGTATTTTCTAACAACTAAGACTTAGTTTTGGCAATGCTTTACATCTTTATTGCTAATGTGTCAGATGTCATTTATTCAAAACAGCATTGCTCTTGCAATTGTAACCTCATTTTAGATATTTTCAACCATGATTTTTTTCAAAACTGAATTTTTAGAGAAAGCATTAACGGGACTTATGCATTGAAAATACAGTATTCACGGCCACTGTTATTCATTTGACCCACTGCCATTAAAGAAACAACACGATCAGGCTATCTTATTTTGGTAACCTCGTGTTGTGCAATCAGCTAGTATTGCTTGTCGAGATAATATGCTTAGCAAGATATTTCAAAACGAATTTGTAATCATTCCCCATTTTTGTTGTTGTGCATTACGTGAAATGAGAAAGACGCTGTAGTTTTAACATGTTTCAAAAACAAATTATATATATTGATAGAATACCAAACAGTATAACATAGTTATCATTTACCTAATCAACTATATCGTGTATTGTCGCAGCAAAGCTTTCCACACTGGTTCGAGCGATGAAAGGCTTCACTTCTCATTGTTTTTATTTTGGAATGATTACGCGCTAGTCATTGTCAAATTGTCAATTCTAAAGTCACCAAAAGGTCACCCTCAGTACATTGTTTTAACTGGATCGTGATATATATGGATATTGACGTTGTTTTTTTAAAATCAAGAATGTGGCCCAAACAATTTTTTTTTAAATGTTTCTGGTCTTTACAGGCTGACAAAAATGATACGATGACGCGATTTTTGTTTTTGAATGAAGAGATAAATTCCATTTTATGTAATCTTCTCACCAGTAAAAAAACAAATTTAGACAATTATTTATATAAAAATGCAAAAACCCTCTTAAATATGTGTTACTATGTTTTCCGAGGCTAAAGAATTAGAGTTACCTGCCCCTTTCTTTTGTTAAAACCTAGAACAAAAGACCTGAGGCGTGAACCAGAAACAAATTCTTTTTTATTTGGCCTGTCCCCTCGAATTTCGTTTCCACAAAATCAAAATTAACCCTACTGAAGTATACATACGGAAATATCAACTACAAAGCTAAACATAATCTGGTCGCACTGGCCGTGTAACATTAAAGCTGTTCCTGTTGTCATGTAGTCACATTTGCACTTCTCGAAAGTCATAATTTCTCAAGTAAGTAATTACACCAGTTTTCAATTAGACAACCTATTGGATTGTAACATTTGAGGTAAGTTCAATTCACTGAACCATCTGTCGTCTACCACACCACAACCTATCAACATATTACCCTCCTGCTGGGTCACTGTACCAGTCTCCAGTTGATCTTCCACTAGACCAGGAGTTAAGATGTCCTCGCTCAGAGTCCTCTTGTTGTCCTCTGTCCTCCTCGCCTGTGCCCTGGCGTTTCCGACGGATCCAGAATCTTTAGATCAACAGACAAAAGAGGTATTTGTAAGTAAATTTATTGATTTAATGAGGCAAGGTAACGTATACCTTCAATTACGAATTTACTTAGTCATGGTAATCTTCGCAACACTTTTTTTTACAACAAACCATTTTACAATTTTGAAGAATTCAATGTTTCATATTATAATTATTATTATTAAGAAGAATATGCACTTCAAAAACCGCTCTTATGATTTAGATTTAGCTTTACGCAGACATTACTTGAAGAAGCGCCTTTTGTATTTGTAGATTTTAATATTTTTTTATTTGCTTTATAATTGAAAACTATTTCTGTAATCTTTGACTCGACTCAATTCCGAATGTTCTGCCTTTGAGCACAGAAACGCAACATGCTAGTCGACAATAGCTAGACTTTGAAAGTTTGAAGGAAATATATCTTAACACATTCATCACTCTAATCTAAGGTTCTTCATATGATTAATTTCTATCTAGAGGTGTTGATTTCATCAGCTTTCCATACGACTTTTGCACACAGTTGTTACATGTTAATGATGTAGTCTGGTAAGGTATTCTGTATCAGTCAGTATGAGAGGATACAAAAGGAGCAAAAGAAATGTCACCATACAAAATAGAAGATAATTCAATCGACAGGTGATAAACACGACTGAAAGAGAGATACATCATTTCATCAGACGCCAAATAAACCAAATTTAAAATTCTAAAACATTATCTGTTCATATTTCCGAAAAACGCGCGTTTAAGAAATCATCATTTTCGAATCCCCTTAACAAGACGAGATGGGAGAGTCAAAGGGGGATTTTGGGCTTGTTTTATGACATCCTACAGTAAAGACGCGTCCAAGAATTAATCAATTACTAATTTTATTATCTATTAATGTAATTTCTACAATTTTATGAATTATGAAGTTAAAACGTCAAACATTCTGGACAAAAAAAACATTTTGTAAAAGCGATTTCAACACCCCAAGTGCACTTGCGCATACGTAAAATAAAACTGTTACACTCAGAAGCATAAAAATTGCGGGTATCTCTTTACAAATCATGTCCCTATAAAAAGCAGTCAAAAGCGACTGTCTCAGGCAGCAATATTTCGTTTTTTACACTGTTGAAAATGTGGTGACGTTTCTTTTGCGGTTGAGTGTATTGATGGTTGTCGGTTCAGTACAACGACTATAAAAAGGTAAAAATGGTCCCCAAACTGAGCGCCACATATGGCTGCCGGTTGAATACTCCCCAGGGAGTTGAATTGGAACAAATGATTGGACGGTGAAAGAATGCCATTGACCAGGGGAAACAATGTAAGCGCCTTAAGCAACCACTAGTGGATGGATATGTGCGCTATATAAATATCCTAATAAAAAAAATAAATAAAAAAAGTAGTGATTTCTGATCGAAAACCGGACAATGCATAGCGATAAGCGCGCGTCAATTGGTCAAACGTAATCTTGTATTGTATTTACAACAGACAAAATGTTTGATAGGTCATATAATTACTGTGCATGTTCACGGGAGGTGTAGTTTCGGTTTCTCGACATGTATACTGATGTTGCTTGATTTTCATAGGATGATGAGTGAAATTATTTTAACTGAAATCACCACATACCCTATTTGGAACGTATTGAAGCTAAATTTTTAAAAATATGAAACAGAATGGATGCACATTAAACAAGAAGATCATCATCGCGCTTATCTAAAGTTCGAATCCACTCACAAATCATTTCATGTACAACTTTGAAGTTTTTCAAACTTCTTCAGGCTACAAAAAGTAAATGTTTCTCGGGGGTCATTCTCTTCCCACACAGGTTACTCCCTTCAGATTTCCACATCATCATTATGTCCGCGTGACAGCGTTTTATTGTCATTATTTAAAAAGTTTTTTTTTAAAACTATCAGCGTCATTATTGAAAACCATTTTTTCACTGAGATTGTGTTCTGTAAAAAAAAATCAGCTACCATTTCGTTCACCGGAAGTCCCTATATACTATCTTTCAGGTGAAAAATTAAAATATGCTCCCTTTGCATTATTTGTTTCCAACAAAAATTAAAAATATAATCTTACCGGCCTCGTCACTTTTTGACAAAAAATACCCGGGAAACATTTACTATTTTCTTGCCGTATCTATGAGAATACATCATTTGCCAGATTTCATTGTTTGTTGACCAATGTGTTTTGCGTATTAGCATCTGAAAGAAGACCGAACATGGCCGGACAAGTCCGTAAAGTTCGGAAAGGTATCCGGAATAGATGCCAGTTACGACAACAATATTTATGTCTTTCACAGAGCAAGTTTCGAGTCGCCTATGCAGTAAGTGCTGTTTTTGTTATATTTAGATTAACATAATTTTCTTAAATTTAAGTTTTGGAACAAGAGTCTGATGGTTTCTCCTATGAATTGTTTTTCAGGATTGACCTTGGTGAGTGCCTATTAAGATCACCAAATTTTATTAAACAGGCAACTTGTCAAATACGCAGAAGCAAGGAATTATAACTTGCATTCCAAAAGGAGATAAACCAAGACAATTTATGAAAAATTTGCGCCCAATTACTTTATTGAACTCTTCATATAAACTTTCACTTCTATCATTGAAAATAGATTTTAAAAAATACTCCCTAATATTATTTGTGAAGAACAGAACAGGATTTATGTTTGCCAGATATTTTGCTTTATGATTTAATTCTACACACATAATATTAACAAAATTCAGCGCCCCGTTCAATAGCAGCGAGCGCTTAAATTGCTCATTGTAGCGCTCAATTTAGCGCTCAATGAGCGCTTCTTCTCTCTTGAACGACACAGTGCAAATTCCTCAAAGTTTGCTCGCCTTGCTACGTAGCGCTACATTGAGCAATCGCGTTCAAGATAGGTTTCAAAGTAATCGCTCTTTGAGCGATTACTTTGAAACCTATCTTGAACACGGCACAGGTATGCTATTACTATTGAAATTTTTAAAATGCCTTCCTTGTCTCTCGTTTTTATTTTTTTTATTTATTTGGGGACAGTATCTCTAAATGGATTTCAATAGTGTATCTATATATCAAGTCAAGTCTGATAATAATTGGAAAGATGTCACCATTGATATCTGTTTATCCGGGCTGCAGACAAGGCGATCCGTAATCTCCATATATATTTCTATTATGTGAAATCCTATCAGCGCTAGTATATAAAAAAAAATATTAAAGGAATAGTGATGAATGACATTAAATATTTGTTGGCCCAATATGCTGATGACACTGACTTTATCTTAGATGGTTCGAAAAAATATTTCGAAGCTGTTATTAACTCGCTGGACCTATATGCACAAAGTTCAGGAATTAAAATCAATTCTGATAAATCAGAAGTTGTTTGAAAAGGAAGCTCTAGAAATAGTAATGTGAAATTTAGACCAGATTTAAATCTGCGTTGGAACCCAGAGGATTTCAGGATACTAGGAATAATAATTTTAATTGATTATAATAAAATGATCTTCGAAATATGATATTTGTTTTGGTGAAAACAATTGATCATAAACATGCTTATGAATAAAGAAGACCAAAATCAGAGACAAATACCAACAATATTGCATTTGTGTTATTTACATCAGACATATTTGAAGGACATATGCTAATGAGCAATACCCTTAAGAGTAAAATGCATCGATCTTTGAAGTCACTCGGTCGACAGGGCCACTGAAATATCAGTTTCATTGGTTAAGAAACGGTGATAGAGTTTGAGGTTCCGCTTCCCTCCGCTAGGGGAGTTTGCCTCTGCTCTCGATTTCAAGCGAAAAAGAAGAGGTTAGGATGGGAAATAAAAATGTATGTAGAGAGTACGGGACGATTTCTAAGTTAAACTTCCTTTTTATCACTTTTCCCAACTGACCAACGGATTTCCTTAAACAAATTGTATTCAGCTTCCTCTTGGATAACAAGCCTGACAAAACAAATTATATATATAGTTAGTGGTTTGTACACCTGTTGCTGAAGGAGGACCTGGAATAATATATATTTGCTTATGTTGATTCTTTGAAAATAACATAGATGAGGAAATTACTTTGCATAGGTTATGACAGGAAGTGGAAGTGTCTTCTCTTCAAAGAATACCCACAGTACTAACATATATTAACCTCTGGGAGTGAATTTCCAATGATGGTTTCAAAATAACTGCGAACCAGTGTTTGGAGACATGAATGCTTTTGCGAAATATAGTTATAATACTTAACCATGCACATACGAAGAAGGGTGGTCCCTTTTATATAAGATAAATTTCGTATTGATGAAAAATGCTTAAAACATAGAAAATTCCATGGACACGACATTGTTGATATGTCCTGCTTGCTGGTTGATAGTGGTGAACTTATGTTGCTTGAGCAGTTTTGTCATGTTTTCTTCAAAATAAATGTTCTTGAATTTCATGAAATTTTAAAAGCAGTTGTTAAATACCGCAAACTCTAGGCATACAAAAAAACATTTGATTTTATACTAGATGGTTCTACATGCTTATCATATCTCATGTAAAAAAGGGGGGAAAAGCTACTATTATCAATTAACTATTAACAATGAAATATTTATGATTGAATTGTTCTTATCTAGTCGATATGAAATTTTTTATTCGAAAATCAATGAAATTTGAATTTTCAAAATTTGACCCCTTCTGTCTATTTCATTATCCCAAATTTCATAAACACGCACCACAGGATACCTATGAGAATTATTTTACTTGCTTTATCAGTATATTTATGGTACATCGTTTTCACATATTCAAATAGAATTATTAAAAAGCGAAAACGTTTATCCAAAGTTTATATATTTTAACGAAACATTATATCTTTGAATGCAACCAATCAGGATTCTCTATTTCTAAGTTCAAGTTACACTGTAGCGTAAATGCCGTCGACAAGCTCCGGCATTTATACCAGTTTAACTTGCATCTTTCAAACCGTTTGTAAGCCAGTGAAGAAACACATTATGAAATCTATTTCTTAAATAAAATTACATTGGTGAGGGTATATTCAATTAATATACAGATAAGCTGACCGAATGTTACTCTTAGGTTTTAGAAATGTTATAGAACTGTTAAATATTTCGTCTCAAGTATATCTTTTCAAAGATGTCCTAATTCAAAAAACTTCTAGCGCATACAATGAGAACCACACCTTTGTACTCGCCGAGAACGGACCAATCAAGGAGACGACAATCTCCATCATTGATGTTAAGACTGGCAAGGAGATCTCAGCCCTAGGCGAGGACAGGTGAGATATAACATTGTCTTGCTTCTATCACAATGGATATTGCATAAATAACAATTCTATAACCCATGTTGTACAAACTCTGCCCGGCTCTCTGTTGATTGGATTAAACAAGGTCCTGTGACCGGTATACATTCTAATAAACACGAGATTAACACCTTCATACTTTGACGTTTATACAAAATAACCTACGGGACTACTTCATCACTATATCATTGCGCACTTATGACACTGCTATCACATGTTGTTTTCTTGATTAAACCTTTTTTTTAAAACTTACAACGGGAATTCTATTTGTAGTTTGATTGAAAGTTAGATTAGTACAGCATGTTAGAACCAAAAATTGAATAGTTTAATCATATGTCTTGTGAACTACGTTTTGCGCGTGATATACATTGTAAGTGATGCGGTATGTTTGTGGGCGGAGCTTAGCGCCTGATCTAAGACAACATTTAACATTTGTTTTATCATGCACTGTACATTTTTGCAGGGATATTTTATTTTCAAAAGTTTATTTATTGAATAAAAAATCGCCTTAATTGCACAGTTTGAATTTATAAAAAATATAAGTCACATTGTGTTGGTATATATATATATATATATATATACATATTCAATCAATTTCACACAGATTTTATCACCCCCATGGATTAACAGTTGATGACAATGGAAACATCTGGGTAACCGATCTTGCCCTTCACCAAGTAGGTCACTTAAAGGCACTTTAACACGTTTTTTGGCATATTATGTTTTTTCTCCAATTTGCCATTTATTGTTAAAGTTTATACAATGTATTGTTATCTTAGAGTGTTACAACTCTTATTACACGACCCGTTAAGCCGTATCCATTAAAACGATTTTTAACTCCTCAGTGTCAGGGGTAGATTTGTAGGTATCATCTGATTTTGGGAAACATTTACTTTTGGAAATTAGCTGGTGTAATAAATTCAGAATGTTTTTAGTAGTTGGGGTATCAATTCGACATTAAAACATTTTAGAAGTCCGACATGTGATAGAGTGAACGCATGCATTATATAATGCTTATCTTATCTATGTACGTACTGATGAAACAGTTTTCTCTGACAAGTGGGTTAAGAGTTGGACCATTTCCCTAATGGGTAACACCCTTTGCAGTTTGTTCCCTCGACCATGTAATAAGAGCTGTTTAGTGTCTGAAAATTGGGGTGCCTGCAAGCGGGGGGACACCGTCGTTAACGCTAACACATTTGTGACCTGGTTTTCATACTGTGTTGTATCTCTGGACAGGCACTTCATTCACATTGCACTCAGTCTATCCAACTGTAGCAAATAGCCCTACACAAATTGACTATTAATATTATTTTCATATTCTAGGTGATGAGGTTCCCGGAGGGTTCCAAGGATCCCGACATGGTTCTTGGAGAGAAGTTGGTACCCGGAAGTGACGACACACATTTCTGTAAACCAACCAATGTGGCTGTCGCCAGCAATGGTGTCTTCTTCGTGACTGATGGGTAGGATAAGAACCATCTCATTTAAATCACATACGTACATTTGTAGCTCACTGCGTTCAGTTCAATTAGATATCGTTAAAATCATTCAATGGAAAATATTCAAAACTGACCATTTCGGGATCCGCCCTAGTTGGAAAACAACTGTCAGTCGAGAAACTAGTTGTTGACAACTGCCATCTTCCGGTTTTTGATGGACAGGGCTTACCCCCTGTGAGCTTCGCGGGCGAGACAATATGTTGACAAGCTTGGTTGAGATTTGTCTATCAGCTATGGAGCGAAGCAATCAGTGGATTGAAAGAGAATTGTGGAGGGTGATAAACGTTTTGGGCTGTACTAAACTATACTAACCACGAAATAAGAGACAAGAGATGAGAGTCTGTCTAATGTTTTAAGAGACGAGGCAAGTCTACAGAGTTCAGTAGACAGTCAAACCCCGTTTATCCGCACGATTTGGTTACAGTTGAAAATCGTGCGGATAGCGAGGAGTGCGATTAAACGAATCATCATTTGTAAAGAAAAACGTAGAGAAGATTTGAAATACTACCGTGCGGATGGCCGGGTTTCCGGATATATGGGGTCCGGTTAAACGAGGTTGTATCTGAAAATGAACACATCTCAGAGGCTCATTTTATTTTATTTTCAGTTGATTCAAATTTTAAAAATTCATTTCAGAGCCTAAATTTGAAAGTATAGAGATGGTTATCTGAAAACACCAATTCCACAATTTAGATAATTAAAAATATACCTACACTACGTTCAAATTCACCACTTTCAATATTCATTATGGCAAACCTCCGTTCTACCCTTGACCTTCGTCCCTATAGGAAATAAGTTTATGTTGATGCTGTGTCGTTATATCTCTTATAGATATTGCAACGATCGCGTGATGAAGTTCAATGCGGACGGAACACTAGCCAAAGTGTGGGGCGAAAAGAGTAGGTAGATACAGTCTTAGATATAATTTATTCTTGATAATTTGATAGTGGATGCAAACAGTAAAAACTGTATTATCACTGTTCATATTTCAAGCAAGGCTGGCCGACACAGCACGGGAACATGTTCCGCACCCCAAGAACAGAGTTCGGAGGCACTCCACTTACCACATGTACCTAACGTTCGGAACAAATTTCAGTAATCGAAAAGAAAATGCGTCAAGGCTGGAGATAACAATGCTTCGTTCGTGTCTTGCTGGATCGTGTCATGTTTCTATCTATGAAGCAAGAATGGAATGTTATACAAGCGTTAGTCCTTACCAACAATAAAAGGTAAAATAGGGATTTTGCCTTCCGTGGAAAGTTGCTGCACTAACACATTTTCTTACTTTTAAACTATCCAGTCGATGGTTTAACATGTGCCACTGCTTTATCCTCGGACAGAGGCCCTCGAATGATCACCTCGAGATCAGGCCTTTCCTACTCTGAATTCCTCTTGTTGGGCTTTATCCTACTCTGGTACTAATTCCAGCACTACCTGATGAGACTCGCCCCGGTCCGATGAAGCTGCAAATTCCTCACAGCGTTACTCTGGTGGAGAAGAAGGATATGGTTTGTGTGGCAGATAAGATGAACTCCAGGTACTGTCTTAAGATCAAAGGTCATTACGTCTACTGTATTTCATCCCGTGCACTGACAACATCTTTCTCTATCAGGGTCATTTTCTTCCCACATAGTTTATACTTCCCTCCGATTTGTGTTTATGACCTCTGTTCTATAATGGCAAAAACGGTTACTACATATAATATCCCATACTCGGTTACCCATGGTTTTATATATGCTCCGTTACTCTCCACTATATCACCAATGGGAAACCTTATCAGGAGAATCTGTACTCAAATTACCCGCCCTATGCCGGCGTGAGCAAATCAAACTGCTACGCAGTTTGGACCTGCAAGCCAATGACAATTCATATCACTTCGTTTCAAAGCAAGCGAGGTCAATGTGTTAGCCATCCGTCACCAGTTATCTCCCTTGACCATTTCCTTCTTATCCCATTGAGCATTTTCTTTGGTTACTGACTTCGTCACGCTGGCCAAGGGCGGGTAATTTGAGAACAGATTCCCCTGATAAGGTTTCCCATGGGTGATATAGTAGAGAATATGAGCATATATAAAACCATGGATAACCGAGGATGATAATATCCCTGCTTGTTATTCAATGAAATCACATTTATATCGGCTACTTCGTTTACATCAATCGAGTTACTTCAAAGATCTTAGCCTTTTACTGTACAAGGTCTTGCTAATTTGCATATGTCCTTCAAATATGTCTGATGTAAATAACACATATACCATTTTTCGGTTATTGTCTTTCAATTGCTCTTCTTTATTTATCAGCATGTTTATGGTCAATTGTTTGCACAAAATCAAATAAATATCAAGAAAATGACATTAAACGAAAATACGTTTATCGCACGTTTCTGTTTCCAAAACTGGCATTATGACGTGTGGTTGTCAAATGTCTTCTTTACAAGGGAGCCGCTGATTGCACAACTAACTGCCAGTGCAACCAATCAGGACTCCCCGGCCATTTCTAGTCGAGAATGTCGCCCTAGTATAACTCTGTGGGAAGAGAATGTACCAGGGTAGTTATATCCACAAAGCTACTTTGATATCCTGATCAAATAAACATATTCTTTCTCTTCCCTATCTTGCTTTAACGAGAACATACAGGTCAGTTTTGGTTTCACTTTTCATCCACTACTTTATACTACATTCAATGGTTTGCTTGGGTGACCATCTTGGATTTAAATAAAAAATTACACTAATATTGCAAAAAATCACCATTTAAGGTATATGTACTAAAAATTATAATGATAAATGATTTCGGTGACCCAAAAACATGGAGTTATAGACACCTTATTTGCAATTATAGCTGTATAAGTTTTGAAGATATGACAGTTTTTAGGATTTCGGCGTTGAAATGGCGGCCATCTTGGATTTCATCAAATTTAGTGCAATAGCACCTATCAGATATTGCTAGATTTTTTATCCTGGCTTGTAGACATGGTTTCCTGCAAAATTTAGGTGAGAACATAATAAAGCAATTTTGTCCAACCAGAGTGCTATGTTTTACTTCGTTTACTGGACTAAAGTGGATTCAACGTCAAACTGATTACAATGCAACACAAAGTAAATGTACATGGTAACAGTATATACAGTATAATATACAGTAGTTTTTACACATTTAGTACACATTTAGTACACTGTAAGTGGACAAACCTGCGGGTTGAAATTGTTCATTGCTGGTTCCCTGGCAGTGGAACACTTAAACTCTGAAGAATGGTATTTATTCTGACAATATCCCCTTTTATTATATATTAAAAAGGAGCCTTTATATTCTAAAATTCCATTTCTGATAGCCCCCTGTCACGTTTTACCAGAGTCTTGAGTGTAAAACTAGTTTCCTTGATCAGTTACGCATGCGCTGCAGTGGGAACAAGAATGTCGCACATCATGTTCTCGTTTATACAATTATGATTAATAAATATAAAATAAGAAGTTCTTTACATTGCATTTAAGAATGAAGATGAAGATTCTGTATTGTGTAGATATTGCTTGTTGTTATGTTATACAGGTTGTTTTCATCATGTATCTTCACTTACAGAGTGCAGTGTTTCAGCGCAGGACTGCAGGACCCCAGTAAGACAGGGGACTTCCTATATACACTGTTTGACAACCGAGGTTTCGTTACGGCCGTTGAGTACGACCAAAAAGGTTGAATTAATTACTTAAGCCTAAATCCAAGTGCTTTTTTTTATTTACTAACTGCATTCTTTTATTTGGAAGATATACTCTTATATGTTTTATATTATCATACATGTGACAAAAATGTAGATTAGATTCGCTGACGCTCCCCTGGTTGAAAACGAGAATTGCTGCCATTGCACTCAGCATGTCTGTCCATTCATCGGAAGATTTTAAAGCATTTTACATTTTACATTTCGCAGTTTGTGCAAATTTTCCAAATGTTGTATCTGCAATAGTTTTGTCAGTGTCTCTTGATATATATCATTGAATGAATAACTGAAATGATTTAGCTGTAGCGTTTTTGAGGAAACGTATTATTCTCAAATATGATAGTTCATTATTAATAATTCTTTCAATGCACTTTGTTGAAGTCACATATGCCAACGTTATTAATTATTAATGGGGTTATTTTATCGAGAAGCACTGCCTGTAGCTCAACATCAACAATTTAATACTAATAGGTTTAGTACAGTACAGTGACAATGAATTTTTAAAGTTGTGATTTTCAACGAAAACCAGACAATGACAACATTCTATTACACCAACTTCTAGAATGCCTCTCAAACAGTTCAGACAATGTCAATTAGTCAAACCTTATTTTTGAAACGTATCTGTAGCATATACATATTTTAGTTGAAATGTAGTAGTAGTAGTAGTAGTAGTAGTAGTAGTAGTAGTAGTAGTAGTAATAACTAGAATACATGTGAATGAAACTTATAATTTCGGTATTTGCTCTATTTTCACTGAAAACAATAATTTTCATATATTTTCCATTTGCAGATCGAGCGAGACATTTTGAATTAGGAATTTTAAACTGAAATTAACACATATGGCAATTATGCACGTGTTAAAGGAAATAAAACTGTATTCAACATATATTAGTTCACGCCAAGCGTCGTATATTGTGTATAATACAAGGCCTTTATCTGTATTCAAAACACTGTTTGAAACGGTAGTATATATGTATTCTTAGGGCGGACAGGAATTTGTCACGCCAGTGGCCTTTATTATCTTTGGCACTTGAATGTTTTGAGAGACTGAATAATCGCAACATCACAAATGTTTCAGGTGTTTTACTATCTTTTAGAGCCACCAATACATGTATACACATTCCATCAACGTTGATAGTATGTCACGAAAGTATATATATGCTATTGGTCATTGGCACCTTGTCAAGGCACTGTGCACAACTTCGTCAGTCTCCGTCACAGCCTTGCTGCATTTCATTACATTTTCTGTGGCAGTTAGTCAGTGTGCTGATTTTGATAGTCACATCAAAATGATCTGGCACAGAAAAGGTGCCGAAATGCAGCAAAGCCTGTGATAGAGACTGACGTTAGCCATAGCTTGCAGGGGAAGCTGTATCGTTATACGGTTACCCTTCTCACAAACTTCCAAGTACATAATGAGATATTGGAGTGTGTCACTGAGTGCATAGGCATCTTGCGAACTATCAGAGTTTGATGACTAGATTTACTGACAACCACAACTCTCCAATATCTTCCTCCCTTCAAAGCTGAGTGCGCAATATTACCTATACATTCTATGGACAAACGTGCATTATGCTGCTTCTGAAAAGCATACTGACTTTATATAAACTGCCAGGACAAATAGAGAACTCACCTCAGTTGGTTTCGATTGGTTCAATATTTAAAAGAAATCAGATGCATTTGACAATGGCACGATACAATAATACTTATCTGCAGGAGTTTCAATGAATGAATTGGTGACTGTGGTTAAATTTTAGTTAAATATCTTTGTTTAGTGAAGACAGGGGTATGAAATGAAATTTACACAAAACAGGACCCCTACCATGTTTAAAATGTTGTAAGAATGTGCAGAATCAGGCGCATTTATTAATTTTCTGTCGATGAGTAGTTTATATTTTTTGAAGAAATTTTTAAAAAATTTAAAAAATTAAAAAACATGTACAAGTATTCTTTGCTCATTGAACACCTGTACTTTTCAGTGTTAGATTATGTCATCGAAAACTTAAGATATTTTCAATTGAAAATCATAATATGATAAAATCAACTGAGGTGAGTACTTTATTTTGCCTTGCAGTTTATATTTTGTTTTCTTTCTTAACAAGTGTGTTTTGGTGTGTAGCTGAGCTGATGTATGTGGGTGTACTGGTGAAGGCAGTGGGAGATTTTAAAGGCTACACGGTCAGCATGAATGGAACTGTCCAAGACGAGTGGTTTCCACAGGGAAAGGTATGTATCAATAAATATGTATATATTGTTCAAGATAAATTGTTCTGTATGATATGAATAAAAAGTAAGAATGGACACAATTTATAGGCTATTTTCAGCTTTAGTATTCTAAGGCACTGCAGCATATTTTTTGCATATTATGTTTTCTCAAATATGGCATTTATTATTAAAATTTACACAATATATTGTTACCTGAGAGGATAAAACATCTCATTGCACGACCCGAAAACAAATATATAAAAAAAACGGTTCTCCGTTTTGGTAGAAAATGGTGAGACGTGTAAAGCAATAATTGTGTGGAATTCTTCAGTGTGAGAGGTAGATTTGTAAGTATAATGCGATTTTGAGAGTTCAAACAGCAAGATGGTTGACCATTCAATCACGGTGCAATATTTACACTCTACTGTGTTAAGGTATCGCTTGAACTACCATCGATCGGCCATTTCAATGTGAACATCTGAAAATGGCCACTCGAAGGGAAATGAACACGCATGGCTTAACCGAACCATGTACATTCGTTTAAGAACTCTTTTTATTGATTGAGGAGGTGTATTTAGTTGTCGGTAACTCTTATTTTCCTTTTCGCGATAGCATTTTATTCCAGTATAGTCCACAAGCCAGGTAGGTCTTTGTTGCACCCCCCCCAGGACTAAATATGACTGGTCTACAAATGTTCCTTTAAGTGTCCTGAACGAGAAAATAAATTGTTCCCAGAAAAATGTTGATACATTTTCAAGATGGCCGCCATTTTCAAAATGGCCGCCTTCGTACAAAAAAAGTGGAAATTGTGTCATTACAGATTTTTTCAAGTGTCATAGTGTGATATATCAAATGAAAGATTACGCTTTCAGCTTTTATTTGATGTATACTATGTTTTCCTAGGACTGTTCTGTAGAAAATGACGGCCATTTGAAGTATCAACATCATGAAAAATACCTGACTGTAGAGGGTACCTACCTGTTCTGAACTTGGAAAAAGGGACCAGGATCAGCCGTTTTGATTTGTTTTAATAAACTTCAATGCCTATTGTAGTGTTATATCATTGTTAAGAAATAATATCACATTATTACTACAGAATCTGGCAATGTACCCATATTTTGCTATGGATGTAAGAAAACAAAGTGTTGTAGAAAAGACTTGTAAATGACTTGTCAACTACTCATGCCTGTTAATTAAATAAAACTTTTTTTTAGCTTATATGTTATTTTTCTGTTTAAAAGCATGTAAAGGAACAAATACACAACTTTTAAAAATATATATACATATTTCACAAAAAAAAACAATGACTGCTCCCTTCAATATGGCAGCTAGCAGACGGCAAGACAGAGGAGTGAGCTCACGGTAAAAAGGTATGTATCAGCTTCAATTTAATATAAAACATGTGGAATTGTTGATGAAAAGTTACATTACATAATAAAGATCGTGTATGTATCACTTATTAACAAAATAGAAACATATATGTAAGTAAATTTGGCCAACAAACGTAAACAACTTTCCCAAAGGAATTCAGGGGAGATAATCAAAACTCCTCTCCTCTCAGGGGCCAGTCATTATTTCATTTTATATTTTGAGATTTTTTCCAGAAACTATTACTAGCTTTCATTTATTATTTGGTGAGGCTGTTTCTAGCTCATTAACATGGCAGATCCAATGGGCTGTGGCTTAGCAAGACAACCGACAGTCCGTCCGTCCGTCCGTCCGTCCGTCTGTCCTTAGTGTTTTATAAATTTGACGTTTTCTCAAAAACTAAAGCCTCTACAGAGTTGAATTTTTGGGTTAAGGTACCTTGGACCATAGCCTATGATAGGGATTATACATTATAGATTATTGTGATCATATGCCAATTTTAGGATCACCTAGAAACATAAGAAAGCTTTAGATCTTAACCATATGAAAAGTAAACGAAAGTGGCATTGCATATGTTGTTGGAGTTAAAAATGTCCAACATCATCAACAGTGTTACATTAGCTTATTGAACCTATTATTTATTCTGTCTACAGATGGAAGTGCACTAAGACATGGCGACACGGAAGCGAACGTGTGAAGAAAGTGTGTCCTCCAGCTTACAGAAAGTGACCAAATCTGATGAAGTTTGTGTCATACACTTCAATAACTCAAACTGTGAGTCATATACGTATTTTGCAGAATGTAAAGGACCTGAAAGTAGACTTGAGAAGCTTCAAGACATTGGCAGAAAGAGACTTGCTCAATCTGGCGACTCGCACCGTTTGGAGGACTCTTGTAAGTTGCTCCCCAAAGAGTTGAAGCCAGAGCATGGATATCATAGAGATTGCTACCAGCGTTTTACGAAGAATTTGGACCGTCTCAAAATTTCGGAAACAACACAGCCACAAACAAGAACGTCTGGACGCACTTCTTTGACTTCTGAGACAGTGATATTCAAGCCTGACTGTATCTTTTGCAACAAAGAAGGGAAGAAGAATATCAAAGTACAAGGCATTCGGAAATTAGAGGGCACACGACTGTTCGATCGTGAAGGAGGACTGACAGTGGTTGACGTTGCTGAAGCCAAAAAGGATGACAAGCTCTTGATCCGTATTCGAGGTTTCGACTTATTCGCATGTGAAGCTCGCTATCACCCAACCTGTCGAAAACAGTATTTGAGAAATCCAGAGTACTGGCGGTCTGAAGATCAAGAGGCTAAAGACAGGCAAAATGAGCTCACAGAATCTCACAGGAAAGCTTATGCGAAACTGTGTGAAGTCATTGACAAAGAAATCATCCATGGACAGAAAATAATGAAACTCTCTTACCTGTGCGAAGTATACACAGCTGCATTGCATGATACCCAGCATGCCAACCCCAACTACCGGACAGAAAAACTCAAAAGTAAGATGGAAAAGGACCAGAAGTATGCACAGAAGTTGCAGTTTTGTCTCACCGAGAAGAGGGGGAAACTAAATACCTACATTGTGTATAGTTCAGCAGTCAGCAAGGATAAATTAGTTGCACTTGCTTATGAACTTGGCTCTGCTGATATGATTCAAGAAGTTGCCCTGTATCTCAAAAAGAAGATTACTGAAACATTTGAACTGGCTGGTGAGTTGCCATGGCCACCCTCAGATGATTTTCTACGTCAAACTGATGTTCTACCTAGTGATCTGGACAGATTTTTGAAATTTCTACTTGGTGGCAAAGTTGATGACAACTCTGCTAAACGTCAAAGGATGGTCAGTTCGCTGGGGCAAGACATTTGCAGAGCTGTAACAAGAGGACAGTGGAAGCTCCCAAAGCACATTCTTATTTGCATGACATTGAGACATCTATTCAGAAGTGAAGAACTGGCAACTCTGCTGAATAGACTCGGCCACTCTGAAAGTTACAGGTTTAGTTTGGAACTGGAAACTGCAATCGCCAAGTGCCTTGAGGAGTCGTCTAACTACCTGTCAACCCAGATCGTCATGAATCCTACTACACCGTCTCTATTCCATTCGGAATTTGACAATTTTGACCAGCTGTTGAATGTTTTGGGAGGAAAGGGATCAGTGCACACAGCACATGGAATTATGTTGCAAGAAGTTTCCACCGAGCCTGGTGGAACAAAACACACTCTGACAGCTGTGCCTCGGACCAAAGAGCAACGTCTTGAGATTATAGCCACCGAGAACTAACGGAATGTTATGTCAAAACGAGACAAAGTCCTGAGATTCACTTTCAGAAGAAAACTATCCCAGGGGGACAAGAAGCACAACAGAATGCAACAAAGATCAACCTTCTCTGGGTCCTCTTACGACTCCACAGCAGTTTCACTGATCAGGAAGTCCCTGGGTGGGCGGGATTCAAGGGCAAAGGCAAGGTGAAGGCAGTGAAAGCTTTGCAGCAGAAGCCAGCATTTGTGCAGACCTTTGCGCAGCTTGGCGACTCTTGGGAAGTCAAAGAGGAGGTTATTGATGAGTTGGAGACCTTCACATGCTGCATGTATGGACGGTCACGATTCAACAAAGTTGATGACCTGAGACACCACATGCTGAAAGAAAAATGTGGAGACAAAATCGTCAGTGCCAGCAATAATGTGGACTTAGGTACTCTGCCACCTTGTAGGCGGAGTTTGAAGCAGCATGTGCATCGCTGCAACTATCAAGTTGCCATCTGGAAACGTGGTGACCAAGCTGTACCAGACGTTCCTCCACCCACAGAAGGACATGGATGGACTAGAAATGATGGAGTTGTGGAGCCCCTGTGGACACAAGAAGAAGAAGAGCTGACGTTACCCCAAGCTGTCATTGACGAGCTGTTGAATGATGTTCTAGATTCAGAGGAGGAAGAAGTAGATGGACAAAATGGCATCACTGACTCCATGGACTCTAGCTCAGATGATTCTGAATAGGTATTCGGATTATAACTGAAATTCCAATTGTTATTCAGTACTGAGAAGGCCACAGGCCTGTAGTACATTTCACGTGCATGAGTAGCACTTTTACCTTCAATAGGCATTGAAGTTTATTAAACAAATCAAAACAGCTGATCCTGGTCCATTTTTCAAGTTCAGAAAAGTTGACATACTGTAGGTACCCTCTACAGTCAGGTATTTTTCATGATGTTAATACTTCAAATGGACGTCATTTTCTACAGAACAGTCCTAGGAGAACATAGTATACATCAAATAAAAGCTGAAAGCGTAATCTTTCATTTGATATATCACACTATGACACTTGAACAAATCTGTAATGACACAATTTCCACTTTTTGTGTACAGAGGCGGCCATTTTGAAAATGTAGGCCATCTTGAAAATGTATCAACATTTTTCTGGGAACAATTTATTTTCTTGTTCAGGACACTCAAAGGAACATTTATAGACCAGTCACATTTAGTCCTGGGGGGGGGGGTGCAACAAAGATATACCTGGCTTGCAGACTAGTAAGTTCGGTGTGCTACAGTGCCTTAGAGCAGCGTAGAAAACACGTAATACAACATTTTTTTTCAAAGAAGGACTGGTGATTCAACATGATGATATATGATCAAATGAAAATTTGGCTGACATTAAGTAAATTGGCCAGCTGTTGATTAGTGAAATACGAGAAACATGAGAAACCAGATGTATAACAAATGTTTGGTACTTGAAGTAAGTTATATGTGAGTGTTGAAAATCGGACAGGTAGGATTTCTTCCGGACTGGTAATTTATTTCAGTTACCAGTCCGGTTGTCTGGCGAGTCTGTGAGTTTTCTACACTGCTTAAAGTGATGTTTCGGTTTGGTAGATAATCATTGTGCAAAAAGTACTTCTTCGTTATTTTCTCAAAATATAACTAACGCGGGGAAAGTGTTCCTCTGTGTTTACATTGAATACGTACAGTGATCTACTATATATTTGTGTATCCCTCTTCACAGATAAGAAGCATGCTTCATGATATATCTGTCTCCCGCAACGGAAATGACGTTTATGTCGATGACGTCATCGCTAAAAGTGTGCTCAGGTTTGAACATAGACCCTCAACCCAAGGTTAGCGAACAGGGAAACTACGAGCCATGGATTGGACGTTTGGTAAATGATACAATAAACTCTTCATAAGATAAGTTGATTTTGATTGATTATTGTAGCTATGGTTATTAAAATATATTTTCTAAAACCGAAACACAAATGCATATATATTATCCCGTGGAAATTCAAATGATTGGTTTGTTACCTGTAGGGAAACGATAATTGAATCATTGTATTATAATTTTGCCAATTATTCTATATTTTATGATGAAATTTTAAATTGCTTCCCTTATCTCTTTAAAGTGAAAAAATCAAAACAAACGAATTTGTCAATAAAGAGTTAGTTCCACTGTTTATGAAATTAATTAGTATATGCTGCGTTGATTACTGATATCTCGGCTATACTCTGGTAAAATATGTTTATGCTAGTTCATTGATATGTGTCATTTTTAAAATATCGTGTTTTTTTTATAATTGCTGTGTATGATTGTTGAATTTCTGCAAGTTTATTAATGTGTGCGTTACTACATATTTTGGGGGGGAAACAAATTCTGCTTAAATTCATGCAGATACTGAAATATTTTACAAAAACACAGAATAACTAGTAATAGCAAACATTTTACTTTAGAGAATTTTGTATTGACGTTGTGCTTTAAAGGCGCTGTAGCACGTTTTTGCATATTATGTTTTATCAAATTTGCCATTTATCAGTTTAAACAATATAATGAAAAGTTCGAGGGTAAAACATTTCATTACACCGCCCTACAAGCCGTATCTATAGAAAGCGGTTTTCCGTATTGGAGAAAAGTGGTGCGACTTGTATAGCGACAACTCTGTTGTGTCAGATGTAGATTTGTAGGTCTAAAGCGATTTTGAGAGTTCAGACATGCAATTAAAATTAATAATTAAAACTATACCCTGAATGTTTAGGTATCGCTACATCAGTCAGATCGCTTGAATTACCTTCAAGCGGCCATTTCAACACCTGAACACCTTAAATGGCTCTCAAAGGGAAATGGACTCGTATGACTTAACCGAACCATGTATATTCGTTTTAGAACTCTTTTTGTATTGATTCAGGAGTGTTATTCAGCCTTTTGTAACATTTTTTTTTACATTTTCGCGAGAGCACCTTATTTCATGAAGAACAACGTGCTACAGCGCCTTTAAAGGTACATCCATTGTGTTGTTGGGGTCACATACTGCAAACGTTATAAATGGTGTTACTTGATCGAGAAGTACCGACTGTTACCGAAAACTACCATTTTGATGACAGTAGACTTAGCAATTGGACGATATGAAGGTAAAAGTAGTGATTTCTGACCGAAAACCGGACAATGCACAGCGTGTGGCGCGCGTCAATGAGTCAAACGTAATTTTGGAATCTTATTTATAACAGACAAGAAGACAAATTTGAGTTGATAATGTTTAATAGGTCACATAACTACTGTGCATTTAAATTGGGCGTGCAGTTTCGGTTTCTGCACATGAATGATGATGTTACTCAATGTTAATTGGAAACTAAACTACCGGGCAAAAGAAAGTTTTAAATATTGAATTAATCGAAATAAACTTAGGTGAAAAGAAATCAGATGTATTTGACTATGACACGATACGATAATACTTATCTGCAGTAGTTTGAATGACTTTGTTGGTGACTGAGATTAAATTTTAGTTCAAATATCTTTTTGTAATGAAGACAGGGTTAAGAATGAAATTTTCATCAACATGACCCCTGCCCTGTTTAAAATGTTTTAAATGTGTGCAGAATCAGGCACATTTATTTATTTTCATATAGGATATGTCTTATATGTCGATGAACAGTTGTGTATCATCAACAATAATTTAAAAACAAAATTAAACTTAAAATTTCATTTTTAAAAAAATAATTAAAAAACATGTAGAAGTATTCTTTGACTGCTAACTAAACACCTGTACTTATCAGTTTTGGATTATGACATCGAAAACTTGAGATATTTGCAATTGAAAATCATACATATGATAAAATCAACTGAGGTGAGTACTTTCTTTTGCCCGGTAGTTTAGTAATTATGATATATTTGGCGATTGGGGATAAATATGCAAGCTGAGTGAATTTATTTGTACTGTAAACAGCACATGCGGTGAGTTGGAACGTATTAAAGCCAAATAAAATTTTATGAAACACAATGGATGCACTTTTAAATTCCCGGGGCCTCAAGGGGGTGTCAAATGAAAAAAATCATTGATGACTTGCTATTGGTATGACTCTACAAGTAATACCATATAAAGAAAATTCTTGAAATCTTTATTGTTTTTATCCTCCTCTCCAATAGACTGGCAACATGTACCAAGCAGGCACTAGATTCATGATCATGTGTAGGAACTAAATATTACAAATGCCTTATCAATCTGCTTTTACTAAAATAGGTAAATGTAATCATGATATTATCTGTAAAAAGTGTTGAGTTATGCTTTCAATGGGTTAACTTGTACGGAACTTGGAAATAACCATTTGCCCTTGGACTGTAAAACATTGTTTTTAAAATAGAAATTCAAACATATTTTTGAGACGGCCCCCTGACTAGAATTTCCTAAGCTAATGTAATTCTGAAGACGTTGAAGACAGGGGGACCGTCTCAAAAATATTTTTGCATTTGTTTTTTTGTGTGTATTTTTTTCGCAATAGTAATAGTAAAAAGGCCTTTTGGATATAACTGATAATTTTGAGAATTATACTCGTGGCCTCTGTTACACTATCAACTTGTTTAATGTTCTTAGATATGGGTGTGATAAACTACGCTTTTTGACGTTGCTACATTATTTCTGTTTTAATTTAAAGCTGAACATTTTCTTTATCCATGTTATATATATGTGTGTATATGTCACATTGTGTATGGCTCTTGTCACTTCAATAAACAATATTCTCATTCTCACTTTCTAAACTGTGTCGATGTTTGATCAAATGTCTATGATGTTACGGTCGTTTCAAAACCGTGCGACGCATTTACCCCCACAGTAGAGCCGATGGGGGTTTTTGTGGTGGCGCAGCCCAACCGTCTGTTAGTCCGTCCCGTCTTGACATAAAGCTATTGACTGTCCCATTTAAGACTGATGATATGACATTTTATATTTGTGATTAATTAGGCGTATTGGGCGTTTGAAATGGAATTTATACCACAGGAACTCGATCTCTTAATTTAAACGAAGATAAAACATAGGTAAAAACAACATACACCAATTCTCTATTTGATATAGGGTGTAGGTGTTTTTTTTACCTACGTTTTATTCATGTTTTAATTACGAAATCGAGTTCATGTGCTTTATACCTTGTCGTGATATTTTACCATGTGATTTCGACTTTGGGACTGTCTGATATTCTCTTACCACAAAAGTTACTCCCTTACTCTATCGTAACATCCGTTCTAAATGGGCAAGATTCTCAGTTCTAGCAAAATCACCTAGCGGCGAAAAAGATTACCAGATATTTAAATCCAGCTTTTTATCCAATGAAACCACAGCTTTCATCGACTTTACGGCCGAGTTACTTCAGAGATCTAAGTGTAGTTTAACTACACGTGAATATGTTGGTTAATAGTAATAGTAATACTACGTAGTTTTGTGTAATAGTCTAAACTATTATTGTCAACTGGATTGGAGGGACAATATTAGGAATGAACAAACGAACAGCGTTATCAAATTACCCCACCTTCATTACCAGTATTTGTATAAACTATTATGTTTCTAAATAATTTGTACATTTCCTATACAGGTTAACATTTTCCTAATCCATCCGTTATGAGATCCTCTACACGCTTATTGGTCTTCTCATTCGGGAACCGTCAATAATGTTCTATTAAAGTCGTTTTATATGCTGGTTATTTATACGATACGATATATAACTAGATTTCAAGCCACAAATAAAAGTGAAATAATCGCAATCATCTTGGAACACCTCACCTCACCTCACCTCACCTCACCTCACCTCACCTCACCTCACCTCACCTCACCTCACCTCACCTGGGATCGAATCCACCTATTTTGTATTTAAGTTAAATTTCTAATTTAAAACAAATTTACATGTTACTAGTTAGGCTATCCATGCGGTTGTTAATTTCAATTTTGTGAGTTTCGTGATATTTATTTAGTTTCCTAACCGTCGCTCAAAATTACGTGTTTGCACTCAAATGAATATTCATTAAAACCATCGTATGAATACAAAAGTTAATTAACCGCTTAATGATCCATTGTTTTATAGGTGAAATAAATATATATAGACCCTGGGAGATAATTCAATAATATAGTCTCAATATATTCGAGATGTGCTTAAGGGAAACGTGTGAGTAACTATAGTACTATAGTATCTAGTATCAGACGTCGTTCATAAATGAAACGTAATGTTCACACATCAATATTGATTCTGATATAAAGCTATGACAGCTGTCAGATATGATGTACATGTTGATCTAATCTCCTCGTGATTAGAAGTTGTCCACCACGATAAACAACCGATATTAACACAATATCCATTTTAACAGGTACATACCAGTCACGTTACGTAAGGCGAGGACGTATATCACATCTAATTCCTTGCATAATGTATAATGTAATTACACCATCGTCAGATAATATAAAGTCATCATGATACACAAATTCTAAACACAGATATCAAACGAACATGGATTATCTCCCTTGAAAATCAATACCATCCTCGTCTTCACGCGCAAGACTTCAACCATCGATTACTTCTGGTTGCTATGCGACGGTTCTCTCGATACGTCATTCACAATCTCTGATATTATGATAATACTTGGTCCACCATTGCTGGAGTCAGTGTGTTGATTGAACCATCTGTCGTGTCTCCCACTACCTATCTACTCAACACGATCCTGGTACGTCCCACATTCACCAGTTGGTCCTCGTCTTGACCTGGAATCAAGATGTCCTTTCACTCTGTCCTCCTACTGTCCTGTGTCCTCGCCTGTGGCCTGGCGTACCCAAGGTATCCAGATATCACTGATGAACTCCTGGATATGATGGCAACAGAGGGGCCATATGTAAGTACATTTAACATACGTTGGGGTTTGCCAGGGTTAACTGCTTCCCTTTTCCTTATTGTATTGTTGTTTCTTAGGTGTGTCTATTTATAAGGATGCACACAGTACGTCTCTGCGGTGTCAAATGAAGATTGATGTTTATATGTTTGCAGCTATAATTGTTATTTACTCTCTACTTGTTATATTTTGTTAACTTGTTATGTTATTTGTGGCTACACTGTCTTTCTTTACTTACGTTTATTTTTTACTGACATTAAAAATATATGTCACGTTTACGTCTCTGACACTGTCAACTGAAGATATATTGCATAACTGAATATATTGTAAACCTATGTTAGTTTTGATAACACTGTCTTTATTCCTTATGGGGGCGGATGTTTTATAATATATTATTGACACTACTAAATGTCAGATTTACGTCTCTGACAATCAGTTGAAACTTGATCTTTATACGTTAGCAGTTATTATAAGTATTTACTCTTTTCGGGAAATCAAATTGTGATGTATAACCTTTATTGTTTATTGTGGTAACACTGTCTTTCTTTCGTCATGGGCCGGATGTTTTATAATATATTATTGACACACTACATAGATGTCACGTGTACGTCCCTGACAATTTCAGATCACGAATAGTATTTAGTAGGTTTAGTCAACATGTAAGTAAATATAGTTGCGTTTAATAAAACAAAAAAGTACCAATTTTGCTTGTGTGAGTTTATACTCCCAGTTTACTTAGCACTTTCATCAAGGAAATATTCGATCATGTTATTTTAATGTTCCAAATTATATTTAAAAGACATTACACGCGTAGTTTTACAATAGCTAACTCTTTGTTTGTGTCTGTTATCGTTTGCAAACTTTGAATTTGCTGAATGAGGCCCAACCATCGCTATCACCGTGACAACATATTCATCATCACTATATCGCCTACAGCAAGTGTCTTTGGGAACAGAAGTCATGATACTCTTGTTGTCGAGTTCGACAGTTGACATATAAAGATTAATAACTATTTACCTAAACTCAACTCGGAATCCAAATTATATTAGTAGTTACAATCGTTATTTGAGGATCAAAGATGTAATCGTGAATTTAATTTCATTATTCCACAATCTATATAGAGACCAACGTATATATAGTTAATTTCCATATAACGCCATATCATTAGCAAAGTTTTCCTGGTGTACACTATGTTATGAAACCGTATATGTACGCTAATATTCAGTATGTAATTTTGTAAAGAATATATCCCCAGACCAAAAAAACAAAAACGTGGTTTCTTAAATCTGGACCATGAATCTCATCTAGAATCCTGCTGAAATTAAGATTTGTTTGAAGCCTCAATTGCAAATTAAAATCTTAAAATCATCTTAAAAGTTAACATTTCAGAATCAATTAATTTCTTTTCATGGAGTTTCTTGTAAGTTTAAATACAAGCATTATTACATTATATTAGTATTATTGTATATTATATATAAACTAAATAAACACTACAGACACTGTGATTCAGGAAATTGCATGAACGCTGTGAGGAGTATGTTTTATGCAGTGCAAGTGGTGACAAATAGGAGTACACTTCCGTGTACATGGGACATCCAACAGCTACTAAACATGTCACACTCTCCGAACTCCAGATTACTCGCTTCTATAAGCGACAGGTGTTCATGGAATCTGCAGAGAAATCATGTTGTTAGACTGTCATCCAGACCCTAGAGCAAAATATTCAATTGACGACCAACCCAGTCTAGACAATTATAGGATTACTCAGCTCTAGGAAATAAAGGCATCTTATTATTTTATGTTACTATTTGAATTGTTTGTAAAATGTCGTTGGTGATTAGCGATTACTTTTAAAACTCTCTTGAACGCGATTGCTCAATGTAGCGCTACGTAGCAAGGCGAGCAAACTTCGAAAAATTTGCACCATGTCATTCAAGAGAGAATGAGCGCTACTTGAGCGCTACTTAAGCGCTACATTGAGCAATCAATGAACGGTTATAAGCGCTCACTGTTATGGAACGGAACACAGTTTTATTAACAAATGAAGCACGGGTTTATAAAACCATTTATATCATAATTCAATCACCAAATGATGCAAGCGCATATAATACCACAAAAATCATTGTTGTTACCAAATGAAGCACTCATTTATAATACCATATAAAGCAAGCATTATAATTAATATAATACAATATGAGTCGAATACACGTTTCGTTATTACCAAATCAGGGACAATTAATAATACCATATACATCATTTTTTATCACCAATGAAGCAAGCACAAGTTTTAAGATGCCCACAAAAGTCATTTTAAGACACTAAATGTCAACCAAACTGCTATATTCGTGTATCTTAAATGTCGCCCTTTCAGTTATTATTGCACATGATAGAGCCGTATGGGCCATGTAGTTCTGGGGCTCACAGATCGAAGCTGTTAGTTCCGGCAATTGTAGCTGGAATGGTTGAGTGGGCGGGTGAGTGGAATGTTGTATAGGTCAGTTCGATAATGGTTACAGAGTAAACACGGACTTACCGCTATGCTAGGCGAATAGGAGTCAGGATGATATAGACTAACACATAGGGGTTGGATCGCTTAACATAACCTTTTATACTATAGTAATTAGGTTGGGTCATTCATGTTATATGCACCCATACATTAATTATAAGTAAATAGCAATTAAATAGGAATTTAAAATAGGAATATGTATTCAACAAATATCTTCTTAAATGGTGTATGATTAGAAATGTCAATTAACATTTTTTTTAAACTTGAACATTACGCTGGCTGTGAAATCAGTGATGGTTGACATGATGATACTGACTGAAGGACCCATTATTTAATGACAATTGTGTTTCTGTTTATATCTTTGGTAACATCAAATCTTTAAAGTTAATTTATTGGCTATGGGGTGGTCATTATTTCATAGTTTTCATTATAAAATAGACGTTTCAATTGCTCAGACTAATGGCACTGTAAGTTTCTGTTCATTTAATGTATCAAGATATTTTTCGGATTTCCCGAAATTAATGAATGTCTAACAAACCCATCCAACGTCATTTTTTTAAAAATAAGCATATTACCAACAGTATGTGTTAAAAACTTAAGTTGCACGAAATCAAACAAAATGGAATGTTTCAAAACAGAAAACAGTATCTTTGAAATTTACGTCACTGGTCATGAGTTGCATCCCTTTAATCACTGGCCCTGGTCAATGGCCATTTTAATAGTTCTGATCAGATGGCGGGCTAGTCTAACATAGAATAGAACAGTATTTTTTTTGTAAAATTTTAAAATGTGAAGAAAAAAATGAAAATAAAACAAAAAGGAGCCTGAGATGTTCATTTCATGTGTCCATAACCTCAGCTCTGTGGCTCTGTTCTAGACTTGCTTAGGCGCTTACAAATTAAGGGGTCTGTATGATAGACTAATATCTAGCAAACCTCGTACTGGTTTAGTAAGTGATGACCAATTAAGGGCTGCGTTGGTTATGGGCGATTGTCATCTCTTTTTTTAGAGTACAACATGAACTCTTTTCATATTAATTACTACATTAAAACTATTTTCAAACAGATCACCAGTACATCATGTTATCCACTTTATACTGTAAACTTTAAGATTATGTAATTTTTTAATATTGGATATTGGTGTGGGGGTAATTAATGTGCATTTGATGTTGCCTATTTTTTTTTTAAAAACTTATTTTTCTTTCTGGACGTAATCAATATCAAGAATATTATTACATCAGAATTACAGATTAACAACATAATTTAAACACAAAAATAGGTATGAATTCGTTTCCATCTTTTCTCTGATTTTCCAAGCTTGTGTCCTACACATATCTGGTTTAGGACCTGTGTTTTTGTCCCGGCGTTTCCTCCTGCAAGTAACTATATATGCCATTATAGTTTTAAAAATTAAATTTCATGATATTTAATTGTAATTTGGAGCTCAATCATTAGCTAGGCTGACCTAGCTGGGAAAACAAATACCTAGATTAAGATGATTCGTAATGAGTCAATAGAAATCTGGATCGTTGCAGGGACTTTCCTGTTCCTCCGAATAATAGTTATACCATGCTTATCATACCCATGTTTATCATACACGTGATTATAATGTTTATCAGAGCCTGGAAGTGGACAATAGGTGGCCGGACAAGTCAGTACAGTTTGGTCAAGTGGCCGGGATAGAAGCAGGACTGGACAACAAGGTGTACGTCTTTCACAGAGGAAGTGTCCAATGGGGCGTTGAGTAAGTGTTTAACAAGTCTCACTTCATTTTTGGAAATTGTAAACAACATTTTTTTTCTTATTAGACAGTAATTAAACCTACTTATAAAACGTTCTACTAGTATTCATTTTTTAATGTTAAACACTGAAAATGTGTAAATTGAAGCACTAAAACAATCTGCAATCTGTTTTGGAACGAAATCGAAAAACTATTAAAACCCGTGTCAAGCTTTTAATATTGTCCGTATGTCTGAAGTGTGATCAGTGGATCTAGTTGGACCCAAAGAGACGTACGTAAACTTTGATATAAACACATGACTGTCTGTTACAGCACGTTCAATGACAATAACACCCTTGCCCATCCCGAGAATGGACCCATCAAGGAGAAGACGATCTCCGTCGTCGATGCTAAGACCGGCAAAGAGATCTCAGCTATGGGCGAGGACAAGTAAGGAAAACACGCAATCTCATTAACACGTAACACCCGTACCTCGCTGTCTTTCGATCCGATTACTGCTGTATAGGTGTCAAGTGACCTTTCATTCACGAAAATCAACAAGTTGGCGAGAAAAGTGTCGTCACGATCGTTATGAATGCAGGTCTGTGATTGGTTGACGTTATTAAAAAAAGGTCACTGAAAAGATCCCATGATGATCACTGAACAGTCCGAAACCGGTCGGGAATCCAAAACATTTTCTGCCTTTGTTTTTTATGTAGATATTACTTGAACTATGGAGAAGTTTACTTGTTTTAATATATATTACCATTTTTCAACGAAAATCGAGCAACATCATTACACATGTACAGAAACCAAAACTAAATTACATCTCCAAATTTACATGCACAGTTGTTACATGACCTATGAAACTTAAATTTGTCGTTTTGTCTCTCGTAAACAGATTTTTAAAAATGACGTTTCGAAGTGGAATACATTATTTAGAAGTGCAATGCACATATGTTGTCCAAAATCTTATATTTTGTAAGTTATAACATGTGTAGTTCTGCATAGTAGAACTCTTTTTCAGAGAAAAAATGCAGTACCCTGTATTTAGCATTTTAATTTCTGTCATTGTGATATATTGAAATTGAAAGAGCTTTAAATCAAAGGACAATGTTTATCGAACATAAAATATTCTAAAATAATAGAATCAAAATATAATCAAATAAAATGTGTACGGTCAACAAATATAATGTGTAAGGTCAACAAATAAAATGTATAAGATCAACAAATATAATGTGCAAGGTCAAAAAATAAAATGTATAAGGTCATCAAATATAATGTTCAAGGTCATCAAATATAATGTGTAAGGTCAACAGATATAATGTGTAAGGTTAATAAATACAATGTGCAAGGTCAAAAAATAAAATGTGTAAGGTCAACAAATATAATATGCAAGGTCATCAAATATAATGTGCAAGGTCAAAAAATAAAATGTGTAAGGTCAACAAATATAATATGCAAGGTCATCAAATATAATATTCAAGGTCAACAAATATAATGTTCAAGGTCAACAAATATAATGTTCAAGGTCAACAAATATAATATGTAAGGTCAATAAATATAATATGCAAGGTCAACAAATAAAATGTGTAAGGTCAACCAAAATGATATGCAAGGTCTTCGAATATAATGTGTGAGGTCAACAAATATAATGTGTAAGGTCATCAAATATAGTGTTCAAGGTCATCAAATATAATGTCTAAGGTCGACAAATATAATGTGTAAGGTTAATAAATATAATGTGCAAGGTCAAAAAAATAAAATGTGTAAGGTCAACAAATATATGCAAGGTCATCAAATATAATGTTCAAGGTCATCAAATATAATGTGTAAGGTCAACAAATATAATATGCAAGGTCATCAAATATAATGTTCAAGGTCATCAAATATAATGTGTAAGGTCAACAAATATAATATGCAAGGTCATCAAATATAATGTTCAAGGTCATCAAATATAATGTGTAAGGTCATCAAATATAATGTGTAAGGTCAACAAATTTAATGTGTAAGGTCATCAAATATAATGTTCAAGGTCATCAAATATAATGTGTAAGGTCATCAAATATAATGTGTAAGGTCAACAAATATAATGTGTAAGGTCATCAAATATAATGTTCAAGGTCATCAAATATAATGTGTAAGGTCATCAAATATAATGTTCAAGGTCATCAAATATAATGTGTAAGGTCATCAAATATAACGTGCAAGATCAAGTACACGTGTAAGAGGAGATAACGATATGTCATAAAATATTATTATCATGTCACGTGATTTGCCTTATTAGCTAGATGTGAAATTCAATATAGCATTTGTAATGTAAGACATTATTTATATGTCATACCAAATGAAAATATGTTGCATCTATGTTTAGCCATATACACGATTATTGATCATTAATTTTAATTACAATTTTTTAATATTAAATATATCCTCTTACTTCCAGGTTTTACATGCCCCACGGGTTGACAGTTGATGACAAGGGAAACATCTGGGTAACCGATGTTGCCCTCCACCAGGTAAGTCACGTGACCAGGAACTGTGACAGGTGCAAATCACACCTGAGAGAAGTATGTTATTGATGCTAAACCTTTATTACAGTGTTTGTCAGGCCATGACATTCATCAGAATTTTAAAACCTCTATTGGTGAGATTTTTTAAATTTCTCTCAACGTCGCCGTCTTTATTTATTTCCGTATAGAAAAATACTTTGTTCTGAACATCTGCATCGCGCTTGAGTGTCTTTTTTTTTTATAGACAAACCAGTTCCATAGGACGAATATAAATATGTAACAAATCGTGAAGAAATATCCATCGTTTGTCATAACATAAGAAAATTAACATTCTGTTTTGAGATGACATGACATTTTATTCCTCCCACCATTCTCTACCCATAGTGGTTACTGTTTTCTGCTTTTCTGCCGTAACCTCTGTTGCATATCGGTCATTTTCTCGGCTAGGAATAGAGAATCAGGACTGGTTGCATGAGACTTTAGTTGTGCATTCAGCGACGTTGTTACTGGGCATTCCCTAACTGTCGAAATCACTAGAATTTCTTCATATTGTTTACAAGACAGAATTCGGTCGCAGATGTAAAACGATGTTTGATTGGGAAAGACACTTAAGGGCAAAAGAAAGAATAACTTCTTTTCAACAAAGTCAAACACAAACTATTTCTGCCGGATAAAGTCGATTCTGAATGTTTGTGATGAGGATATATCTTATAAAGAGATATACGCACTTTCATTCATGAGAGTATGATACTTTATATTTTACATCTGTTCATGTTCATGTTCATGTTCAACACACATTGGGTCCTGAAAAGTAAAAGTTTATGAAATATGGAAAGTATGTCAGTAGAAGTTTATGTCGACATAATGTGCCTTCTTGGACTTTAAATCAATGACGCATCGTTGCTGTAGGATGTCATAAAACAAGCCAGAAATCCATATTTCACTCTCCTATTTTGCCTGGTTAAGAAGATTCTATACAACGACGGTTTTTAAAAAGCCGAGTTTTTTTTCAGAATTATGAACAAATAATGTTTTTAAAAAATACAGATTAAGTGAGTTTGCTTGTACAGAAATGGTTTAATTATTTTTCATTCGAGTTCATCACTCGTTGATTAAAATCTATTGTGTGTGTGTACCTATACTTTCTTATGCCCGCGAGTGTTGTTAGAACGGTGTCAGTGGTGCAAACTTTTACCACTTGGGGGACTATATGAGAATAGTGAAATATCGCCTATATGCAACAAAGGTTAGGGTGGAAGAACTGGGTGGGGAAACCTCTATATTACCCACTGGTAAGAGTAAAAATAAACCTCAACATTTCGTCGTTTATCTGTTATGCACACACCAGACTCTTACTATACATAGATGTATACCTACCTATCCCATGTTTTCCCGGCAATAGTGTAAGGATCCAGGATGGTTGACCATGTCCCACCTTTTTTATAATAGATATGTAGGTACGTATATTTAGCACCTGTGATAGTGCATACACCATTTAATTCACGGACAAAAGACACTGAATGCCTTTAATTCCTAAAAACACACCGTTCCTTCTTTCAGGTGATGAGGTTCCCGAAGGGTTCCAAGGAACCCGACATGGTTCTGGGAGAGAAGTTGGTGCCCGGAAATGACAACACACACTTTTGTAAACCAACCGACGTGACTGTCGCCAGCAATGGGGTGTTCTTTGTGTCGGACGGGTAGGAAAACATCAGTCTGATTAAAATTTAAATCGAAAATTAATTTGTGTAAAAAATATTGTTCGTCCCCTTGTTGCCATATGTTAACAGAGTGCTGTTCGACAACAACTCTTTCATTTGACTCTTTGGGATTTTCTAAATTTCGAAACACCTGGCATAATATTCTGCAAATTCTGCGGTTATTTTGGGTCCCATTCTCTTCCAACAGAGGTTACTCCAATCAGATAACATCGAGGTTAGGATCGGAAATGTGAAGGAAGTAACTTCTGTGGGAAGAGAATTTTGCGTCGGCGAAAAAACATGTTTAATGCTTAAAATGACATAAAATGTTTCAATTTTTTTCTATATTTGTATTGTTAACGTAATGTCATTAGCTAAACACAAACAGATATTTTCCTTGAAAATTAATAAAAACAAAATGTACCCCTGCAGCATTGTTCACCACTCTAGTTATTTATGCTACGTTGTAGCCCTCAATATGTGTATGTTTGTAAACACTTGACTGATTTAGTCAAAATGGATTGTTTTACATAAGAGGTCGTAAATTTGAAGCCAGGTAAAATTGTAATATTCAGAAATACCTTACTGGTGATATCGAGGAATAACAATTTACTTTATTGTTATAAGTTATTTTATTATATATATATAATTCTTAGCAACCATTATTCTGAAACTCATATTAAGTAACGATAAAGTAACGGCAGTATGTAATAACGTGTCGTATCCCTCACAGGTATTGCAACAGTCGAGTGATAAAATTCAACGATGACGGAACAGTCGCCAAAGTATGGGGTGAAGAGGGTAAGTCGAGTAAAGCTATTTTTTAATTTTTTATTTAATTCATTATGGATGCAAAGTTTAAAAGGCACTGTAGCACGTTTTTTCCCAATTTGCCATTTATAATAAATGTGTATGCAGTATATCTTTACTTAAAGGGTAAAACAGCCCATTATACCACCCGATTATCCGTAGTCCTAGAAAACAGTGTAACGAGAACTGCTAGTGGTTATTTTGGTGTGAACACCTTTTAAAGAGCCATCGAGTATGTTGATAAACATACCGAACAATTGCTAAAACTCTATCTCATTGAAATAAATACACTTAATGTTTCGCAGATTAAATCAAAATAGGTGGACAAATTGCAGTAATTAGTAAAGGTGTTTTCCAGTCTTAATTTAGATCACGTCTGTCATTTTCAACCGTAAAGCATTGTGGTCTAACTCACACACTGTAAACAAACAAACGAATGAGAAACACAGTTTCTGATTAATCAAATAAATTGAAATATACAGTTTTGAACGTTTATTTATTAAACATTTTTATTCACATATGTAGTCCATGCAGAGTTTGAAATAAAAAAAAGTACCCAACTAGATATTCTTCTTGACCTGTATTACCAATGAGAATATATACATAATATATGTGCCATAGTATGCTGGTATAATCACACTTAAATATCATAACAAGTAACATGACAATAATGTGTTTATTCATAGGACATTTCATTCTCTTCCCACAGAGGTTACCGCCTTCAGATTTCTGATCCTAACATGAAGGGAGCATCCTCTGTTGGAAGAGAATGAGGACATTTAGAAACATGTTAATTTAACAATCGTCACATTCAGTATATATCGTAATGTGTGACAAAGGACGAAAACAGTCGAGAAGCACGAGATTTTCATAGGTTGCTATGGCTACTTGTGAGTGTACACGCCTCGGAAACGCGTGCTGCTGTGTAGTATGTTTTATGCAATAAAGGGAATTCTGTTGATATGACGTCAGATATATATAATAAGATTTAAAATAAATAACTGTCTGTTATGTGTTTAATGAACACACATTTTCATGTTTCACTTATTTATAAAAAATTGTGTGCACAATATTTTATGTCGATATCTGAGCAATTTATTTACTTAAACATAAAAAATTACATGGGGTACAACATCGCGACAGTTAAACATCTTCATTGAGTATACAATAAATCAAGAATAGCGGCATTTAAAATGTGTCGATAGGGTCTCGGCACGAAACAGGAATTTGTTTAATCCTTTGCGTAGTTTTCCCATGCGCGGTATGTAAATCAAGGGTTTAATGATATTACAATGTAACTGATTGCAGTAAAGGCTGGAGCGACTCGAGTAGGTCCTATGAATCTACGACTCCCTCACAGTGTGACTCTGGTGGAGAAGTATGACATGGTCTGCGTCGCAGATAGAGAAGACGTCAGGTAAGGATCGTCCTGCCTTGGGTTTATTCATAAAGTATGCAACGCATGCTCTTAAAGCCCGGATAAAACCCGGATAAAACCCGCCCGAGCTTTTGTCGAAAAATCAAGCGATAATCGGAGGATATTTAATTGGTTCGGCTCACTTTTCCGAGTGGTCCAAAGAAAACAGGGAAAGGTTCTATCCCACTTATAAACCGATATTAAGATTTTGATCATCATTTTTGTCAGTCAAGTTCATAATTAGTTTGTGATGTCGCATACTAAATGTGTTCACGAACATATGCTGTCACCATTAATCCCACCTTTTCGGTGATTTATGAAAAATGTTTTCAATGAGTAAACCACTTGTTACGTAATTCTTGTATAGATATTAATTTTTTATCATCTTAAGTAGCTGACATCATTGATATATCCCCACTTGCAGAGTGCAGTGTTACAACGCAGGGCTACAAGACCCCAGCAAGACAGGAGAATTCATCTACACACCGTTTGAAAACAGAGGACACGTGTTCGCACTCGACTACGATAAAAAAGGTTAAAATTTCTCTATGCTTAAAGGGACACTGCGTCGAGGATAAAAACGAGTCTCATCTTTATCTAAGCTAATTAGAGTGTCTGCTAACGTGTTACGCTTCGCTTCACTGTCTACATGCAGAAGTTTTTACTACAAATTACGTCAATTGTCTGAAATTGGGTGTCTGTGACTTGTTAGAAGACATGTTAATTAGCATAGGTAGATACACATAATCTGATTTTTATCCTCGACGAGGTATCCCTTTAACTCAGTTTTATATGGTGAAAAACATTACAACGGGTTGTCATTTGAAGCAAATTCTGATTGTGGCTTTAGATTCAGATTCTGAATATGTTATAAGATTATTTGATACAAACTGGGTCTGTTGGCATCGTATTCACAGCCTCGATAATATCGAAACCTAACAGCTAATGGGTAATTTGATAAGCTATCCCTTGGGTCTATATACTACTTGTTTATATTTGCTTAGCAGTCTGGAACACTAAATATTCTTACCACTTTTCAAAACTCTTTCAGCCATCCGGGCCCAATTTTATCTGAGCTTTTGTTCAACCATAACCTTAAAGGTGTTTTATAGGTGTAGGATAAAATTAACTACTGAGGTTTTGGTAGGAAATGTCAATCCCAGGGCAGGGAAAGGACTAATACCAAATGTATTATTATCAAACCTATTCTGTTAATGTTGTTATCGGAGAAAAATGCCTCCTGGATGAATTGAAACCAGAGATATGTTTGGTTTATAAGCGTCTTCTATGTTGAGTTCTCTGTTCTAATCTATTGCTCTTCTTATTTAGCTGAAGTGATGTACGTGGTTGTGAGGGCACCAGCAGAGGGCGCTCCAAGAGGCTTCACAGTCGGTCTGGACGGGACTGTCCTAGAGGAATGGTGGCCCCAGGGCAATGTATGTACCAATATAAGCTATAGTGTTTATTCATTGATATGTCAAGGACTAGCTACAGAATACACATCAATACACACACAATTAAGAATTAAAAACTAATGCATAATACATTGACCATGATACAATACGTGACACGTGAGACGATACAAATATAATGTTTCCTTTACTTCAACTTCCCTACACAAGGCAAGGCAGAACTTGCGCCAGTCTCCAACACTGGTCAAATTAAGCCTTGCAGCATTTTCTTCACTTTCCCGTGCTAGGGAATCAGAGCCACTATGTATTTCTGGTGCAGCGCTCCGCTATCTTAGCACGGAAATGTGGAAGAAATGATGCAAGGCTTAATATTATATTCCATATATGATGGTCCATAAAGGAGATTAATTTAGTCCTTTTTCGTCTTTCAAAACGTGTTCATAGTATCATATTGTTCACCAAGTGTTTGATCATGCACAGATGTGTGATATGTGAACTGCAATTCAGTCGGATTAAAATCGACCTTCTTCCGAGGAATAAAATTTGCAAAATAATGCATCTGCCGGGATAAGACAGGTTCTGTAACTTCCTCGCCACAAGGTCGGTTTTGCGAGGAAAACCTCTGAACGATATGAGATCGTTTCCCGGTAGATGCATTTTGCCATATTTATTCCTCGGAAAACCTTCGATTTTAATCAGACTGTGCAATTGCAACCTGGTCTGTTTGTTACCTTTCACATAAATTTATCTATTATTTAAGAGATGAAATCATGTTATTAAACTGTCACGTCACAGTAAAGGAAACATATTTTCTTTGTTTCCATGATCTTCCCACAGAGGTTACTGGCTTCATATTTTCTATACGATAGAGGTGAAGTGATGCTGGGTTTAATGCATCCTGTCTTAGGGTAAAACTATCCGCGAAGCGGCACTTATTATATCCTGGGTGAACGGTATACACCGCGCTGTGACCTGTGAGATAGAAACTATCTACAAATAAACGACCACTGACCGCGCTAAAAAGGCGGGTCGGCAATATCAAGATGGATCACTGATTCCCGAAAAGATTCAACAGAACTTCACCGCGCCTACTTTGATGAATGCAAATATCATTTCAGGATAATATGCGCATTATCTCCTGTAATAAAATCAACCAGATAACTAACAGCTGTTTAAAAGGCTGTCTGTGGTTGGCTCAATTTTTTCGCAAACCATGCCGAGAAAATAATTTGATTGGCTGGATCAGGGATCACAGCGCGAAGGTCGGTGTATGCCGTGCACCCAGTGTATAAATAAGTGACGCTTCGCGGATACGTTTTACCCTGAGACAGGGTGGGTTTAATGTCGCTTTCAAGAGTATTTCACGACTGCTAGTACCATTGCAAGGGTAAAGATTGAAACACCAGCGTGGCTATGTATTGCGGTGAAACCTGCTAGGATCGGCTGGAATGAGCGAGCCACTGAAATTCAGTGTAGCATGGCACCCAAAACTTACTGCATGTAGAAAAGTTGACGAGCCGGCGGGATTTGAACCCTGGACCTCTTGGTCAGACTATACTATCCCGCAGTCTATATAACAGAAAATCTGAAGGGAGTTACCTCTATGGAAATACACCCAATGAAAGTTGAATAAACCTTATTTTTTTTTATTCAACAACAAAAAGCCATTACTCCCCATCTAATTCACAGGATCCGAGTCTTCCGCATGATGTATCTGTCTCCCCTGACGGAAGTGAGGTATATGTTGGTGACGTCAGTGCTCACCGAGCGATCAAGTTCGACCGCAGACCATCGATCACAGGCTAACCGAGAAGCAGAGAGCCATGGACGGGACTTGGACAACTTGATAGAGAAATTATATATATTAGATCTCTTCTATTAAATTAAATTTCATGCATCAACTGTTTCTATTGTAACTCATTTGTAATTAGGTCATAAGTTTCCATATATATTGTTTTAAATTAACTGGGATTTATAGTACATATTACATGTACTATAGTGACTTAAAACAAAACTATGTCGCCTATGTTTGATATGAAAATATTATAACCATAAATAGCACCACAATTTAATTTTATTAAACCACAAAATTACTTTTTAAACGCTTCTAATATTTATTATTATAAAAATACGATGTTCTTACAAGTTGTCCCAAACGAAAGACAATGCTGAAATAAATTATTTTTGTTGTTAAAATTCATATTTTATCTCACCGTCTGTGATTTAGGTTAGAAATGAAGTCGTGCACTGAAGACCACATTGTATAAAGTTGTTGTTGGTCTGTGTAGGGTTACATTGTACATTGTATTTGTATAGTGTTATCTCCCAATATCTTGGGGCTAGTTAGAATGTACTGTTTGTTATATCAAATCTTCCTGTTCGTAAATGTTAAAAATATCTATCAACCTCTGAGGCTGTTATTTCCAAAAGGGAAGTATTTGAAGACGATATGTTGAGGAATACAATATATTGGAGTAGCGGCAGTAAGTTAAATTATCAAATTTATGAACAACTGAGACAATAAATGAGATAGCGCAACTTATTTATTTTCACAATGGTGACGACCTTATCAAATATAGAATTCATCTGGGAACCTTACAAAACAATATAGCAAATACGCATGCATCTTCTGTTTACTGTCTAAACTCTCATGAAAAAAATAGTTTTCGGACAAAAAACTTCTCTTAAAGCGACATTTCGACAAAGTTCCATACCATTGTCAAAGTGATATTACACTCTTGCCGTATAAAAAAATAATGTAACCGTAATTTTCTTTTTCTTCATAACCTGGAATTCTAGAATGTCATTCATATAAAATACCGAAATCCAGCGCAATTAGACGCAACATGTAAACCGGAGGTGTTTGTGGTTTTCCAGAGAAAGTGAATATCTAGTCAAATTTACATTTTGAATTGGTTCTAGAAATGATAGTCTGGTTCGAGCGATATTCTACCGGTGAAAGGTTGAAGGGGGCGGAGCAGGCAGCTACAGTACCTCAGTAGATTGAGGTTTCTTTAGGTTTCTCTGTACTGTATGTATCCATACACGTGCTGATGTCATGATGCTATAGATGTATCCCGTCTGTTATTGGTTCCATGTTGTGTCGACTTAAACTTGCAACGATCCGCCATAGCAAATTGTCAATTGCATAGAAATGTTATTTCAAAATACTAAATATTCACTTGTACATTCCAAATCCGTTCACTCATTGTCAAATTAGCCGTGGCTTAATTCACTGCTACAATGTATGTTTTCTCGCCCCGTGTTCAGGAGAATTGTTCGATTTTGAGATTAAATTTTCATAAATGTTACAATTGGGAGACGTTTCTCAGCTTAAGACGTTTTAATCCACACATTAGATATTCTATTTATTCACTATGTTCTAAAGTGATACTTCCTATACTTTTTAGCAGTATTATCCAATAACTGCATTTAAGTTAATGACCAAGACCATTGCATACATCAAGTTTGCAACTAAAATGCCATTTTAACGTATATTTGCAATACAATAATACATTGCATACAATTCATTTCAGCACGTGGTCCTCGTAATTCTTCCCCAGCGGGTAATTCGACGTTGAGACGACGTCGTTTATCGACGTTGAACTGACGTTGTACAATGTGTTGTTATATGAAATTTGCGTCGGCGTCTAACGACGTTAAACGCAACCTTATTTCAACCAAACACCGACGTCGTAACAATGTCGTGTGTCTGCTGGACCATTCCTTTAAAATAATGGGCTTTGGCTCCTGTAGCGTCAAGGAATGGAGTGTCATTCGAACATATCCTATTACGGAAAAAACACCTGTACTGATAGTTGCCTTCTCAGGGATAAACATTTAAAAACTGAAATCTGTAATATCTGCATCTTGAGGACATTTTATTGCTACAGTAAAACAAGTTATCCAAACATTCGAAGAAATGTGAATGTATATTTTTGTGGTGTAATTAATAAACGCAATAAAGGAGTAGAAAACGAGTGATTTGTTTTGTCTTTGATTTCAGCATCAAATGTCAATGTTTGGTTTCGAAGCATTATTTTTATTTTTTGACGGATGGATTCCAATAACTGATTTTGTTAAGACAGGCATAGCTTATATAGGAATGTTTTTTTGCCTTAGATCCCACTTCAGTATACTATCAGTCTCAGACTGCCTTAAAGGTACATCCATTGTGTTGTTGGGGGTTAAATATGACAAACGTTATAAATGGTCTTATTTTATCGAGAAGTACCAACTGTTACCGGAAACAACCATTTTAATGATACTCGATTTAGTATATTGACGATATGAAGGTAAAAGTAGTGATTTCTGATCGAAAACTGGACCATGCACCGCTTGTGGCGCGCGTCAATGAGTCAAACGTAATTTTGGAATCTTATTTACACCAGACAAAATAACAAATTTAGGTTAATAATGTTCAATAGGTTATATAACAACTGTGCATGTAAATAGGACGTTCACTTTCCGTTTCTACACATGCATAATGATGTTACTCAATTTTAATTGGAAACTAGTAATTATGATATGTTTGGCGATTTGGGATGAATATGCAAGCTAAGTGAATTTATTTGTATCGTAAACAGCACATATGGTGTGTTGGAACGAATTAAAGCCAAATAAAATTTTATGAAACACAATGGATGCACCTTTAATGATTGAAATAACAATTGGAACTTGGACAGTCTGATTAAAACCGACAGTATTTCGTGGAATTTTTTTTTACAAAATAGTGCTTCTTCGGGGATACGAACTCATATCGTTCGGAGGTTTCCTCACCAAACCGTCTGGTAACATCCTCGATAATCCAGCGCTATTGTTCCGATAAATCTACACACAAGCGCTGGAAAACAGTGAGGGTATTTATCCTTAACCTAGTTACCTCCCTTCGCAATGACTCAGCGAAACGCTTGCTTTCTAACAACCAATGAGATCACTTGAAATCAAGGGTGAAATAACAAGCACTCTCGTGTCAGGATCTTGGCTTTCGCAGTAGCACAGCACAGCACAGGGATTTTAATCATTTACGTCCACCCGTTTTGATGGACATGAATACACCCTTCTCACGTACAGACTTCTTAAAACTTTCTTTTGAGTTTCTGTCAGGTTTTCTACGCTGAATTTGTTACAAATTTTATCGTAATCGAGTGAGCGAGCCATGTTTGTTTCTATAAACAGCGGTAGTGATGCGTTTGATTGGTCGAGTTGTTTACGCAGATAGTGTCTGCGTTTCGTTTCTGATTGGATAACATGGACGCAAGGGAGGTAACTAGGTTAGGGATAAATACCCTTACTGTTTTCCAGCGCTTGTGTGTAGATTTATCGGAACAATAGCGCTGGATTATCGAGGATGGTCTGGTAACAGCCCGTAGACTTCCATGTTCTGACGCAATTCAGTAAACCAATCACAAGACGTCCAACAAAAGCTTTCGGTGCGAGAAGCTAGGGGCAGATAACTCCAAACAACTATCCTTTTGTTTGTTCCGAATTCTTTCAAAACAGCGACCCTTTAAAAACTATGATGTGATTGGTCAGCTATTTGACTGGGCTTTTTCTGCGCCAAACTGGTTCGGAACACGTGCCTATACGGGGTGTTCTCAGACCTTGTGGCGAGGAATCTACAGAACTTGTTTGTATCCCGGTAGATATATCATTTTGCAAATTTTATCCCTCGGAACAAGGTCGATTTCAATCAGACTTGGAACTTGGACAGGGATGTTGAAGTACAGTCTTCATTTAGCCAACGTGTTGTTTGACATAAAGGCGGTTCTTTCACATACGGTGCAACATGATTTGTCTGGATTTGAAGGTGGTCATGAATTATGTTCTCAATATATATCACGCACAAAATGGTCTTCTGTACAGAATGAGTTGAGTATTGTGAATGGGATTTTGTACAGATATGACGTGTTCCATTTCCTTCATCCTTTGAATAAACAATCAAATCTCCATTGCTAGAGACAGATATTGCAATGAAAATTTTTCAACATAGCCACAACGGAGCTGGCGTTTTGAATGAATGAGGTCAATAACAAAGAACCAGGATGCAATATTGATTTAACCGGACAATGATTCTGGAGACTTCAAGCAAACCTCGAGAATGAATCATCCTAGACTTACCCTATTGACCTTGTTCGGTTGTAAGATTGTGCAGCAAAGTTGCAAATACTTAATAGTTAAACAGTTGTTTGTTACAATATAATTACAATATAACCATGTTGTACCAAGTACATGATTGTGTCAGTCTATCCGCTCAGGCAAGAGTTCATGATCTAAACAAAGGTATCAGGCAATTTGTCAATCTCAAAAACAACCAATATGTCATCAACATTCGGTTTTCGTCAAATCATCCCTTAATTGAAATTGTTCATGATAACCGTCTACTGTTTAGAAGCTTAAAGCTTCTGACTTCATACAGGTGTTTGTTCCGTATTTCTTAATATTTGATAGCTTGATATGAAAGATAAGTCTTACATACCAGAAACCAACACTAAAATATGACACCGATATATAACTACCGGTAACAGGAATCCCTGATAGGACATTCTATAGTCATGAGGGTAGCCTAAATCCAGGAAACCAGTTTATTTGCAACTACTACTTTCCTTGCAAGTCCCTTGCTAACCTATTAAGTCAATCAGTTCTTACAGGATTAAGTCCAATTCTTTTTACTATATCAACAAATTTAAGGAAAAATATTCTTAACATGTCCAACCTTTACCAACTGCACTAATAAATAGTGGCCTATTGAAAACCATGATGGTAATTCCATTCACAACTTAATTCAGAAATTAATGACAAACAAAACTGCATGAGCAACATTTATGTAGGGTGATATTTACAGATGCGAGTTATTGACGGTTCAGATGAGGAAATAGCACTTTGATTAGCTAACAGGACAACAGGAGCATGCACAATCATAGCCATCCTTGAGGCGTGAGTAGCGAGACACTGCCCCGAGATTCCGATTCTCTTCTGTGGCAACATTGCAGTTTAAGTCAACTTCGGGCTCCTTGCCGATGATGGTCAACACCTTGCGTCTCTTATTTCTTGTCCCCGTTGGTGCCCTACAAAAGCGAAGAGAAACTTGTCTTGAGCGTTAAGAGTTTATTGTATTATTAAAGGAATTACACTGAAAGAACTAATCCAGGACACATAACCCACTGGTAAAGTTGACCGGTAACAAAGGCATCTGAAGAACAGTGAGTTATTGTTTAATGCCACTTCACTTAAGAACAGACTTTCAGGATGCTATTCCAGAAGGTAATCCTATTTCAGCTGCAATCAATTGCAGCATGTTGTGATGGGTAAGAAGGGAATTAACAATGTTTGATTTAAAAAACATGTGAAAGTGTAAATGTCCATTTTCAATACAGGACATTCACTTTTCAACAAATGCAAATTCGTAAGATACGAAATAATGCAACTTTGGAATTAATATTCTACATGCAAACTCAACTATATGCTCAAATATTAAACACAAAAGCAAAGCTGAATAACTAATTTATCATGAAAAGACATTGAATTATCAACTAAAAATTCATTTACCTTTTTACAACCATTTGCGGCATTTTTAGCTTCCGCTTTCTTATCTCCATTTGCCAACGCAGTATTCTTTGCATCTGATTTTTTATCTGTATTCTCAGAGAGTCCATGCTTTGGCTCGGGTGTCTTCTTGGGGAGAGCAGCGATTTTGGGGTCTGGAGGTGCAGAGTTTTCCTTCCCGCCAGAGGGCTTTGGCGTGCTGGACTTGAGAATCGAGGACTTGGAGGTGGTGGACGACTTCGGGGGAGTGAGGACAACAGGCTGTGTAGTCGTAAGCGGAGAGGTTTTAGTCTGCAACAAGGAATTAATTGTTTAACACATTTCGTTGTCTGCTAGTCTACGTACAAAACCTGGAGGGCGAAGGAAGTCTGTATATCTAGTGCATACAGGAATGTTTTAAATTACAGTGCAGCATTGTCAGATCCTAACATTTAAACCCACACAGAATGAACCTATACAACAGAGTATGCCAACTGCCATCATGAAGCAAGGCAACAATTGGGCATCAAAACTTGACTTACCTGTTCTTTGGCGTGAGTGGAGTTGACCACTGGAGAGGCGTTGGACTTTGAAAAGACAATAAAAGAAAACATTCTGTCATTCACATAAAACATTTGACGACATTATAAGAAGGAAAAGTTTATTTTGGCAAGGAAATTATTAACACAAAATATCTGATTTCAAAGCAGGAAATATTACTACAGTAACAATCATGAAAAGTCTATCATGGCTATGTAATTTATGTTTACAGAACAAATTGTTCATAAAGGTGAAGTCATGTAATCAAAGGTAACAATTATATTTCAATAGTTTTCATCAACAATTGTACACCCCCTGCAAATGTAATTCTATAAAACATGAGAACCAATGTTTAGGGCAGCTAATATAAATACACGTTTCTTGAAATATGTATGTGATTCCATCATAGAATCAAAATTACATCATATATGCAACAATATCGCAAAAAAAATTAAAACGAGCCGTGGGCTCTGTAGCTCCTTTTCCCTTAATTTCCATTGTCATGAACTTGACAACATTATTTTTAGTTTACTCACCTTTCCTTTCTCTTCTGGTTTTGCGGAGGGAGTTTTGTCTTTGGAGACTGACTACAAACAAGTATTCAATAATATATATTGGAGTTTCCAAGCACATAGAATATTCTATTGTAAAGATAGCAAAGAAAGCAAAGGCAAGACCTAACAATTTTGCAAAATGACTACAAATAGGGGAAATTAGGCCAGACAATAACATGTACTATATCGAAAAAGACACTTCAAACAAATCCCCAATCAACTTCCCTCTGCAAGGCGTAACTCCATCAGTCTCCATCACTGGCTAATTTAAACCTTGCTGCATTTCCTTAACTTTCTAAAGTGGAGCACTGCACCTGGAATGCATAGTGGGCTCCAATTCACTATCAAAGAAACATTAAGAATTTGCTGCAAGGCTTAAATTAGCCATTGATAGAGACTGGCATGAGTTACGGCTTGTGGAGGGAAGTAGATCCGATTTGAAAGTGAATAATGCATGCGATTGAGTTAAAACAGAGGAAACATTACACCACACATTGTCCTTGCTGTGTATTTGGTAATATTATATCTTATTTTACCTTAGTTCTCACTTTGACTTGGGTGGTGCCCCCGATTGTTGTCTCAAATTCTATATCACTCTCGGTGTCACCTTCCCTGTATTCTTCACTGTCCGTGCTCTCATTGCCACCGGGCTGAAACAATACAACGTAATGTACTGTAACAACTGCACTGTGTAGAAGACTTTGTGTAATTTTTTCATATAGAATATGAAAGAGGGGAGGTGTAATGTCACTTTCAAAAGGATTATCTTTTCCCGGCTGCTGATATTATGCAGAGAGCATGCCTGCAACACCAAAGATACAACACATAATATTAAAACAAGGTTGCAAAACAATGTTAAGTTTACAAATTTGCAACACAATGTTACACAAATCAAGTTGCAAGAGGAAGGATCATCAAAGTATTACTTTACCAGTACACATTGAAACTGTACAACAGTGAGTACCTTAAAGTCTGGGTCTTCATCGCTGACGTACTGGTCGAGGTCCAGTGCCTGGAGGTCGTCCTCAGAGTCTGACTCCGATTCAGACAAGATGTCTTCATACTTCCTCTTCTTGTCATCCTCGTCCCCCTTGTTTGGACTCTTCATCAGCTGCCCTGCACGTCAGTGTTGAAAGAGAAAACATGTTGTACTTACAATGTTAATGCTCCTCAAATCCAGATTCGAACAGGTAAATTGTATTTCACCAGTCTGTTAAAAAAAACATTTAACATTGACCACAATTTTGGAGGGATTAGTTGTTGGTCTTTAGATACTTCACATGTGTTTAATTTGTGATGAGACATTTAACAGGTGAAAGATTTTTCACCTTGTGACCTTGACCCTGGCTCAGAATGATTTTCGAAAAATTTAAAATAACTTCATTGATCAATTATAGGCCTTTGATACTTTACATGTGCATTTTCAAACAATTGAACTTTTGTTGGTAACAGTTAACTATCATTCACATGAGGTAATTGCACTTTTTACCTTAGATTTTTAAATCCAGACTATGCTATATCTGTGCATCAGTCTTAACAAAAAGATCTTGTCTTTTTAATTTTTGAATGCTTCATTGAATATGACAATGTAATACCTTTATTGTATCCACTGATGTCAATGTGGAACTTGCGTCTCAGTCCAGGAACGAGGTTGTTGAGACCGAAGTAGTTGACCGTCCTCTGAAGTTGGTTCACCAGACCAGTCTTTATTTTCTTCCTTGGGGAGACCTGCACCACCCACAGACACACGAAACAGACCTACATTACTGTGAACATACCTCTAGTACACATCCAGACATACCAGACCTACATTACTGTGAACATACCTCTAGTACACATCCAGAGACATACCAGACCTACATTACTGTGAACATACCTCTAGTACACATCCAGAGACGTAACAGACCTACATTACTGTGAACATACCTCTAGTACACATCCAGACCTACATTACTGTGAACATACCTCTAGTACACATCCAGAGACATAACAGACCTACATTACTGTGAACATACCTCTAGTACACATCCAGAGACATACCAGACCTACATTACTGTGAACATACCTCTAGTACACATCCAGAAACATAACAGACCTACATTACTGTGAACATACCTCTAGTACACATCCAGAGACGTAACAGACCTACATTACTGTGAACATACCTCTAGTACACATCCAGACATAACAGACCTACATTACTGTGAACATACCTCTAGTACACATCCAGAGACATACCAGACCTACATTACTGTGAACATACCTCTAGTACACATCCAGAGACATAACAGACCTACATTACTGTGAACATACCTCTAGTACACATCCAGAGACATACCAGACCTACATTACTGTGAACATACCTCTAGTACACATCCAGAGACATACCAGACCTACATTACTGTGAACATACCTCTAGTACACATCCAGAAACATAACAGACCTACATTACTGTGAACATACCTCTAGTACACATCCAGACGTAACAGACCTACATTACTGTGAACATACCTCTAGTACACATCCAGAGACATACCAGACCTACATTACTGTGAACATACCTCTAGTACACATCCAGAGACATACCAGACCTACATTACTGTGAACATACCTCTAGTACACATCCAGAGACATACCAGACCTACATTACTGTGAACATACCTCTAGTACACATCCAGAGACATACAAGACCTACATTACTGTGAACATACCTCTAGTACACATCCAGAGACATACCAGACCTACATTACTGTGAACATACCTCTAGTACACATCCAGACCTACATTACTGTGAACATACCTCTAGTACACATCCAGAGACATAACAGACCTACATTACTGTGAACATACCTCTAGTACACATCCAGAGACATACCAGACCTACATTACTGTGAACATACCTCTAGTACACATCCAGAGACATACCAGACCTACATTACTGTGAACATACCTCTAGTACACATCCAGAGACATACCAGACCTACATTACTGTGAACATACCTCTAGTACACATCCAGACATAACAGACCTACATTAATGTGAACATACCTCTAGTACACATCCAGAGACATACCAGACCTACATTACTGTGAACATACATACCTCTAGTACACATCCAGAGACATACCAGACCTACATTACTGTGAACATACCTCTAGTACACATCCAGAAACATAACAGACCTACATTACTGTGAACATACCTCTAGTACACATCCAGAGACATACCAGACCTACATTACTGTGAACATACCTCTAGTACACATCCAGAGACATACCAGACCTACATTACTGTGAACATACCTCTAGTACACATCCAGAGACATACCAGACCTACATTACTGTGAACATACCTCTAGTACACATCCAGAGACATACCAGACCTACATTACTGTGAACATACCTCTAGTACACATCCAGAGACATACCAGACCTACATTACTGTGAACATACCTCTAGTACACATCCAGACATAACAGACCTACATTAATGTGAACATACCTCTAGTACACATCCAGAGACATACCAGACCAACATTACTGTGAACATACCTCTAGTACACATCCAGAGACATACCAGACCTACATTACTGTGAACACACCTCTAGTACACATCCAGAGACATACCAGACCTACATTACTGTGAACATACCTCTAGTACACATCCAGAGACATACCGGACCTACATTACTGTGAACATACCTCTAGTACACATCCAGAGACATAACAGACCTACATTACTGTGAACATACCTCTAGTACACATCCAGAGACATACCAGACCTACATTACTGTGAACATACCTCTAGTACACATCCAGAGACATACCAGACCTACATTACTGTGAACATACCTCTAGTACACATCCAGAGACATACCAGACCTACATTACTGTGAACATACCTCTAGTACACATCCAGAAACATAACAGACCTACATTACTGTGAACACACCTCTAGTACACATCCAGAGACATACCAGACCTACATTACTGTGAACACACCTCTAGTACACATCCAGAGACATAACAGACCAACATTACTGTGAACATACCTCTAGTACACATCCAGAGACATACCAGACCTACATTACTGTGAACATACCTCTAGTACACATCCAGGGACATACAAGACCTACATTACTGTGAACATACCTCTAGTACACATCCAGAGACATACCAGACCTACATTACTGTGAACATACCTCTAGTACACATCCAGAGACATACCAGACCTACATTACTGTGAACATACCTCTAGTACACATCCAGAGACATACCAGACCTACATTACTGTGAAGATCCCTCTAGTACACATCCAGAGACATACCAGACCTACATTACTGTGAACATACCTCTAGTACACATCCAGAGACATACCAGACCTACATTACTGTGAACATACCTCTAGTACACATCCAGAGACATACCAGACCTACATTACTGTGAACACACCTCTAGTACACATCCAGAGACATACCAGACCTACATTACTGTGAACATACCTCTAGTACACATCCAGAGACATAACAGACCAACATTACTGTGAACATACCTCTAGTACACATCCAGAGACATACCAGACCTACATTACTGTGAACATACCTCTAGTACACATCCAGAGACATAACAGACCTACATTACTGTGAACATACCTCTAGTACACATCCAGAGACATACCAAACCTACATTACTGTGAACATACCTCTAGTACACATCCAGAGACATAACAGAACATAGCTTAATCATGTTACAAAGGTATTCCTTATATTAAAGGATCATGTATATGAGCAAATAAATTCAATTTATAGATTATTTTATCACCTTTGCTTTTAGGCTTTGAGCTCATTTACCATTTTGTGGGTAAAGATCAACATATCAGTTTTAAAGGCAATACCAATGTGTCGCTAAATTAACAATTCACAATCCACATTAATCATTTGTCTACACAATCTAACTACTCTTGACTATTTGCATTTATGGGAGAAGCATCAATTCGATTTTAAAAGTGCGACATAATTCCCTCCGACATACACATGGTAATTTTTATGCTCTCTCCAACCTCATGGAATAATCCCCTCCTTAATAGTGACCCCCCCCCCCCCCCCCCCTCAACAATACACAGTAAACTATGCATTCCACATAACCAAGCAGATACTTGATACAGATACCTGCATTCATTATACAATTAACAACCGTGACCATGAAAACCACAAAGCGAAGAACCTTTAGTCTCCAAACAGACAAATTTGTTGAAAATGTTAGCTGCCTATACCAACTGGATTAAGAGAAGAGGGGGAGAATATTTGAGAGGGATCAGGGCCAAATCAAAAAATTTTGATTCCCCGAGTGCAAGCCACCTCTCCACAATTTCAGTTTTGAGGGTGCATCAGTTCTGGAGGAAAATACGAAAATGTCAAAAGTGAATTAAGTCAGATGATGGTCGATGCCATAAGCCAATCTGGATTTCAGGGTATGATGAGCTAAAAGGCGAGAACTTTACAGCAAGACGGATGGCATGCCATAAGCCCATCAGGCCTTACATGCATATTGCTGCCCATTAATATATATAGACTAAATGTCTAACATAGGCAAATTACCTTTCTTCTGGATTGAATTTCTGATGCTTTCTCTGGAGACATGAAACCATTTTTCTTGCAGCTCTCCGTGTTGTCAGCTACTCTGTGGAGATAGTTCTGGACACCTTGCACCATATACACCTGCAGAAATAGTGTCTATCAGAAAATAACTCACAACCCATAGTAAATAACATGCTTTGTTGATCCTGAAGTTGATATTCAACACTGGGAGTGCTGTATATTATAGCATTTAACATTTGCCATTGATGGCTGATACAAAATCAAACTTTCAAAATATGTTGGCACACAATTGTTACCCTTAAAATGCATATCACCACCGCAGGTTATTTCAATACCCCATTTGATGTGTTAACATCAAATATTTTTGTTGTAAGACAACACAGAAATTTCAAATTTGATGAAGTAGACGTAGTCATAGTTTTAGCATTATTCTTCTGAAACCTTTTTGGACCTAAGCAGAGTCCGAGGACTATATACCCTCGACTATGTCAAAGCTTGGTATAATCAATCATGAAATTACACAGATCAGGAGATATGGTCAAATCTCATGCATCGATCTCAAATTTTATACCTTCTAATGACAACGTACCAATAGTTCCAATGGTTTGGTAAATACAACAAACACCCCATATACTGCACTGAGCCTTGCTTCTGCATGTGGTTTCTGAAAAACATTGTCATTATTGAAAAGGAATGAAACCTGGAATGGTTGAATTACATGTTTAATGAACATTGAATTTGGTACCAAAAAAAAGTTCACTTCCAAATATGTAACTCAATTACTTGATAAAGTACTACATCGTCGATCGGTGTACTGTTCCAACCATCCGGGACAAGCACAAAGTGAAAGGAGTGGCTCAAACACTGTTCTGGATGTGCAGAACATGTTATATTGGTGTGCGGCTTGCACCTACTATTTCAAGGGAACATGTTCCGCACGACCAGAACAGTGTTCGAAGACACTCCTTTCACTTCACACATGTACCGGACGTTGTAACAAACTTCAGAAATCAAAAGGAGCAGGCCTAATCGGGCCATGGATGGATCAGAATTCAGATGGACTCCTAACCTGACGACCGTTCTTCATGGGAGAGATTACCCCGTTGTGTCCGTTCCTCATTTCTCCCTTCTGGGCTCTACGCAACTCTGGTCTGATGAGGAAGAGAGCAGACTCTGCGACTCCGCTGACACAGTCCACTGACCACACGATGACCCGACCAGGGAGGGAGCGCAAGACGTAGCCCGCCTTGTGCTCCAAGTAATCAGTCACGCTCATCTTCCCTTGCTTCACTATCTGGTGGCAACCAACAACAGTGTTAAATACAAATTGTATTGTTTTAAAGGCTGAAGAAAATCTATAGCCAAAAGATAAAAGCAAATGAATGAATGCGTTTCCGGTATAGAAAGTTTACAGAATTAAGTTATAACTAGTTTTAATGTTAGACATCCCATAGAACTTACATGGGGACATAAAACTTATTTAATCTCTCCTGTCCCAGGGTAAATCGTATAGGCTTCGCTCGACTTTCATATCTTGGAATCGACCCCACTCAAAGCTGCATGATGTGACCTATGATCCAGGCAATCAAAGAGTTTTATCGCAATGGTTAGCGATTAAATTACAGCAAACCACAGACAGACTTTCAAAACAGAAATTAAGTGGAGAGTTACGATTTTACCCTGAGACAGGTTGGTTTAATCTTGCCTGAAGAAAATATGGTGAAGAAATATTCCAAAACGGTCATGCAGCTGCTCTTGTTTACCTTTTTAGACGACATTATGAGCCGGTTGAGTTTTTTCTTCACCTTGACAATTTTCCCGGATATTAAGTCGGTTCGTTGCACTGTCCAAAAGAGAAAAAATTCTAAAATACAGTAAAACATTTCATATCCACTACAGATAATGTGAGCTTCGTGATTTAGGTTTAATAACATCAATTTCCAGAGAACTTAATTTCCATCACGGTTGCTACCAGGGTTTTCCGAAAGCAACCCCTCTCGTTTAGAAAACCATGGGCTACTATTGGGAAAATGTTTCCTAATAGTAGCCCATGGGCTTCTATTTAATTCCAAAGTGTGTCCAAAGGGGTAGCCTCAGTTGACTAAGTTGAAACTCCAATTCTTATGAACAAATCTTAAAAATTACTGTACAGTTTAGTTTTAGAGTTGCAAGAGTTTCCATGCATTTTCTTACAGTAATTGCAATACTACTGAAAGTTATTTAAAAAAGAGTCTTCACTTATTGTCTCATGATATATTATTCCATATGACTCACTTTAAACAGATTTCCAAAATCAAGCCCATGTTTCTGAATATAAGCCAAGGCTTCTTTTTTGTGTCAAAATTTGCTCGTCAAAACCCTATTTTCCGTACAGAAGTCCTGGGCTTGGTTTCGGAAAGCCCCGGTAGTATATTCCATGGAGAAGCATAAGTAATGTATTGCAGTAACCATGAAAGCTTCGACTGAAACCCAACTTCAGATTCAACCTGTGTCAGTTTCATCACTGGCTAATTTCACCTTGTTGCATCTCCCTTTTCTGTGCAAGCATGGATTGCACTGAAGTTTAGGTGCAGCATGCGGCATGGGAAAGTTATGGAAAAACAGGAAGACTTAAATTAGCCAGTGATGGGAACAGGCAGGCGCAAGTTATGAACTGCTGGGGTAATTTGACTGGAACCATGGCTGCCAGTGCATTGAAGTTTAATGTAACACTGCATCCATTTTCTGCATGCAGTCCCTTGGATCTATTGATATTAAGTTAAACATGCTGCTTTTCTATCATGCCCTCCGGTAATGAAGGAGTTGTATGTTCATGTATGACAACTACAACAGTTGAACCACCACATTTTGCTTTTGGTTTGGTGCACCAGGCAGTTTTTTTGTATCATAGTATATCAAATGTTATTAATTTAATACAATTTCATTAATATGTTCACTTTTTAAATGTTTATGTTCATTATGAAAAAAGTATGTTGTGGTTTGAGTTTGTTCCATTCTCTATTCTATCTCATTCTCTACCAGAATAGATACCAAACCGAAGTTCAAGTGTACTCAGTACCCTTTCACCACCGTATAGTGAGTGAGCGAGTTATTGTTTAACGCCGCTTCGGCAGTATACCACCACCGTATAACAAAAACACTTGTGAAATAGCATGTAATAAACTAGTCCAGCATATAACTAGACGTATACGCACTAGCCATGGTGTTCTTCGATGTAGGCCCTTGCCGGAATACGAGTTTTTCTAGATGAACTAGTAATAAACAAATTATTAACTTATCTAATATGTTTCAAAATAACCAACATTGTAACTTTTTCAGCAGCATAGCATTTTGAGGATTGGATGCCAAGTTTAACCAGAGCTTCTAAATCGAAAATGAACTTCATCGTTTGACCATTCACAAGCCTGGGTGGGTTTTAGTGTTAGTAAAGGAAAGGCTCTTGAACCCCGAGGGTCGTCAGCTCAAAGGAGCGGAGGGGACGAATAAATGCAAAGGTCAACGTGTATCAAATATGACATGATATATGAGGAGAAAATCATAAAGGGCATGCTTCAAGAAGATACAAACCAAACACTCACGAATAGGTTGAAGTTTCAGAAAATGTGTTTCTCCTGTTGCGAGTTCTTTGGCATGCAAGAAAACTCTCTCGCCCCGACAGAAAATCGTCCCAAGGTAAGGACTCTTTCTTTTCACTGTGCCATAAAGAGAAACGAGAAGGGAGAAAAGGGGAACAGCGACCCAGCGCTCTAAAACCCCTGGTCGAGACGGTGACTTGAGCTGGTTTTGTGGACTCAACGTTTGTACGCCGACCGTCGACATTGCCGTGTTTTGAGAGTCCAGACGACGGGTCGCGCGCCTCATGCACACGTGCTCTTGCTATCTCTGTTTTTGTTGTGGACTCGTCCATTTTTATAGGGTTTGTTTGTCAAAATTTGTTCTTCCTTCAAACTGTGATGAGATTTTGCTTTTGGAAAATTAGCAGCTTGAAATGTGTTTTCGGGAATAGTTTTTATATTACATCATTTTGATGAGCTGAAATTGCTTTGAAATGAAATATTAGGGTTGAAATTAATTATTCAGTATGTTCTACACCCCTTCCAGAATAATGGACTGAACGCTTTTGTTACAAAATTTCGCGGGTAATTTAAGTTAAAGATAGTAAAATTGTCGCCAATCTCGTCGCATATATATGCTTTACATGAATATTTGTAGAGTGAATCTCCAGAAAAGATAAAATGCTTCATAATAATGTTTTTCAAAAAGGGATATTTAATTTTGTAAACTTAAATAACGAAAATTGTTCCATTTGTGAATGTTTCGATATTACAGGCGTGCACTTGTGTGGTTACTGTATCAACGTGTGACGTCATTTTATTGTTTCTTTCGCTTCATCATTTTCAAAACACTAAAATATAGCCCCTGAAAAAAATAACCTTATATTTTACTTTTTAATATTTTATATGAAACACAATAATAATTTTAAAAAAAGAGAATTTTCTGGAGCTGAGGCAACTAGACTGGCCAACAGTATGCGAGTTACTGGTTATGCGTCTATCGGGGTATTTTTTGTGGAAACGAAATTCGAGAGGATATTCCCGTTTACACATTTATGATATTAATACATGATTAAAACACATTCCAATTGAAAGATACTAACGAAGATACTATTTTGATGACTTTATATTTCACAACTTGATAAAGACAAGCGCATGTGTGTTGAAAAATAAAAACAATGAGAACTTCATGAAGCCATTCATCGGCGATTGCGAGTGGGGGAAACTTCGCTACGGCATATAACAGCAAATTGTTTATTAGTTTTATGACAGGTTATGTGTCACTTTGTGAATATTCTATCATTTTATATATTTTATTATCTAATTTTTTTTTTAAATTGGGTTAAATTTAGACCCGGACTAGCTTAAACTACCTCAACACCTGTTTTGAACTTACGGGCCAGGGTGTTTTCATTTCACGTTATGCCAAGAAACATGGCGGATGCTGCCGAGAGATTGGTGATAGCACTTTCCCTTTAAATATCAGCTAATCTTTACATTTTTGATCAATTAAGGAGATAAGTTCAGAGAACAGTAACTAAACTTATTTTGTAAACGTATGCCTATTGGTAAGGAGTTTGAGTGTGGTGTCATACTTCGACAGTTATCATTTCGCTTTACTCTTTTCTTACTTTGAAGTTTACACGGATTCCCGAACGTTGGTTGGTTGAGAGCGCGGTCATGTGATCAAAATTTTAAGGTTCATTATCTATGAACTCTTGGAAAATCGTTCATGTGAACGCTTTCAGGTCGTGTGAACGTTCGACGGTAGGCCTACTGTCTAGCGTTCTTTCCTGATTGAGCGTGCTTTTGTTAGCAAATTTGAAACGGTTACCATTTACCGACTTATTTGATTGAAAAACATAATCTCAATATCATACCACCTTCTTAATTGTTAAAAAACCCAAAACATTTCAATAAAATATCGCGCTTACCCTCGAGCAAGCTCGTCTCGTTCACGGGAGTTTGAATCCCGCTTAATTTGACATCGTTCATTTCCAGTGCAAACACTGTGACAAACTGACATTCAATTCTTAAATAGATTTTAACCCGTGAAATGGATTGACAATTTAAAGAAAACTCAGTTATAGCCTTTTAAGAAGAATTATCGATATTATAATTACCACTACATTTGACAATGTAAGTAGGCCTATCGTGTGAATTTACACAAATCTATATATCTTAAAGGCGCTGTAGAACGATTTTCTATCCGAAATAAAGTGCTATCACAAAGATATAAATAATTATAACAAGTGGCTAAATAATACGCCTGAATCAATAGAAAGAGTTTTAAAACGGATTACATGGTACGGTTCCGCTATATGCGAATTCATTTCCCATCGTGCGGCAATTTTAAGGTGTTATATATGGCCCTTCGAAGGTAGTTCAAGTGATCTGATTGATGTAGCGACATATACCAAAACATTCAGGGTAGAGTTTTAAATTTGCGCCAATGATGAAATGGTCAACCACCTTACTGTCTGAGTTCTCAAATTCACAAGACGAGTTCCACACCACTGTCGCTGTATACGTCGCACCAAGGATTTAGATCCTAGATTTTCGTTCAACACGGATAGCCGTTTTCTATGGATACGGCTTATTGGGTCGTGTAATGAGATGTTTTACACATTAAAATAATAATATATTGGAAAAACTTTAATAATGAATAGCAAATTTGAGAAAACATAATATGCAAAAAAACGTGATGTATTGCAAATGGACTGAAGTACTGACGTTTTCTTCTTTAATGTTTAATGTATGTGTATATGTGGGTTTTTTTTTTTATTTTAGAAATTAATTGATAATCTTTAATTTCCATTTCCTTCCATTCCAATTGTCAAAGTCTACCTTTATGTCATGACAACTGCATATGTTGTGCTTGAAATATTTGAATTTGGCAGTGCTATTCAGCCAATCCTATTCTAACAGACTAAGAACTGATGATCAGAGATAACTCCACACAGTTCTTCCGTCGTTATGAACCTCTTTGGGAAGAAAATAACGGCCGGGATTCCGTTGATCGCTGAGATACCTTCTCCTTGTTGTTTGCCAAGAAAACTTTTTAAGAAATTAAGAAAAAAGGCTTCAATGAAAAATGTTCTGCCTGTTTGTGAAGAAAAGAAGCTACAAGATATGCCAGTATCTTGTGAGGACTTATGTTTGTACATAATTTTAAATTTTTAAGGCAATGGCCATTATATCGATTGGGCGATCTTGACGTCCCTTTCCTGAAGTTTTGAAGTACGTCTTTTGTAATGAAGACAAAATATGGCGAATCTTAGTGTTCATCTCAGGCACTTGTAATAATCAAGGATATTCTACTGCAATTCCATGAACGTTTCCACCTCAACCCATTTTACTCATCCTCGGTTACCCATGGTTTTATATATGCTCCGTTACTCTCCACTATATCACCCATGCTCCGTTACTCTCAACTATATCACCAATGGTGATATAGTGGAGAATAACGGAGCATATATAAAACCATGGGTAACCGAGGATGATTTTACTAAATGGTGACGGTTTGTTTTTATGTTATAAGTAGGTCTAAGACACAGGAACCCGATATCGTAATTAAAACGTACCGTATGTTTAAAAAATAGAGCCATTGGCTCTGTAACTCATCAGGAACGAACGACGGACGGACGCCGGACAACGGCCCATGCCATAAGCCAATCTCTCTCTCTCTCAAAAAAAAAAAAAAGTAGCCCATGTGGCCTTTCAGTGTTGATGAGATAAAAATACAACTTAAAATCAAATAGAGTAATATAGGATGTTGTTTATTGTACCCGCGTTTTAATTACGACATCGGGTTGCTGTGATCTAATGAAATTTAATTTGGTACCTTTGTCCCAGGCTTCCTTCGGTGCCAAGAAGCATATTTGCCGAGATGTTTTCTATCTATCAGTCTTGTTAATCCTATTCCGATGGTCTGATCTATCCAGTAAGAGGACGTGTTCTCAAGCTAACACTTTCACAAATCCCGGACTCTCTTCTATGTCTAATATGTGTCCAAGAGAAAAATATTCATTTCACAACCAGCTCAGTATAGATCATCAAGTCAAGATTCATAACAAAAATTAAGCTATCTTTAGGGCTCCATTTTATAAATGCTTGAATTTCTTGTAAACTATTGTCTTTGATAACGAAAACACTAGTCTTATTTCTGAGACTAAATTTTAGTCTGCTCCATGTCAAGTGAGTTGTGTATTATATATATATAAGAAGACGTGCGCTCTTGTGTGCATTTTGTGTGTCTGCTTCAAGATGGAAGGGACTTGTACCTACAATTTCACGATCTCTGGTTTGATACACAAAGATTGAGCTGGCGTCTGTCATTTTACGAACGCTTCTTTCGGTTTTGCACGTAACAGTGTTTATGATGAGCTCCACTACCTCCTTAGGCGTGTGGCTCTATAAAAACAGCTGGTATCACTCTTTAATACATTACATAACGTTTTTCAAAATACTGAACAAATAATACCAGGAAGACAAGCAACATTTATAAATAGTATTTTCAAACGATGCTGATGCCTACTTAATAGATACATAGGCCTTCATTAGAAGTAGGCTACTTTAGACATATATTTAACAGATTTCATAACAAACATTGTAGTAACATTTACAAATATCATTAACCTATACTGCTTTTGTCCATCTTGGAATGTTTGCTTTCTCTAATATTTGATATTATAGCTTCATGTACCACCTTTGGTATTGTCAGTTCAGAGGTTACTCCACCCAGTTCTTCCACTGTAAACTTTGTTGCAATTGGAACATATTTCGGGATCCTTGCAACATCCCCGACAGCGTAAGTTTGCAACACTGGTAATTTCCATAGTTTTATCAAATAAAACATATCGTTTTACATCTACGACTGTCTTATTTCTTGTAAGTTCTTGTAAGACATCATATGTCCGCATCCCACATATGTTGTTCAGCTTCGGTTATGTGCGATGACTGCGTAGGAAGACGTCTAGCATGCTGGACTACCCACATACGAAGCAACAGTTCAACAAAAGTTCATAGGAACAGATTACACTTTTGATGTAACAAATCAAGATTCTATTTCTAGTCAAAAAGGTTCTTCATATGCAACAGGGGTTAGGGTGGAAGAACTGAGTTTAGCCACCCTGCCACAGTGTACTCGGTCATTGTCTTTCAGACTAATGTGCCAAGAACTGAGTTTAGCCACCCTGCCACAGTGTACTCAGTCATTTTCTTTCAGACTAATGTGCCAAGAACTGACTTGAGTTACCTCTGTAGGAGAGAATGCTACTTTGTGTTGATATATGTTTGTTTATTTGTTAATGTAAACATGGTTATGTTACATATAGAATCACTACTATTTACCTCCTCTGTCATAATGTGAATTATGAGAAATACAATTCTGTTCTGTGTTTTGGGAAAAAAGGATTTTATTTGTGCTTTGTTTGAACAGATTGAATATGTTAAATGAAATCACTTACAAGCTTCTATTATTTTCCATAGAATTTGTTTAACATGGTGAAAATACTTGTATGAAGATTGATAATCTGCAGTAAAATAATTTTAACTACGACTTTTAGCAAGTGAATGGTATAAATGTGGTTTCACAGACATATTGAAAGCTAGCAATACTATCTTCCAATGCTTACTATCAGAATTGAATAAAATGTGCTTTTAAATCGGTAATTTTGTTCTGGTTACTGGTGTGTCAACACTTCAATGTATTCCTTTCCTTTTGCCATCTAATTGACACAGACATTTTCCAATTATTTTAAATAATGACCTAAGCTTTTGCTTGAAAACAGTGTAAGGAACTTGACTGCAACATCATACGATGAACATGAGTTATTGCCTCTTTAGCTCATCAGGCTTCGAATGATTTATGATCTTCGTTCCATACATGAACATACACATGAAATGTTTAGTTTATAATATGGAGTTCATCATCACCAACATAGAACTATTATTTGCTGGTCAGTATATTGTCATGTCGTAAGTGGAAAGACAGACGACCAAGACCCAACATCTTCTCTTGAGGAGTGTCGAGACATGTGGTTTACAGGCTCAGTGTGGTGGCAGGGGAGACAACTTGTGGTTGTTAACTTGATGGTTATGATGACAGATATGTCTATACAAGATTTCAGCATTCTGAATTCAAGATGGCTTATAGGGAGTGATCTCTACAACTTACAGTTGCGACTTCATGTCACCGACTCTCAGGACGAAATGCACAAACTTTGATGCCCTAGGTGCAAGCTTGGCAAGGTACCTCCCTACAAAATGTCACCTTCGAAAATGTGAAAGTTTATACCACCAACTGACAGAAAAGCGATGGGTGGAGGCAGGTCCATCTCATGAGCCTGATGAACTCAAAAGTTGACCCTTTGCTGATTTAAGTTGATTTGATTTGTGCACGACAACCACAGCTCACTTGTAAATAAAAGAACGAGACAAAGTTCACAAGAATGTAGTTTATTTCCATACAGATGTGTGATACATACAGTAACGGATATCTAGACTTAGCCTCGTATGATTGAAGGATGAACCAGAGGAGGACAGATACGCACCATTCCGCATCATTCAAAACACATACAGGAGGACGATACTCATGCTTCAACAGCCACCAGCAGTTGGCTGGGCCGGGGGGCTGTGACGGACAGCGGGTAACTGAATCGAGTGAGTGAGTTATTGTTTAACGAGGACTTGGGTGTACTTACCCCAAAGTAACTGGATCAAGGACTCTGGTGTATTTACCCCAAAGTAACTGAATTGAGGACTCAGGTGTATTTACCCCAAAATAACTGGATGAGGACCCTGGTGTATTTACCCCAAAGTAACTGGATCAAGGACTCTGGTGTACTTACCCCAAAGTAACTGAATTGAGGACTCAGGTGTATTTACCCCAAAATAACTGGATCGAGGACCCTGGTGTATTTATCCCAAACTAAATTGAAGACTCGCTCGTGTCTGACATCCACAAATCAGAATCGACTACCGGGCATGGAAGGAATATGACATTCAAATAAGATTAAATATTTCAGAAAACTGGAAGTAGATGTGAAAAGATAATAATTATTGTTTAGTTCTTCATAAACAGGTCATTGAGTTTCCGTTAGACTACGAGTGAGGAGTGAGGAATCAACTCGTGCCAGTCTCCACGATTGCCTAATTTACGCCTTGCTGCATTTCCTTAACGTTTCTTTGCATCTCAGAGCCTACTATGCATTTCAGACACAGCCCTCAGCTATGTTAGCAGGAGAAAGTTAAGGAAATGCTGCAAGGCTTTAATTAGTGATGGCGACTTACAGAGGGAAGCTAGCGTGAAAATAGATCAGTGTGCTTATAAACCATGCTATTTCTTTCATATTCCTGTCAAACCTGGCCACTCGATTTTCAGAAATGGGATTGGTAAATTCGGACTGGATTACGACGGTATCCGGCACAGCCCTAGTAGTAGAGGCAGTCGACATAACATTACACCAAGCAGGGATGCATCAACTCATACAGGATACAAATTGCATGATATAACTGTACACAATTGGTGATCAGTATATTTACAAATCTCCCTTTTCCAAAAGAACATCAACATTTGCACGCAAACTAAGAATACAATGAGGATGAATGTATGTATAAGATAGCACTTGATATAGTATAGACGACCTGGGCAGGAATCGGGACCTTTCTGCCGACACTTTCTATCTATCACCAAGAAACAAAAATTACAACATAAAGTTCATTGATCTAGGTGTTTATTACAAAATCTCTGCTACTTTTCTACTCTAATTTCATTGGTTCTACCATTCATGCTGACCGTTTTACTGGAATTATTATTAGAAGATGTTATTGGCATGGAATATTTTATAAAATATTCCTTGAATATTATTGTATCAATATATTTATCTATCATATCAGATGATTAAGTAGGTGATAAAAATATTGAATCACTTATATATTTCATTTACTATAGACTATTTCATCCTCATTGACTTTCCGCTCTTGTATAAAACTTAAGAATTTTTTCTTCTACATCATGCTTGATCATCAAAAACTGTAATAAAAATAATTTACCACCACCTTTTCAAAAACTTAGAAAGTAGAAAAAAAAATTAAAAAGTAAAAAAATGAATACTGAAAAGCAAAATACAGAGGAAAAATAAAATCCTGTAAATTAAACAAAAATAAAGTGTAACTATATGTAATATCATTCATATTTATTTGTTGAGATATTAGTATGTTACATTGACTTTATAAGAAGTATTTCTTTAATAGGTGTGGATTACTGACAATAGACAAATACAATGAACATGAATCAATTATTCATATAATTATATAATTATACAATTCACTTTTAAATCATTATTTTGAGAGTGCAAAGAACGTGCAGCTTTTATATTTACCACTTTAAACATATGCAAAATATCCTTTTTTTTTGCTAACATAATCTCTGATATGTATTATTGCTTTAAAATACAATAAACACAAAATAATATAATCAGAGAGACCAATATTTTTTTCTTTTCAAACATGACAAATAATGACTTTCAGATATTTGTGCAGATTAGTGCAGAATTGTGTCAATTAAAAAGATTCAATTCAATCTTCAAATAAAGCTTATAAGCAATTTATTAACGAGATCAAAAAGTAGAACCAAATAAAAAATATATAAAGCTTTTGAACGAAAAAAATCTTTTTTCTAATGCATTCATAATTACCCTGCAACTAAACCTTCTGAGAAAGGACAAACAGCTACTGTAAAGGCAGTATTGTTATAAATAAAATACTATGGCATACCTGAGTACAGAAATGTTAACATTAGGCCTGACAAAATTAATTCCTTGTTTTACAGAATTTTTGGGGAAGGTCAGGAGGGAGAAACGTCAAGTTGCCTGAAAATTTTCAGATGAGAAAAACAGGAATAAATAGGCATTTTTTTTTACTTCACAAAATTGTCAACTTTTTTTATGAGGAGGGATTATGAGTAAATTTTAAAAATAATTTTGTCAAATCTTAGTCACATATTCCGTAAAACAAGTAATTAATTTTGTTCAGGCTTATATGATTAAACAATGCTTGTAATGAAAATACTATGATTGCATCTGAGATGCTTTTAAAATGATAGATGCATTCTCTCTCCGAATAGCTTTCTCAACTCATTTCTTCCCACATAACCTCTGGAGCAATTTTTTGGCAATAGAGAATCCTCATTGGTTAAATTTTTTCTGAATGAGCATTCACTCTGTTCCTGGAACTGTGGAGAGTTCCTTTACCTGTGTGATGTTCACATGTTTCTTACAAGACAAAAGATTGGATAGAAATAAGAATGGTATCAGGCTTGGAAACTTGGAGATTTCTTGGAGACCCATTTGTAACAGGGTTTTTGTGGGAAGAAATGACTTGAGTATCCTGTCTAGAGAGAATGTGATAGATGATGCTTCTACTGATAATGATCAATATCTCACAATAAAATTATAATATGCATAATGTCAAGTGGTTATGGGTATTTGTACGATCTGGCACGCTATAAACGATGCATTATGAACTTCTTAAGCCAATTCTTCACACAGGCTTTAATCAAAGTTACAAATTCTCAGGCTTATGAACATTACAAGAACAAGGGCCTGAAATATTTGAAGAAACAATTTTTCCTCATTTTGTAGAAGTTGAAAAGTCTGGATACCATGGCAATACTACACTGATTACTACAAGTAAATCATTTTGAGAGATTTTCAAAATTTCAAAAACGTTTTAAATCGAATACATCGTCATGACAACACTGAATACATTTTCGCTCACATGAAACATTTCGATTTGATATTTCATATTTTAAATCTTATATGTTCATCATCCAGGTCCTATATTTCATGTTAACACTACCACTGTACAGAGTCACTCTACAGATGTTCACTACATACAGTCAACATCATAATGTCCAAATTGTAAATCATAAAACTGAAATACAGACATTGACAGAAATGGGAATAAATTAACATCCAAAGTGACGAGAGGATAGATAGTAAGCGAGAGGTCTCCATACAGACTACATTGAACAGCAACGAGAGACTAAGACTTTTCTATCAATATAGAAATCATCGACTACTCACCTCGGTAAGTTTCAAAATAAATATCAACTAAAAAAGTATAAAAAACATGAGTAACCATTTGTATTGATTGCAATGGTTGGCAGCTAATACAGGATTAGCGCTGTTCTACGTACATGATGGTTATATAAACAATGACATACAAATAAGGCCCATTGAATGACGTAGTTTCTCCAAAGGAGCTCCAGAACCGTGTCCGTTGACGTGGCTCTCTCCCGTGTGATCATGAGATGATGGGGGACACGCTAAACACTCCCGAAAATCGTTGAAGATTTCTAAATATCTGTTTAATAGAGACTTGTGTATTTAACTGAAACTTTAAGGACCATCCTAATTTTCCATTATGAAGTATTAAGTAGTTCATATTATGGTATCACTGGCTTGATAATGGCATAAGAACGTATGTTGAAACGTCCCCTATGTAGAATAAAGAAGTTGTATATCCATAAATATTGTCTTCATTCATGATCATCATAACACAATATTGAATATTTGGTTGTCCATAAACATTTTTTTATTTTAAATGATAAATGTTTCTTTGAAATAATTGTTCCAAAGTTTAAGAGATAAGTTGGTTTGTTGGAGACAAGTAATTTCTTGAAATTAATTTTAAAATATTCAGAAGAGGTCTCTAAGTTTGGTTTCAGATCATAGAATCAGGTCATTTCGATGTAACGGACCATGGTTTGGTGCCATAAAAGAGAAGCTATAAGCTATCATCCTCCGACGAAAACCCAAAAATAACAGATTCAATAGTAAAAAACTTGGCAATCAATAATTGCTTTAAATAATGCCAAAATGTATTAAGCATTTTCTTTAAATAATATAAGTATATATTGACTTGCCAAAATCAATTACAGAATCATATGGACTAAAACACAAGTTTCTGGAATAATTTGGAAATTTGATTTTCTGAGTCCTAACGTTCCCCGCTGACCATGTTTGGCTGATGAAGACTGGGTTAATGGTTTGCAAGATTTACACTGATTTTGATTATAGTTCTGTCCACTATTAACAATGTCCCAGTTTACAATACTGTCAGTAAACCTCACAAAGGACACAACTTCAATCGGTAGTGATGAATTCATTCATCTCGGAAGAGCAACTTGTCATATCCATGCATAGTTTTGATGCAGAATTTCAGAATAAATTCAGGTATTTGTGACCTTTTCAAATAAAGGCTTGTGTGAAAGTCCTTATCGATTGAGCAGACAAACTGATTTTAACTGAGAAATTAAACATATATGTACTGCAGTAATTTGTTGTTCTAAGAACAGTTACAATGATAATTTATTTTAAACTTTCTTGCTTGATATTAACAAAATTTTCCAAAAAGCATTTTATTGGACATCAGTTTAAATAAACAAATTCTACTTCAATAATTAATTTCATAAATATTGCATACATATCTTTTGAACCAATGATCTGTTCAACTCTTACAGACATTGAAAGGATCAAGTACTTTGGGCAGCAATGTCCATCCCATGATGTTCTACTATAGAACAAACAAATGGGCAGGTTCCATGAACAAGTTCAATAAACATAAGAACAAGACACTATGTTCTTAAGAACATACTTATAAGATCAGTTTCAGGAAGTAAAATGCAAGGATGAACATTTTTCCAGAACCATGACGTCTTCACAACATTGTCAGAAGATTGTCAAATGAACACTGGACAAAATTCTAACATGCCAAAGTGGTCTAAAGAACATTCTTTCATAATAATTCATCCATGTTCATGTATGAACAAAACTTGAGAGCAAATCATTGCTAATTTTCATAGAAACGTAAGCCAATGTTCTTTCAGAATACCAAAAGGAATTCTAAGAAATATTCAATGGTTCTCATAAACAAGAACATACAATTTTCATGATTTCCTTCTGAAATAATCGTTTAGACATGACCAAATGCTCTTCAGAACCTGCTCATAAGATTGGGATGAACTGAAATAAGTTAGGTCTTGTTGGGACTCCATTAGGACAATAACAGAGATGTGTTCAATCAAATAACTACGAGCCACAGATATTCTTGAGCAGACTGATTGTCCAGCTGACTTACACAGACGAGAGCTACATCATGCTCAAAGGTGATGCTTCAATATTTACCAAATATCATCATATCTACATTTGCTATACCTTGCAAGACACAGTTGAATATTCATTGAAAAACTGGTAATTGAATGCATGTATAAGACCATCTTTTACCAAATTTCATATCAGCTACATTTGCTATACCTTGCAAGACACAGTTGAATATTCATTGAAAAACTGGTAATTCAATGCATGTATAAGATCATCATCTACAAAATGTCGTATCAGCTACATATATCAAGCAAGATTCATTTGAATAATACTTGGCAAACTAGTAATTGAATTCATTCCTTACATGTGAAACAATCTTTTACAAAATGCGATATTAGCTACATATATCTTTCATTTGAATTTTCCTGAAAGAGCTGGTTATTGAAGATATGTAAGATGAGATATGATCTTTTACATGACGCTTATTTTCTACTCATATTTTGCAAAATTTAACTGAACATTCATTAAAGAGTTGGTAATTGAATGTGACATTTCCAAAGACAATTAAGACTGCAAATATCTCACAACATGATCAAAAGCTACAGTTACATAGTCACATCGATAAATAGTTTGTTGCATAATGATATTAATCAAATGCCTTGGTCGGTTACAAAGTACTTTAAAATTATAGGGGAAATTAAAGCAATGATCATGATCTTGCAAAAGGTTTCAAATTTTCAAATTTTCAAAATATCTTATCTTTTCTGCGTGATGGAATATTGTGCAGGTTATCAAAACAGTTACATTGTTATATACATTATTTACTACAGGATATTGTGCGATTTCCGAATTGCATGAACATCATATTGCATTGAGTCTGGAGGCTGGGAAGTTAAGCAAGGATTGTCTTTGGAACCAGATCTAGAACTGCAAGGTCAAACCTTGTAGCTGAATTTCAAGCATGTAGTTTTGTGACTATACACACATCTGCCATGTCAGAATGGATGAAGATCAGGAAGCTTGATCATTGTACGTCAACTTGGTTTTCTAAGCTTCAAAGAGTCTGCAGTATTTGATGCAACTAGTTCTGAAGTGGCTTACCGACATCTCCACACATGAACATGATTGCTGGCACTCACACAATATTTGGTTAATTAGATACACAGATATTATCAAGCTTTTGGCTGCTGCTGCTGCTGCTGTTGTTGCTGAATTATACGCACTGTCCGTGGGTAATCTCCACCAGTTTCCACATCTTCTCCTGAAAAGTCTGAAGACACTCCATTGTATCTTCCTTTTGAGAAATCGGGGACATAATAACGTTTTACTCTCCAGCATAGCTTACTTTGGTCTCTAGCCTGCAAGATTCCAAAGACGACAGAAAACAATAAAATCCCGCCAATACAAAGAATTATTGCCCAGGCTAAATGTTTCATCACATCTGGGTCCAAGAAGTCCCAAATCATCTTTTTGTCACACAAGTCACTCTTTCTCTCGTACCCGTTGTTACATTGGAAGCAGGCATCAGGTTGAGCTCCTCTACACGTGAGGCAGGACTGGTGGCACGGCTTGCACACTCCCTGGGGCCGCATCAGGGGCTTGCTGGTGTTGCGACGGTGCGGCACCGCTACGTGCACAGTCTCTACACTACCGTAATAGTGCTGTGGACAGTGAGCCACACAGCTATCCAACATCTTGAAGTAGCCAGGCTTGCATTCTGAAACAAAGGCGGAGTGTTTGAAGAGACATATTGATTGTCAGTGTTTTGATGAAAATATTTTTGTTTGAGTAATGGAGTTGATTGGTTTAGCATATTATATTTTAACAGATAAGATTTGGAGAATTTGAAAAAGAAATGGTAAATAATGAAAATAGAGCTGAAAAGAATTTACAAAGAAATGATTTTATTATGTTTGGGACATAACAATGTTTGAAATTTTGCCTAGATGTCAGTTTCATTTTTTGAAATTATGATAGTGCCATCAATCAATCATCTCAATGTATTGCTTGTCTGTAAACTCTAATCATGGAAATGGTTAAGGAATAAAACATACATATCTTATCATCCAACGTTTCAAAATACTTAATGCAAAGGACTTTTCAGAAATCAACCATATGGAGAAAGACATTGTTCACATATACCAATATCCTTCTTCTTGAAATGAAACGTCAATATCGTTCAACAATCGTGAAACTCAATATCGTAAATTTCATTGAGCATCAACTCGTCTTTCTTGTACAAAGTATTGATCTTCATGGATCACTGATCATTGATCTTCATAGATTTCACAATTACTGTATGTGACAATTATGCAACCACACTTTTCAATAACAGCCAAATTGTTTATTTCAACAAATATTCAAATATATATTTCAACAAGAAACAAATAAACTTTCTAGTCTATTTAACGTTGGTAAACTAATGAGAGAACACATGCTAAATGGCAAATGCTTAATACCATAAGCTATAGGCCAGCCTCATGGTGCCAATATACATAATGAATAAGTCTTCTACTGGCTGTCAGTAACACCCTTAACACCATCAAACAATCATCTATAATGACTACAACATCACCAGGCTATCACCTGATATACCACACACACTACTCATGGAATATCAACATCAACCACACATCAACCCCATAACTGCTAGTAATAAATTAGGTCATACTTGTCTAACCCTAGCGCATAAATTATCAGTAAGTCACCAGATACCTGGGATGGTAGATAAGTACTAGGACCCGGGTACCTTTCATATTATTAGATACCTGGGATGGAAGATAAGTACTAGGACCCGGGTACCTTTCATATTATCAGATACCTGGGATGGTAGATAAGTACTAGGACCCGGGTACCTTTCATATTACCAGATACCTGGGATGGTAGATAAGTACAAGGACCCGGATACCTTTCATATTACCAGATACCTGAGATGGTAGGGCAAGTACTAGGATCCGCGGCCCATCACATTACCCAGATATCTTGGACGGTAGGGCAAGTAGAAGGACCTGGGTACCCATCACATTACCTGATACCTGGGACGGTAAGGTACGTATTAGGACCCGGTGCCCATCACATTACCCGATACCTGGGACGGTAGGGCAAGTAGAAGGACCCGGCCACCCATCACATTACCAGATACCTGAGATGGTAGGGCAAGTACTAGGATCCGCGGCCCATCACATTACCCAGATATCTTGGACGGTAGGGCAAGTAGAAGGACCCGGCCACCCATCACATTACCCGATACCTGGGACGGTAGGGTAAGTAGAAGGACCCGGCCACCCATCACATTACCCGATACCTGGGACGGTAGGGTAAGTAGAAGGACCCAGCCACCCATCACATTACCCGATACCTGGGACGGTAGGGTAAGTAGAAGGACCTAGACACCCATCACATTACCCGATACCTGGGACGGTAGGGCAAGTAGAAGGACCTAGACACCCATCACATTACCCGATACCTGGGACTGTAGGGCAAGTAGAAGGACCCGGCCACCCATCACATTACCAGATACCTGGGACGGTAGGGCAAGTAGAAGGACCCGGCCACCCATCACATTACCCGATACCCGGGATGGTAGGGTATGTAGTAGGATATGGGTACCCATCACATCACCCAGAAATGCTAGGTCATTTGACTAAACATAAGACATTTTTTTTTTCTTTTACAATCAAATGTTTCTATTGTGTTCAAAGAAAAACACAATATGCAGTTGATTGCACTTAATAAAACGTATGACTAGTTCAAATGTCTTTATTTCGATAGTAGAGACTACATTTTACTCCAAAGTCAAAATGAAAAGTTTGATTTTGAACATTAAAGTTTTCATGATTTAGATATAGAAATAAGACTTCCAAGTATTTTTATTGAAAACAAACTAGGAGGTAAAGGGTTGATATTTCAACAACAAACAATGTTCTAGACAATCAACAAGGAATTTCTTTCCTCATTGCCTCATTCACACAAAACAATAAACTAAAATTCACAAAACATTTTTTCAATTCATCCCATTTTCCTTTTTGACATAAAAGTTGATGTGTGTATATTTCTTGAATTAAACTGAAAAATAGAAATCGAAAGAAAGGCACTTTTTGAATGAAATCTGATGAAAATCATAAAAGAATAGGGAGTAAGAAGTCACCTTGCCTTGCCTTCGCTTGAAGCAACTAAAGCATTGGTATGCATATCTGTTAGGTTATGATGCAGTACACAAAGCAACGCGAGTTTTTCATGCAAACATGCTTTATGCTGAAGCTCAATATTTCTTAATTTAGCAATAATACATCTCAGATGACATTCACTGTACATTTATTCAAAATTTTGCAAGCAGGTTATTTTCATAATTTTTCATAGGATAATTATACGTACATAATGCTGTACACGTTTTTCATGATTAGCAAGCAGGTTATTTTGATCATCAGCTATTTAAAAGCTACTTCTTTTACTATGGGTTTGTTAGGGCAAGTGTTGAGAATTAGAATTAAGGGAGGGTGTTTTAGTTTACCATGCTTGATATAGGCCTGCAAGCTTGTCACATCCCGTGTTAATAAATGCAGAAAACAAGCCAACTCACCCGTAGTGCCCGCATAGGGAAAAATCTTTGTCTAGCAAATCTTTGTAGCTGAAAACTTAGCTCACATCAAGATTTATAACTTTGAAGTTTGCACATCATCCTCTAGCATTAATTGAAGTAGATCATCTGTTTTATTTGCAAGAGATCCTAATCATAATCTGCCCTACATCAAAGTACAACAATCAAGATCTTTATATACAAGCTTACCCGGTACATAGAAAAGAACTCGCATCAAGATTTATATGTATCTATGAAGTGTGCACCTCAATTAATTGAAGTAGATGTAAAAGGAAAATATTTGGGATTTTCTAAATATTTTCATCAAAAGAAATAACTGCAGGTAAGCAATTTATGTTGTATTTGTGTTAAGATGAGATTAGATTACCTCACTATTGTCCCAAAGGAAATAGAGATCATGTATAGACATTTACTGATTCACAGAAAGTAGAATATCATGTAAGCAATGAGGTCTCCATATAGATTTCTCATATCCTCTTTTGCCATTTTTTCCATTTCTACTGAATTCACCCATGTCAACAGTTCTAATGAGTGTGCATGTGTCTCATTTCACAGAGTTTTAAAACTACTCTCCATTATGGCAACTGGGAATGTCCTGCCAGTTTGGTCATGTCATGTTCAGTAAGAGGTGAGGTGATTTGGGGTTTAACACCACTTTCAAGTAATTCACATATCACCATGCTTGAATTAATTCTGGTAGACGCAACACCATGATGGTAACGCATTGTAGTGAAACTGTAAGAATTGACTGGACTAGGGTTGTACTGTGCTGAAATTCAGTGTAGCATTGCACCCAAACTTATTGCAGGTAGAACAGTTCTCTGCAGCACATAAGTTGCCGAGCCCCTGCTGGGATTCGAACCCCGGACCTCTTGATTCATAGCCGAACGTGCAAACTACTGTGCTATCCTGCCCCCATATTCAGCAATAAAATTATTTTAAATCATCAGTAAACTACAGGACCAATGGCCACCATTGTTACATTTGTCTTCAGTAATATCTCATGGGAGTTTGGATTTTTGGACAGCTAAGCATTTCTGTCCATTTGCAAGCTAGAGTTAAGATGTTAGAACTACGTTTGCATGGAATGATCGTCCTTCAGGAGCCTCATATAAACTGGATCACCTAAAAGATGCTTGATCTTTAAAACTCTTATGCAGTTCTGATTCTTGAAGCAACGTGTAAGATTGTCAGCTTTTGCATGCAATTAAAGAGCATTAAATTTGCATTAAATAGCAAAAGCACACAAACTTAGTTTAATCCTGAGTTTTAGAAGCCTGTAACTTGATCCATTTTTAAATTAAACTTTTCTCATTAATTTTGCACTAGAATAATTTAACTATCCAATATCCATCCTATTTAGTGCAATAATGTATTCCTTCCAAAATGTATCCTCTTCAAACTTGATTTTAGCATTTTCAACTCTTTCAAATTGTTGATAGAAATAAAAGCATAAAATGAAATTTGGTGTAGCAATTCAAAATGGCAAAACAACAACAGCATGCAAAAGAAAAGGCAGCGTGACCATATGTACAAATCATTTATTGCATTCAGAGTTGTAAAATCGATGAAATCTTTGTAATAACAGTCAATAAATGTACATCTCTGCTTGAAAAATCATACAAACAATCACAATTTACACAATGAAAGTGGCGACTTTTGTACAAATGAAACATACAGAGATTTACAAAAACTAAATAAATCAGAATTTCATTTAAATTTTACCTTATTCATGCATAAATTTGAACAAAAAGAAAGCTTTTTAAAAAAAAAAAAGAAGTCATATATCATGCATCACATTGAAATTGGGGAGTCTTAAGGTCGAAATCAAAATCAAAACTGTATAATTTCATCCAAACCATCTTCAAAAACCTTCATCTTCTATCATAACAGTATAAAACAAACAAAACATGAAGTACAAAATAAATTATTATTCTCCTAATATGTACACATGTTATATTACTACACAAGGCCTTCATTGAGTTCTTCGTTAGACTATACACACTTACAAATCTATACTTGAGCCAGTTAATCTTCTCTTGCCGGTGAAAAACGACCATATTCCGAGGAATAAATGTTGTGAAATAATGCATCTACAGGGATACTAACTCATGGAGCAAACGGTCTGATGACGGCCTGTATATTGGCATGTTCTGACACAAATTTTGTTAGCCAATCACAATTAAGTCCTCCAACCAAAGCTTTCAGTGTGAGAAGCCAGGGCAAGTAACTGCGTTATCAAATGCCTTCAAAATGGTGGTCGTTTAAAAGGCTGTGATGTGACTGGCCCATATGACAGGTTTTGTCTGCACAAAGTTGCTAACATATGCCTGTATGGAGCGCCCTATTATCTATCGAACCAATTTTTACCTGGTGAAGTGAGTTGGGGTTCAATGCCGCTTTCAAAATTATTTCGCTTATAGCATGGCTGCTAGTATTATTTCAGGGATTGCTATTGTGGCTATGCATTGCAGTGAAACCTGCGAGAATCGACTGATTCTAGTGAACCAAGGGTGGTACTGCACTGATATTCTGTGTAGCAATGCACCCAAACTTAACTCAATATAGAAGTGTTCTCTACATCATACAAAAGTTCCCAAACCCCTGTCAAGATTCGAACCCCGGACCTCTTGATCAAAAGCCGAACGCACTCAACATTGCGCTATCCCACCCCTGGTGTCCTCGTAGATGCACTATTTTACAAATGTTATTCCCTTGATCACAGTCTGTTAAAATCAGATTGTGTTCTCTTGTATCATGGAATAATGAAATAAACTGGGTATAATTGTCAACAATAAAACTACAATAAAACAATAAGAAAAATTCTGTTTTAATATGCATATCAATATCAGAAGAATAAAAGTAAAATTTCTTCAATTTGTTCAAAATATCTAGAGACATTTAAAAAATTCTAATCACTTGAAATCTACAACTATACACATCTACATCTATTCAAGATAATTTTGGTTCAATTTCATCTTCTATCTAATTCTATTCTAAGAACGTCAACAGAAAACTAAGTCTATGAATTTAAAATGGTTTAATTTTTAACTTGGCATAGATTGTTGTGGCCTCTTGTTTATTCAGTTATAATTTTGATTTGTTTGCAAGAAATGCCTGCTAATTCATGCAGGACGTGAACAATATAGTCTGCCCTATATCGAAGCACAACAATTACATAACTTCAAGGTCTTATATACAGGCTTACAAAAAGAAGACTCAAGATGGAGTTCTGCTTACTTAAGGCAGAGTTTGTGATACATGAATGGAGTTTGATACAATATGGTACAAAGTTTAACACCTGAAGCTACACAGGAAGATTTACAGAGGTAACATTAATCAACATTTTGGCACAAAGGGGGAGAGCAATTGAGAGTTTTGATTGATGCATGCAAACATTGTTCAAAGTCACATCTACGTCTGTTTATGAAACAATTAAACAAATATCAAAATAAATATCTTGGATTCAACAGAAGATCTATTGTGAAGATAGGTTTGGTCCCTTGTATGTCGTAGACAAAGGGTTCTAGCTACCATTGAGGTTCAAAGGCGAATATCAAATGAAATAACAGACAAATAACAACATAACAAGTTGAGGTAAACCAAAGACATTAGGACTGAATGATTCCTGTAGTCAAACAACAAAAAAACATGAACAATACACAAATATATACAAAACAACTGGCAAAATGGCGGCCATTTTGAAATTCAACCCTGCAATGAAGACTTGTAACATTGAATTTGCAATTACTACAGAAAAATATCAAATTTGGCATTCAACCCTGAAAAAATGTGAAACATTAAAGCTAATTTTGCAATTAGTACAGAAAATGTCAAATTTGTCATTAATTATACCTCTATCCATTCCAATTAAAAGATTGCAGAATTATGACTTCCTGTACTGTGTTAGCCAAATTTTTTCCTATCAACATCAGAATTCCCTTATAAATGTAATCTGTAGCTACAGATGAGGCGTCGTAAGTGTCGTAATTGTAAAAAAAGTTTTCTGTCTGCCTTATTCTTTGTCCAGGTATACGCTCTGCTCCACTTATATACCCTGGGTGCAAACCCAACATGCTATGAGAGTTAAAGTTGGCGCACACTACGTCCGATTTTTCTTGTGATGCGTCATGTGATGCGTTAAAAAACGCAGACAAGTGTATTTTTATAGGCCACGCACATTGTGTCCGATGAGTCAGTGCGATGCAATCTGATGCGATGAAAATATCTCATCGCAAACGAAATCATATTTTACACTTCTCGCAATATCTAACGCACTTGCTTCACGCAAAGCAACGCATCAGATCGCATGACACATCGTAAACAAAATCAGATGTAGTGTGCATCAAGCCCTAACCCTTGGCAGACTGCTCTTTGAGATACTGTATTGCATATTCGTTCTGCCCCTTTGATTATATGTGTGAGATTAACCATTGCTTTTAATTTCTGGGTTAACCCTTTCACCACTAAGAAACCAGAACACTCATATGTCTTCTGGGCTCTTTAGAGGCCTGTTGGGTGAAAGGGTTCCATTGCAGCTTAGTTTGGTACATAATCAATACCATACAAATTTTAGATAGTGAAGACAGTTAATCCATTGATAACAATCAAAGTAGTATCCAATTTCAATTTTCTCCATTAAAATGTTAGCATAGTCTTATATTTTCCGTCTGCACAATAATGAAATTAAACAACATATATACAAGAGAGGATCTATGACATTGAGTTAAAAACATTTTGGGACCTGCGCAACAACAAGAATAGTAAATGTTGATGTGTATAACTGAGACAGGTTGAAATGAGGATACAGTTTTGGGGCTTATGATACAAATCATAGGTTAAGGTAAGATATGGAAATACTGAGTTCAGGATTCTATGTACAAAATGATTTAAAGGATTTATATGTCAAAAAAGAGAATATAGATTTCGGGATTCTATTTCAAAATGGGAAAATAGATTTCAGGATTTCATGTCAAAATTGAGAATACAGATTTTGGGATTCTATGTCAATATCAAGAATACAGATTTGGGGATTCTATGTCAAATATCAGAATATGGATTTGGGAATTCTATGTCAATATCAAGAATACAGATTTTGGGATTCTATGTAAAAAATGAGAATACAGATTTAGGGCTTATGACAAAAATGAGTATACATACACAGAGTAGGGGCCTATGTCATGAGAGGCCCGGAATGTGGAAACTGCTGCAGAGTAATGCAAGAATAAGACAAGGTATTAAAGACACACCTATGCAGATGCCGTGAGATGTGATTCCCGCACAGGTAAACGGAGGTTCGTTAGTCGGGTAAGGTGTCATGTTCTTCTTCAGTGGATGAGCTCCTGTGCCAGTTACTACCAGCGTCCATTCTTTCAGTTCCGCTGTAAGGAAATGTAGAACAAAATAAATCATTTTGTAAAAGGAAAACAAACGATACAACAAAGTAAAGTTTCATAATTTCCTGTGATTTTCGGCTAAAAGTAATTTTACCTTATTTTACCCTTGTTTCATACATATCTATTATATTATTTGCATGTATATGAAATTTCAACAAAGATATTCAAATTTATTCATAATTTTGCAAACTATTTCAAAAGCTCAATTTTTAAAAAATTAAATATCATGTAATAGAATTTGATATCAACAAATCACATTCATGAAAAGTTCATAACTTTACAAACCATCGAAATTGAACACATGAATAAATAGACATGATTTATAGAAAATAAACATCTTCAAAATCTTAACCAATGCATGACAAAACCAGCCAATAAATTTCCCAGTTGTCTGACAGTCTCACACAACCTGGTAACCATCAACGACTTACCTCACTCCATTTTGGGAGTTTTAAACATTTTTTACTTTTAAGTTTTCTTTCTCTCCAAATATTCTTGTGGTTTTGGTAGACAGTAAGTAGTGGGTATTTCACAAATAGTGTTACTTGGGGTGAGTTTCATGCAGGGGTTACAAATCAAGTAAAATTAAATTATTTGAAAACAAATCTTCATGTTGAAAACAACATATCTAAAGCAATTTGTAAAATATATATAAAGCATTAAGAAAAATTATACCTGTGAAAATCTTTAACAAAATTGGCAAATTTGAAAAATCAAATTGAATAAATTAGTATTCAAATTAACGGTAACATAAACCAAATGGATAAAAAAATCATTTGTTGGCAAAATACAACAAAATTAAACATCAAAAGCACATCAAAATTTTGTTGAATTTTTTAAACAGCAAACAACAAAGGTACAAAAAATATCTTTATTTCCTTAAAATAAGATTCGAACTTATAAGAAATACCCCTCCTGCATTTTTGTAGGTGCAGATTACTGGGAACATCTAGGATAAATATATAGTTAAGCGTAAGCTGTGCTTTTTGTGAGACTGCAGCGGTTAGGTTGAACATTATTGTTAATCTCGCGGCTTTCGTCATGCAATGGCTAGACATGCAAGCCAAAATCACATTTTTGATAAATTTCATAAATATGACAATCAACGAGAATTGTAAATTGACAAAAGCATGACCAAAGTGATTTTTACATTAAAAATAATATTTGTAAAACGCCTATTGAAGTTCTTATAGATAACATTTTAATATAAATAATAAACTTGAACTAATATTTATTTCCTTGGCTTTTGCGAATTTCTTTAAATACTACGACATTATATTTCATCTGACAATTCCTCTTAATTAACTTTATTAATTAAGATGGAGTCTGATAATGTAACCTGTTTCCTTTATCAATTGATTAACGAAGACAGGTTACAGAATTTCATAAATCTTTTATTCAACTACCATTTGGATTTACTCAATGAAAATGGAAGTAATTATTCTTTTACATTTCTATTAACATAGTTCTTTTAAGGAAATTATACTTAATAGTTTACAATACTTAGAGAACATTTAGTTTTTGTCGAGAGTGAGAATCAACCTACAGATGAGCTAGATTGAACTAACAGCGTAACTGCAAAAGGAATGAACGGCATTTTGGAGGAATGGATGAAAAGATGAATGGATGAATAAACAAGTGAAATTGAAACCGTGATGTGATTTGAAATGATTTGAAATGATGTGACATGATACTAGCTCTAAACAAGATATCTATCAGGACAAAGTTGTCAAAAGTTTAGTGCAAATGTATTTCTCAGATGCAATTTTTTGCTGAATTTAAACTCATGCACAAACTACCACAGAGACTGCAAGGACGCCAAGGGGCTGACAGCTGATTAATATAATATACCCGGTAAATATACTCATCAGCATCATGAACAAACTCAATTGAAAATCATATACACAATAAATCGGGGGTGGTAATTTTTAACTTTTCAATTTTCATGGGTTTTTTTTCATTTGAAAATCATCAAAAACATTTTAAAAGTCTTGTCAAGAAAATATCTTATCATAATTCAATGTTCTTTAGATGATCTTTCCTGCAGATACAAAAGATGATAAATCTTAATAACATCGATGCAGAGTTAATGACAACTGCCCATTTCATATATCCTTGAATATATTATTAAAAGTTCAGTTTCTGTAATCTTTTTAGGGAAAATGTAATAGTTTAGATACTAAAGACATCATATCACCCCCTTTGCCTTGAATTTCAACACTCATGCAACATTCAACACATTCACAAGATGATTTCAAATATCAGTCTGCACATATCAGCTGCCTGACAAATCCACCTATTTCCCTTTGATTTCAATAACTGAAAAACTTGATTCAAGGATTGAAATGAAGAATAATTGTACTTATAGTTTTTCCTTGAAATAGAAAAAAATCTTTGAATAAATTTCACTCCAAAAAGCTTATGTCTCGAGGTGTTGCTTTTAATATAAAAACTTCTGTTCCTCAATTCTTAATATTTCATATATATTACGCTGACATCAAAATGTTGAACTTTATTTTAACACACAAACATACACATTGAACTTTTTTGTCATAAGAAATGAAATATTATTCTAATTTCAAGTTCAGATTAAAAAATAATTTCAAATGTATATATAATTTCAGATAAATTTCATTTCATTACCAAACTAATCATTAACATATTTGTGTAGATTCATTTTTCAAGAAAAGCTCCGAAAGAGCTGTAAATATTTCATATTCAAGGCATTGCAGAGGTAAGCTTCATAAGCATACAGGGACTTTATATTGGGTACCAGAGAGCAAGAGATGGGAAAAGTCAAAACAAGAGAAACAGAAGACGTCTCGAAAGGGTCTAACATGATCATAGCTTTAATCCATAATTATTTGGATGAAAGAGCTTCAGCAGCAGATTTCGTAGCTCATGCCAGTTGTATACAACGGTATTTCATCTGAAAGTCGATATTTAGAAGTTAGATGATGCATTGAATATGAGAAACATACATGCTGCACAAATAACATCATGCATGTGAAGCCTATTGATTGGTTGACAACACAGGGAGGGAGCATGCTGGGAAATATTCTTGACCAATCAAACGGCAGCTTCAACAGAACCAGCTAATCACAGGACAGTGAGGTGTGCCATGAACTAAATCAACAATCCAATGGACATGTAGCAGTCATTGATTTCAGCCAATGAAATAACAGCATGTGTTAGCAACATCCAATGAAAACACAGCCAAACCAAGGACATCTACCACAACCACATAGGTAATTGAGAGGTACACAACACGAAATCTTGCCTGCCGTCAGGTTAGGGCGAATCATCCTGATGTACTGTATAGCGGACATGTTGGACTTTTTGGCAAGAGTTTCGTACACGCACATGTGCGACTGGTGATGGAAGTGTTTCGATTTGTCATGTGCATAGGTCGAAGATTTTGAAGACTGGGAGAAAGGAAATTGGTCCCAGTTCTGAGGGTTAAATTGACTGCTCCAATTCTTACGGTGTTTGGACCATGTAGTAGTCCGTGGTTTTTGAGTCGAGGGTCTTTTGTTGTAATTGCGATAGGAATAGGTCGTATGCCAAGGGCGATTATCATTGTCATTGTTTGGAGGCCTAGTAGGGGTGAATGCTTTACGGTTGCGAGGTGGTGGGTGTGGTTTTTTCCACGGGTGTCTATCTGTCCCGTATAATACCAGCACCCAATCCCGTAACTTAACTGCTCGAACTGTAAACAGACAGAAAGGGTCAATACCATGAATATGGAGTACAGAGGTTAGTAGTTAGCACACACCATACATTCTACACTCCAAGGTCAACACGCAAACGACTAAATTTCATAAATTGCAGAATTTTGGCCTTTCATTATTTTAAAACAGTCTTTCATTGTATACTCACAAATATGCTTCCATGAAGATTGAAATTTGCCAAATCCAAATATTTGTTAAGTTTTAAAATATTTTTACTTTCAAACTTCAAAGAAATTGTTGAAAAACATTGATTTTCCTCAAAACCATGTTAATTAACAAGTAACACTTATATTGAATTTTTGTCAAATTTTCAAATAAATATGCCAAAAAAGACATGGTTATTTTTTAACTACTCTACAATCTTTTAAAACAATCCTTTAGTTGACCTTGTTCATATTGAAGAGGAAAACAATTTAAATGAAATTCCTTTTTATTTACCTCTCACCAAATTACATGTTTTCCTCCAACGAAATTTAATTGATTAGTAATACAAAATGGTATATATGCCATATGACAAGCAACTTACGATTACATTGCTGATCTTTGTATTAATAATACCGAGGCCACATCTTGAATAGCTTAATGCCTCATAAATATTTTTTTTCAATAAAAAATGTTGATTAAATTAATCTTAGATGTTCTTCTGCATGCTGATAGTGGCGTGATAATAGCTATTCTGACATGCACAACTATATCCGGTGCTACTGGTGTATATATAGATAGTATATATAGATATATATATAGAGAGATAGCCACATGCACTAGATACCTAGTTCATCTAGTCCTAACCCATACACTTGTCGACTTTGCAGTCAAATATAAAATCCAAATAGTGTGACGAAATGAACTCAAGTTGTTAAGTGTTACAAAATGAATATGACTGAAATTGACGTTGATCATGAACTACTTATTTTAAGTATACATCTTTTCTTTCATCATGATGATTGATTCTTCGGCTAAGGTTAAAAAAGTTAGTATGAATGAAAATGAAAATGAAAGTTACATGTCCATTATGAACAAAATACAACGAAGCTTAAAGGTGTAATGAAGTGGAATAAATAACTAAGATTTGACACATAGTGCACATATATTTCTTGAAGAGATACAATATTTAATATTTATATATATATACTCTCTTTACCCTTAAAAGGTAACTTTATTGTGC